>CM060953.1:81584900-81594900 GCA_030765055.1 Mantis religiosa
AGAGGAAGGGATGTAGTCAGGGAACTGAAAGGTGAATAGGGTCGCAGAGTCGCGCGGTAGTCCCTAACAGTACTGAGATTTCTTCATTCCGGGGTCAGAGCTTTGTGCAGCCATCACTACTGCAGGATTAGTGTTGAAAAGTGCCTCCCTTCTCCAAGTGAGGACAGCGGCACCCAGCCAAAGAGCAGCATTTGTAATACTCAAGTGCCCATGTCATTTGTACAGCTTCATCATACACCACGAGCCTGAAAACACTAATAAATGGTGAAAGGAAATTAGAGATGAATGTCCATTAAAGCTCTTTTCTCGCCACTTGGCCATTGTAGCCCTCCTTAATAGAAATATTTCTATTTGTAGATGAACATCTTTATCAGAAGGCAAACGCAATGCTGTCGCCAATTTCTTGGCGACCACTTATTTTTGTATTACTTATTAGCTTTTAATAAGCAGTCTCCTCTCTATCTCTAACTCTCTGTATCTCTCTCTCTCTCTCCCTCTCTCTCTCAGCTTCTTTGAATGTCTTGTTTATGGCAAAGATTTCGATTCCGTCTTCTCTGTATCGTTGTATGCTGTCTCCAACAGTACTCCTGGTGACCTAATGGTTATCGAATATCAACGTGGCGCTATATACATATATTCTTGTGGGCGGAAGATGTTCTTAAACAATTCTACAACCTTCACTGTGTACAGAGTGAATTCTGTCATCAAGTTGAAGTCCGTTTTGTGGAGTTAGGATTGGAAACGGCAATGATTTGTAAGAAATTGGGTAGTTATGTGATTGGGCCGGAGAGATAAGGATCTTTACGGGTGAAATATGTTGGGGATGAAATGTTTGGTGTGGAAGGCATCATTGGATTTGGTGTAGATTAAAGTTCAAATCGTAGTGCAATAGTCCTTTAACAGCTGTTTTCAGCAGTTCCAGAGAACTGAATTGAAATCTAGTGTGGTCCTATAGCTGGCAGCAATATTGGCGTGATAGGCGGTTCCTTCATTCCTTTGCATGACCCTTAACCCAATGGAGAGTGACCATACTTTCCCTGTTTAGGGCGATGGTTTTGTTCCTTGAGTCTAACTGCCAGGTGGCCGCGCCGCGGCTCAGTGGTTAGACTGCTTGGCTCTCACCAAGGCAGCCCGGGTTCGATCCCAGGCGATCGCAAAGTGAGATTTGTGGTGGACAACACGACGCTGGGGCGGGTTTTCTCCGGGATCTCCGGTTTCCCCGCCATCTCATTCCACCGGTACTCCATCTTCATCTCGTATCATCAGTGTCATCGCCTGCGGTGCCGTATGTAGTCAAAGCGGGCGTTAAACACTACACAATAACTGCCAGGTATGCGTTGTTCCATTAGCTGTAGCGAGGAGTGCTGCCTTCGAATCTACACATATGGCATATTTTTAATTAGCGGTTTTATGTTTTATCCACTCCACAGCCATGATAGTGCCCAAGAAGTCAGACTGGAAGACTAAACATTCTAGGGCTAGTCAATGAAAATCTCTTTCGTGATTTTCATGGCCACCATTCCAGCTCCAAAGTAAATTTTCGGTTTTGGACTCATCTGCGAGGATGAGAACTTCTGCTTTTCTTAACGCTCTTCTGACATCTATGTCTATATAGCTATCTCTGGAGTGAACACACTTAGATCTTGTTGGGATTTCTGTTCCTTACGATATAGGATTTGTGGACAATGGGCATTTGTGGACTGACCTCTGGAGACGGTTTTGATGCCGTTATGTACAAGTGAAGATGGAACAATGGGCACTGTGCAGCTTATTGCTGGCATAAGAAATCTTCTTTTAGAGTCAAATTGTATCTAATGACTATTATTTAGCCGTATAAATGACAAGAGGCTGGAGTAACAGCAGTGTGTCATACGATTTACCAGAAACAAATTCCAAATGTACTTTAAAACTTTAACGTTAATAGTCGGTAACAAATATAGCTTCATTTACCTCAGGATACGCTGGGAGACGGTTTATTACGTTACTCATATTGCAAGGAGCCGGCAGAAATATTTATTATTTGGATGTGAAGATTATAACCTTTTGTTCTATACCTATACTTCTCGAACTTAGTTGCGTTAGAAGAGCTTAAGTTTTAACATAACGTCCATTGTTATTATTAACATATTAGTTTGCAACCTCGAGTAGCAACAACAATTTAGTTACAAAACATTAACACACCTTTAAGTAAAAGAACTAAAGTTTAATCAGTTTTCATTATATCCAAAGTGGGCAGATACTCTTAACTCCTCATCAGTTTACTCCTACCTAGAGATGCTTGCTCAATTGCTGAATATTTTGTACTCAAGGCAAATAAAACTGCAGATACAGCTTTAAGAGTATCTGTATTTTGGTGTTATACCCAAATTGATAACTGTTGTTTAATATTTACAAATTGAACAAACGTTATTAGCAGGGCTAGGAAGTTCGTACCGCTCGCCGTTCCATATGCGGGCTGTGACCGTCCGTTTCCTGGCATCCAAAAAAGTTCAATAGAAAAGCACAGCGGAGAGGCCTTGAAACCGGTTGCCCAGAGAAAAAAAATTATGTACAACATTCAAATTCTTATATACGAGCGTGGGACAAAAAGTAATGCCTCCTATTTTTTTTCCTTTAATTGCCAAGGAAATTGAATCCAATTGACATAGCTTCAAAACAACAACATTGACGATTAATTTGTCACTATTCAATAAAATCTGCGTCTTTCTCCAACATTTTGGTACACCTTTTAACTAGGGCATGTATTCCAGTGTGGTAAAACACAAGATCTTGCTGCCTAAGCCATTGACTCACGGACTCGATGGACTTCCTTTAGTGGCCCAAACAGATGGAAGTCTGATGGTGCCAGGTCAGGGCTGAATGGGTGGTGAGGTAAGACTTGCCATCCCAATTTCTCAATTTCTGCAGTGGTGTAACAGCTGGTGTGTGGTCTTGCTTTTCCATGCAAAAGTAGAACTTACGCCATAGTTTTTGTTGGGCGAACTCGGCAAAGACGTGATTCCAGCTTTTTTAGAGTTCTGACATATTGGACAGAATTTATTGATCATCCCTGCTCCAAAAAAGCAATCATAACCACGCCCTCTGCATCCCAAAACACTGTCGCCATAACATTCCCTGCCGACCGCTGAGTTTTAATTTTTTTTCCTTCGGTGACGTTGTGTGATGCCATTCCATTCACTGCCTCTTTGATTCAGGTTCAAAAAAATGAACCCATGGTTAGTCTCCAGTAACAGTTTTTTCCAGAAACTCCTCTCCCTCAAATTAAAGCGCTGAAAGTGTACGGAGGCTACTGTTTTCCTTGTTTCTTTGTTGTAGTTGTTGTTCTTCTTCTTCATTCCAAGGGCTAGGCAATGCTGCCTGTTCTGGCTTAAAACATGTCTGGCCATCGTTTTCGTGGTCTTCCCGGATGTCTCTTTCCTCTAGGTTTATAGTTTATAACTCTTCTTGGGATCCTATCTCTCGGCACTTAGTTGTTCTCCATCCGGCTCATCACCTTTAAGCTTTTTAGTAAGAAAATCTTTATAGATAGAGTTACACGCCCTATGCAAGCACAGTCTGATAGTGGAGTTGCCACCTTACTGCCTTCATACTTGTAGGATTTTTAATCGAGGTTTTGTTTCTTTGTTTTGGGCGGTTAACATTCTTGGTACCCAACGTGAACAAAATTTTGAGTAACCCAGTTGTTGAATCATCGTCATCACTGCCTTTGCTGAGGGAGGTAATGCGGCACAATTCACCTCTTGTTACCCGGCGATCACCACGAACGATGCCATCGACTAGCTGAATGTTGCATGCAGTCACTGCAGTCATCGGCCTGCCGCTTCGCTTTTCAGCAGCCAATGGTGTTTGCCCTTCAGCTTCATTACAGCGATGAACCCATCGTATATCTATGCTGACATCCACCGTTGCATCACCATACTTTTAGCCTTTCTTGAATGCAAATTGACGTTTCACCTTCCGCAGTCAAAAATTCAATCACAGAACCCTAAAACGAATGTCGATGTCAGCCATTTTGCAAGAGGATGCAGTGCTGCCACCTGTTGACTTAGGAGGTTACTACTGCAGGGGATTGGAGAAGAAGGCTTGAGGAATTGCATAATTCACCTAACTTACCTATTTAGGGCAAAAAAAGGAGGCATTTCTTTCTGACCCGCCCTCGTAGTATTGTCTCTGGCTGACCTAATTATTTAAATAGGCACATTGTGGCAACATCCAAGCAATTATAACGCGGATTGTAACATGAGCTGACCGAATGTAAAATCATATGTAAATAATAAATTTAATTTCTTAAATATCTGAAGACTCTTACTAGACAAATTGCCAAAGCAGGAATTTTACCCCTTTCTTACTCATCTGCGGCCGTATTATTAAAAAAACGACCCCCGAAGCCTTTAAAATGAAAAACTCCTATGTCCCATAAAACAAGATTTAGTTGATTGATAATATGTTGCAAACTCGTTAATTATTTCAGCTTATTTAGTTTCTCGATCTGGCTTCGGTTTTGTCCATGTTTTCTTAAGTATACTACTGAAATGTAAATGTAAATAATGAAGTAAATAAGGACATGAATAAGAAGACTGCTAGAAAACATACAGTGGTTGTGCAGAAAATTTAGTTACTCATCTTTGAAGCATAACAAAGATGTTGTTCGAATGTCTTCCTACCTACCAACGTGCTGTGTATCATGCATTTACACCTGTTTTGCAGTAAGGAGTTGCATTCTATGATGAACCTCGCCCTTGCTACTAGAGCTACGTTGTATAGCCATGCCTGGCTGCTCTTACACTGCTCAAGGAAAACCGTACCAACTTCCTAGCTCTAGTTATTAGTGTGTAAGTGGAGTATAATGACAATTTTAGGCCTTGAAATACCAGTGTTGATTTATTTAAACCATTGTTGCACACATTTGTTTCTTCACTCCCTTTGTTATGCTGAATAATTTATCTATATTTTGTTAGATGTTTAAGCATAGTTTCATTCGTTTCCCAAGACTATACGTCTTCCATGTTACTAAAATTGAATACTTCTCCCAAAGTGGTTAGTTAATGATTATAATGTTCAGGGATTAAGGGAGGCGCCAGAATGTGCTGCTCGCCTCCTTTATTATGCATTTTTTGTGCTGCGATAACGTGCCATCCCATTTCAGGAGGTTGTGGGTTCTATGTTTTCCCACTGAACTTGCAATCTAATTTGGACTTTCCGTGGTTTCCCCTTGCCACTTTGGTGAACGCGACTTACTTTCTCCTATCGCGATTTCTTTTACATAATTTCCCTTCATCCACTTTCTTATCTTTCAGGTGAAATTTCCAACTTGTGCTCCATGACGATGCTGGGCAGATGGCGTCTATGAATGCGTACTGTAAATGCTGATGTCGGTGTTGGGCGGCATTATGTCGTCACTGGGCTCACAAGTGAGGGACCACGCTTGTCGACACGCGACCCGGAGTTTTGGTGCCTGCGCAGCTGCTATGGCACTCTTCAATTCCCTCACTTCATCCTCTTTTGCAGGATGTTGGCCACAATAGATCTATGTGGAGAGTGTAGTGCATGAGATATTCCACTCCGTGGTCCAGTCTGAACTAAATATATAGTCCTGGAGAAGACCTGTTAGCCATCAATGCTTCTAATTGCAATACCTTTATTCTTTCTTAGCTGAGCTTCGTCACTTTAAGCAAACGCCTCTAAATCATATTCCTTACTGAATAGGACATAGATTGTCTTTTAATTTTTTACTATCCTAACCTATAATTTCCGTTATATGATGGCAGTGAAGTCAGTGTACACATTGTTTTCCAATAAAGTGGTCACTTAGATATTGACTCATAGTTTAATGCCCTTCACATTCTGAGATATTCCAGAGAGTAGATGCCTCTACCATACTAAAGTTGGCCCAATTTTTTTAACTAGTCTGCCTGTTTAGTCAAACAATCTTGATGTCGTTTATGTGGATTACTGCATAATGATTCTAGTGGATGGTGGACTTTTACGTATTAATTGAGCCTTTTATTCCATTTATTTTAAGCCGCATAGTTTTAAATATATATTTAGAATTTTGACCTGTTTATTTATTTGGCGAAAAAGGAAGGAAATAATTTTCCAACATAAAAAGGAACCTTTTCAAATGTATGTAACTATAATTCCTATTCAAGCGTTTTCGTATTTCCACTACCTTGGGGTTACTGCAAAACTGAAATTGGATACCTCTTGTACTGGAATGGTCGAATTATAATGTATCTTCAGCATTCTATCACGAGCTAAGTTTTAAATTTTCCAATTAATTACTGCATATTCATTGTGAACCATAAGTGAAGTTGCACATTCAATCATCTTCGGGGTATGCACCAGCTAGATATCTCTAAATGATTTAAAGTGTAATGTGACACTACTCAGTTTGAGACAGAAGGAACGTCCCCAGGAAACAGTAACACTTTATATGTAAAACCTAAGCCTATCCTACGCTTTTCTCCTTTAAGGATCTAAATGAAGTTAAGGTGCACCAGAACTTAAATTTATCGTTTCTCTGTACAAATCTATTTTAGACTATCCAGTTATTTTACAAATGTGACTACAACGAACATTCATTATTAGCAAAAATAAGACATTTCCTTTAGTAAATATTCACCAACTAAGCAACCTATAAAATGTTTTCTAGACTTCACACCACTTGTTGAGGAAGACGTAGACTTAACTGACTTGCGCCGGGAGGAGATCCAGTCAAGACCTGCGTTAGAAGCGGTGGCGTAACCGAATGCAACCAAATGGACATCACTTCAATAGTGAAATTCATAACTCAAAGTTTTAGTGCTTGATCTGAAGCAGTTTTTGATGCGTAATATAATGCTATGAAACAAGTTGAGGTCATGTACTGCATTTGCAAACGTTCATGTAGAATTAATTGATAAGTTTAATGGTATCCATGAGGAACGAAACACACATGATTTGCTTGAAATGGGCTCAAAACCGAAGTGTGGAGGATTAAACATTCAGAAGTAACTTCTAAGCTAAGTTCCAAATTTCCGGTCGCGTTGCATACGTAACAGAATTGCGCAAACCTTACCTAGTGAAAATCTGTAGCTCTGATACCAAAGATTGAAGTAACATCATCCCTTCCTCACAATAGTAGACATCAGATGAACTAAGACCGGAGATCTTACTAATTATTTAAAAGTAGTTATTAATGTTGATATAAAAATTTACTATTTTGAAATTCATTTTGTGTTAATGTTTTACCTAAACATAAATTTGAAAAGAATAAACTGCCAATTTTATATCTATTATCATTAGTCAGATTTGTAAATATCTCCCTGTTATCATCCTGTTTTATCGAATGAAGTAAATGAGATGAATAAAGGCTTGTATAAATGGTAGTTTGATTAGCTATGCCTAATAGCAATTAACTTACATTTTTGCTTAGTAAACATATTGGCTCCTTTAATTTGAGACTGAATGGTTCAGAATAAAAATAAAGGTACACTGTTGGCTTTTAGTGAACTTAATAAAGGAAAAATTTCCTTAAGTTTCACAAATAAGGAACAAGGGTGTGTTTTAAATAATTTATTGAAAATCTCCAATTTTGGTGTGAATTCTGGGTCCAGGAAAAAGTCGTATCTCCCACACTTTTTGCTGTGAAATGGCTAATGTTAAGCCAAGCTACGATAAGGAATTCAAAATTTAATATGGCTCGTTCTACGCGGTCAAACCATGTGGTTTACTTTTCTAAGAATATAGGGGGAATTGTTTTATAGGTTTGTTCTTCAGAATGACGTTTTTGTGGTATATATGAACATTTGTCTAGAAAGACTGTTTCAGACGATTATATTAAATTTTATTGTGGTAAACTTAGCCCAGATTATTATTTCTAGAAATTGCTTAATGTGTTTTACTGAAAAGATGGTATACTTAAGAGAACAGTCTTACCTTTAATATACACACCTCGAAATATAGTAGATCAATGTACCTGAAACCCTTAGCCTACAACATGTAAACATTTAAATCTCATATCTTAAATACTTTGTGATAATGGATCTCAACATTCTTGGGAGGGCGTTTAATATGTCATTTACTCAAAACAGTTACTTTGCATGCATGTACCCAATTGCTATTTTGAATTAGTATAAACACGCACACACCAAACCTGTTCCTTTCGTTTTCTGATTATGCATGTCATATTCAGTTATAGGGAAATTGGCAATTTCATATATGTGTGTTAATCTGTCACTCAGGGAATGTATTACATATATACGTGTAATATTTGTGTGGAATAATTATTTAACGATTTCTATCCTCTTCTTTGACATTTACATAAACGAATATTCTATTACTCTGTCCGTATTATTCGCTAAAATCACTAAGCGCAACACGATCCAAACCACAGGATCGAAAGCGCGAGATTCAGTGTAATGAGACCGTTGTACTTGAAGTACCAAAGTTGAGAGTTAGTAGCATGTAGTCCGCAGCTTATTTAAAGGAGAATACAGTTTTAAGTTCTGAAATAAGACAATTAATAGGTTTTTTTGTTTAAGAAGTATATTAACTTTTGGTTTCACTTAACAGATTTGCAGTTATTTTATTGAATACTTAATGATGAAGAAGCAATTGAATATGAATTCTTAGAAGACGTATCCGTGAAGTCATTCTCCCTAAACTTCGTTTTAATTTTAGGTATTGCTTTTGAGTAATATATTACTACTGAGCATTTGTTCATCTTGGAAAATTGATTTCCCATATTGTTTGTATGGTTCATACAGGAAATTATTCAAGTAAGGCAGAGGAAGACAGCTTCAAGAGTTGTGACGTATTTCAGCCGGGAGCGAGACCCGCAGTTCCTGTGGCGTCAGGCAAGAGCGGTGTAGCACCAAGTTGCCTATATAAATGGCGCTGTGAGTACAGAACCTGAGGGTTCAGTCAGCTGTAGCACACTCGCTGACAACAATGTTGCTACCACGTACCTAATGGAACTATTAAATTTACAATGTGACGATTTATTGAAAGACAAATATACATACAAGAAAGACTTGGCTGATTTTTACAAGAATGTCCCCCACAACAGATTCGGTAATTGTATTCACTCTCTGCATGGACATTGTGTATGTTTGGCTCAACATATGTTCTGAAATTAGCTAATTCCAAGCCCCGAAGTACCTTGTCTCATCACAACTTAACCTACAGCCTTCGATTACAAATTTCCCAGATGTTACGTCCCGACATTAATGAACTAGTTAAAGAAAACCGAAACAGAAAATGTCGGTAAATGTCCACGTAATTCTGTTCTGAGTGGGTCTCCTCTAGTTTGCGGAGAAAGCTTCTTTGATTTATTTTATTTTATTTACTTCATAACGTGCCTGACCTTTAGATAAACTACGAGTTGAAGTTTTATATATTTTCTCATAGAACAGCGCCAAAATGTAGTTGTTTATAAACTGTGACCAATTGTGTAATTACAGCAGACAGTATTAATATTATTACACCAAAGATGTAAGTTGTGCATATCAATTCCCAAAACGTTTCCTGTCTTTCCTTCGCTGTCGAAACCCCCACACATAAAACTGTTTCCTTCGTCTCTGGCAGCAGAAATCAGCGCGGTGACGTTACACACTAACCTGCCTTTCGTTCGGGAGTATATTTGGCGGTTGGAGCTTACGGAAAGGACGTCACACCGCCACTATATCTTTCCCTGAAATAAGTTGAGTAGTTTCCGTAATATATCTGTTGCATTTTCTGTTTATACATTGCTGTACCCTATTGTTCATCATCATCATCATCATCATCATCATCATCATCATCATCATCATCATCATCATCATCATCATCATCATCATCATCATCATCATCATCATCATCATCATCATCATCATCATCATCATCATCATCATCATCATCATCATTTATTTTCATTTATTTATTTATCATTTATTATTATTTATCATTATTTATCATTATTTATCATTTATAATAATTTATCATTTATATTATCATTTATATTATTATTTATTATTAGTTA
>CM060953.1:81602400-81799900 GCA_030765055.1 Mantis religiosa
ATTTTATGTATTTTTAAAATTTTGCAGAGCAAACAAGAAAAAATTTAAAGAACTTAAGGAAGGTACTGAAGACCTATTATTTAATCTTGAGGCCAAATTATATTTATATTTATATTAGCGAACATTATTTGAAATTTTATTTGAAATTGTATTTCTATTGTTTATGAAGAAAAGTCCCTAAGATGTTTCATTAAATTTGTCCACTTATAGATAAGGTGTTACTCCAATCTTATTAAATATTTAATTATTTGAAGCTTATTTTGAGCTAAAACGTATTATTCCACTGTACATAATGTTCCACTCACTAAACGCACACTATATTAAAAACTATTACCTTGTCACTGTTTCTGACACAGATACCACTTGCGCCATAACTAATACAGATTTTATATGCCGTACTGTAATTACAGAAATTATGGATTCAGTAAATTAAGCATCATAATAGATTAGATATGAACACTGGAAATATTCGTTAAATGTAAAACAGGATGTTTGTTGTGTTAGTTCACTGGTAGGGAAGTCATCTCCGCGGGCGGTCCATCTGGCAAACACTTGACAAGAAATGCGGACCCTTCCTTAGTAGTTGGTCGATGAAACAAGAGGTGGAGGGGACCACATGATAACAAAAGCAATTTTGGTGTAAATAAAACAGCTTTCATGAGGGGAATCTCGAACACAGTGGGACGGGCAGTCAAAGAACGAAGACGTGGCTGGGTACAATTACTATTCATGCGTAAATAACGAATTAAATATTATAGCGTAATCTGCGTTTCACATACGCTAACTCCGGACAGTAATATAGCTTGGAGTCCCTTGGTTGGCAGCTTCGTGATTTACATGATGATAAAGAGAAGCAGCCATTTAACAAGTCTTAAACTTCGCTCACTTTCTTCTCCGACAGCCAGCCAGGTGAAAAGATGATTATGTATCTAGATGATGATTTCTAATATATCTAATCATCTTTTCACTTGGCTGGCTGCCCGAGAAGAAAGTGAGCGTATCTGTCGCCAGGAAAGCTTCAGGTCTTATTTTTAAATCTTAAACTTGGGTTCCAGTGTCATCAGTGCCATCTTTACTCCTATACATACTCACGTAGACCCTGAGATAAAACTCTTGCTCGAGACTGAGGCTAAACCGTACATCGATTAAAACTTGCATAACGTTACCCGCAAAAGTGGTGACATTACTTAGATTTAGGTATATACTAGAAGGCGTGTAAGCGTATTTGGCTAATAGCGTTGATACGTAAATACTAAACTATATTTGCCACCTTCAATCTCTTCACCTACCTGGTAATAGCACTCCAAAAGCCCTCCAAGATCTCAAATGAAAATATACATACCTTTGTTCATATCATAATGCGTGGAATTAGAGCAGAAATTTCTTACATACGTAGGGATTGGAGATGATTATGATGTGGGATGGTGTTCTCGAAACCCCGCGTTGCCTCGAACATGTGGAACGGGATTATTCTCACCTGATATCGTCCCGCGTTGTGACTGGTTTTGTGGGTTGTATTCTGCCCCCGGGAAGATGACGACAAAACCGCAAGTTACTGACACTCCTTGGTCTGGCACTCTGTTATGTCGATGTATGTAAACAAATCTCCAGATCTGCTTCAGTCTGGGCTATACCAACTCTTAATTTTCAGACCTGGTCGCGAGTGAAAGGATAAATTTTCTAAATAAACTTCGACACCAATAAGTTCTTTTTACTTTAAAAATATCAAGATGTGCAATCTAATTTGTATTATTTATACAAGTTTATGTATAAAACTTGACAGTAGCATTGTATACTTGATACAGTTAACAGAAGACAGATATTAACTCTTTTACAAGGTTTCTTCGTGGCACTGAATTTACATATGTTCACCTTAACTTTCTTCTATCAAAAGACGTTTTCTTCCTAACTGTTTTACCAAAATTATTGATATTTACTTCTCTCGTTGCCATCACTGCCAATCAAACTTAGTTTTTTCTAGTCCTAGTCACACATTACATCATCTCATTTATTATTTTAGAAATGATAAAGTATTACATCATTTTATTTACATGTTGCGTCATCTCATGAGCTACTAATTTTAACAATTTCATTTCTTATTTATTTTAACCTGTACATATCGATTCTTAAATAATTGGACATATTAACAAATTTTAAAACTCTTGGAGGTTAAACCAAAAAAAAGGTTACACAATATAATTCAGATCTATTAAATATTGCCTGAACATATATATATATATATATATATATATATATATATATATATATATATAGAACCATTTAACAATCGGTAGGTAGAGAAGAGAAATTAATATCGCAATACAGCAGCATTAAGTTTAAGTTTGTTATTTTTAATACTAACAGTAGCTGCGATTCCTAGACCTTAACTCATATAAAAGTTTAGGTGATTCCTTCTTTGTCATAATAGGTAATATTAACATTGTATTGCATTTAATCCAAGCATAATGAATACGGTACCTCTGAAGATCTTTACAGAGAAGTTCGTCATCCTGCTATTTACAACATAAGTAAACGGCAAGCTATATTATATGGACATCGCATTCCCGACTTATTCTTCTGTGAAGTGTTCTTACAACGGCTGAGAATTATATTTTCTGTTAATTCAGGTAAATATTCCTTTCAGATTTATGTTTCGTTGTGTTACAGTCAAATTTTGAAAGAGGATATTGTTATCGGATGTTTCTGTATTTCTATACCCTTTGCACTACCAACAGAAACAAAATTATGCACGGACGTATTAAGGGGAGTGTCCAGAGGGTCCGGACCCCCCAACTGATTTATCATTTCAAACTTTTAATAAATAGTTGAAATAAAACTTAGTTTAAAATAAAGCGAACAGGTTTATTCGAGCTTCTCATCTTAACGTCTCTATTCACTGTTAGGCAAACACGAAGCTATTTAAGAGATAAACGAAAAATTACTGCACAGCAGCTGTAGAACTCGTTAAAATACTTAAATAATGTCAATTACAATAATGTATTGCGAAGTTAACCAATTCCGATATATTATAATTTGTTGATTAGAATTCCCAGGTATTTAAAAGTATGTCATTTTTAACTTCTAAATTCCTATTCCCTTTTACATTCAAGGAGAACTAATTTCTTCAAATGCATCAATTAGTGGTTCGCCTTATATACATCTGACAACTGCTTATATCACTTTATCCCAGGTATAAGAACAAAAAATGTGCAATATTCTAGGCCTTTCTACAGACTTATATATAACCAGGACAAAAACAAACTTTTCTAAGAACAATTTGTGGAAGTTTTGGTGGAGAAAGTCATGTGAATATAATAGATTGAATGCATTTTTATTTTTTACTAACATGATAAAACACATCCCTGATTATTTATTAAAGGCAAACAATTCACCAATTCTGGACCCCTCCAGAAAATTGACTTCTAAATACGTGCTTTAAGATATGGAGCACATAATTTATCTCACTTTGAGAAAAGTATACGATTTCGAAAATTCAAAGCAACAATAAGTATGTTTGAAATTGTTATAGGTATACATTTTAGAATAAGGATGAAATGTCGCTCACTACGACCTACTTAGATGATTGTGCCCAACATCCATCAGGTGTAAAGAATGAAATGAAAAGACATAGAATAGGCAGATATGCAGGATACAGAGATGTACAGAGCGCTCTAGCAATTCGATCAACTAAATCTCATACGCTCCGGAGTATTCCTTTTCGTAGAGGAAACATCTACGCCATTTTTCCGGAGCCACTGAATACTGAAAAAGCGTAGTAAATATGAAAAGTTGGAAGGAAATGGAATGAAAGAAAATCATGGTAAAAACTTGTGGAGATGATAAGTTTCTCCAGAGTTCGCCTATCAGCCATATAAAACCACAGTAAGTACAAGTCAAAATTGTATATTTCGGGACGGTATTCGAACATGTGAGCTTCCAAGTAGGAGCCTCACACTTAACTACGGAGTTATCTATCTCGATTTTCTGGAAAAAACATAGTGTATCTAAAATTGCGGGTATAATAAGGTATAGAGTTTCTTCTCTCTTAGGATTTACTTTATGCAAGTATCATTCAGAGTAACAAAGAACTGAGAGGTTATTCTCATAAAGTTCAGTATATAATTTTGTTCTGAAAACATTTTAAAATACGATCTTAGTTAAAATGGCCCGCCTCGGTAGCGTAGATGGTAGCGTGTTTACCTCACATTCATGAGGTCCCGAGTTTGAATCTCGGCCAGGGTGAGTTAAGATTTTTCCGACGTTTTCCCTTGTCCTGAAAGACGAAAGTCAGGTAACTGTAAGCTCTGTGGACCTCGGACTCATTAAGCATCATTTCAGCAATATCATTCATCGTCCGATATGACTTAGCGTTGGAGGACGTAAATTACCAAAAAAAGTATTTAAAATGTTATTTTTAGTAAAATTTTCCATATAATGTAGGGTTTGAAATGGAGAGACTGTTTTGAAGATTTTTGTGTCGTACTCCTGAAAAATTCTGAACCTAAATGCCTACACTTGTATGTAACAGATACTTCGTTTTCCTTTTCTGTTTATGTACAGATATCTATAAATCGTCATGCTTTATCAATAATTTGAGAAAATAGCCCAACATATGTTGATGTAAGTTATGTTAGTAATACTTAAGTACAATGTATATTGCACAGGTCCTTGTCCTGGCCAGGTGATATTTGTTGCGACTATCACCTCTCTCGAATCACTTCACTTCCTCTTGTGTAATTGTCATCCCAACATAATCTTTTCGTGGAGACTGGTGTCTTTTCGCGTACTCCTACGTGATATTTCATACATTATTTTCCACATAACGCGCACACATTCTTCGTTTGGGTCGTAGGGCCTTTTTTCTTTACAGATGAGCTGATGTTTTATGGTTTGGATCACTCCATTCTTCCTTCGTCATAACGTTTGTAGTAGCAGATCTTCTACGGACATTGTTTCTCTGCAGATTTCGTATTTTAAAATTGCAAGCACAGAATTTTCTTTATAAATGTTGCTTTACTTCCTCTATATTCTCTAAGTTTCTTTGGATCATGTGTTCCCATTACAGTTGTAGTTCGTACGTTGTTATTGGTGCTTTTCGTTTGGAACAAAGCCATCGTAGTCTTTAGTGACACTTTGTTTAGTTAATATCATGCATGGCTTGCTTGCACTGCTGACGCTGCTTTGTCCGTTATGTTATGTAAATATGGTTCCTTGTGTCTGCAGTTTTATGCCTATGTATTCGAAGCTGCTTACTACTTCAAGAGGTACATCGTGAATTTTTATAACTTGAACTTTGTATTTAGGGAGTCTCGAAATGTGCATTCTCGGAGAAATCTTAACAATTACTTTCTATACCTAATATAGGTAGTGATATGATTCGTGTTAATTTGATACTACATAGAATTTATGAAACCACCACGCACAGTGAGAGAGAGGGAGACAGAGAGAGAGGGAGAGAGCGACAGATTCGTAGCGTAGATTCGAAATCAAGAGGGGGAGAGAGATGTGAAGAACGTTTTCGTTCGGAGACCATTGGGACCAAGAACGCAATGGCTGTTAACTCTGTCTGGTCCTGCTATGGAGCGGTAACAATAAGTGTGGCTTTCACTGGTTCGGGAGTCCATCGATTTTGATCAGGATAGAGCTCGCGACCAACACTCGACGGTAGACTGCTGACGTCAATGATTATAAATTGATTATCTATTTAAATGCAGCGAGGTCTAGCATCTCTGTTGACGGTGGAAATGAATGCGAATGAGCGTAAACATACACGATATTGAGGCTAATTAAAGTGGTACGTTTATATTCATACCGACTGCTACATATTGTGATAGGTTTCTGAAACTACAATGTTATCACCATAGATACTAACGAAGACATTTGCAGGGTGGCTTCTTGAAAGATCTATGTACACTTATGTATACCTGCGAGAACAGAACTCGCAGCCTCTCATCAAAATAGCCATAAAATTTATGATTAGAAACATGTATATGTTCTACAACGATAAGCGTCTGTCTGAACGAGTATTAATTCCTGTCTGTACCAATTATCAATGGTCAACAGGCTACATAGCACCGTAATTGGATGCCCAGGCCTTACCGAAAAACATGTTGTGACATTTCCCGGACACCTACTAAGAACTTTTATTTTTTTTTTTATTTCTTTAAAGATGCATCGTAAGCTAAATGGAAGCACATTCCCCATTATTTTTACCAACTATTTTATCAAACTACTATGATTTCAAAATATTTGCTTGTCCAGTACTGCGTCTAATTCGTATTATGTGTAAGGTTTTTATTTTCAGGGAATTTTGTGCAACTGATATAGTTGCAAAGAATTTTAATGCACAGAAGTGTATGCGAAACAAAATATGCAATTTATAATAAATAAGCATTCATAAAATACTTATTAGTCACAAAGTTTTCATTGTTACGCTAGCCTATGTTTATTTCTTGGAGTCTCGGTGGAAAAAAAAAAAAACCTTAAACATTCCAACAGATGTCTGTCCCTTTTATTTTATGGTACAGCCATGTGGATTAAATCTGAATTTAATCCGAGTCAAAAATGTAATGCAAGTAGAAGAAACGCTTTTCGTAGTAACATTGCAGAATCTAGTACGTTCCTTTGGCTATCAGTAGGTTACGTCATTTCTTTGGAAGTACACCCTGGGATGTTCCGTTGCATCTTTACTCAGCTACTTCCCTGGAGTACCAAATATGCTCAGTACTGTATTAGTATTATAGGAAGCTATAATGTTAATAAATATACTTGAAGTAGTACGGTACTCGTTTAAACTAAGGATTGAAATTTGCACTTCTAGCAGACTAAATTTTCTCTTTATAATATGTGTATACAAAGTGACCTATAATGGAATGCACAATTTTATGTTGACACTGACGAATTTTTCCCGCCCTCCGCCAACCTAAATCACCTCAGGCATGATTATTCTTAGCCTCTGCTCTTCAATGCAGGCTCCCTGCACCAAAATGACCGAAATTACCGAAGGATAAGAGCGAGTTGTCCATGTTCCCATAGCGGAGTGTCCGCCTCGGTAGCGTAGATGGTAGCGTGTCTGCTTCACGTTCAAGAGATCCCGAGTTCGAATCTCGGCTAGGGTGAATTACCTGGATAAGGTTTTTCCGGGGTTTTCCCTTATCCTGATAGCTAAATGTCAGGTAACTCTAAGCTCTATGGACCCTGGGCTCATTTAAGCATCATTTCATCCATTTCATTCATTGTCCGATATGACAACGTTGGAGCACTACATTAAAAAAAAAGGAAATCGGAGTATCTTTAGGGCAATGCTTTGCTGAATTTGAACGTAGAAAGGAATATATTTAGAACTTAGAAATAAGAACATAATTTATGAGTTAGAATATGTCTTAATGCAATGGAACTTTCTATTTTCCTACTAAATTTTATATTTTCCCTTCTTAAAATCATTTTCTTATTATCATTTTGTGGCCAATGAATTTAAGTTCTGTCACTATGTCGCTGAAGAAAGCATTTGATAAATGCCGTAGTTATTGTTAATTTTAGTGAAAAATGCTGATAATTCTTCAGCGGTTTTCTAGTTGCTGGAATACGTTGTACTGGTTTAGTCTCTCCTTGCATATTAATCGTAATAAATGCGTTTCATTAGGGATTAATCTAAAACCTTTACATAGATTATAACAATGTTCAGTGATAGGGTTCCCGGGTTCGATTTTCGACGGTTGGGATGGTAATTTTTCTCCGACGAAGATAATTACTCATCTTCCCCAGTCTGGAAGTATGAATGAGAGTGCGAATGTGTATGTGTGCGTGTGTGTGTGATCCAATGGTTAAAACCCAAACTATACTAATTAGCAACTTCGATATGTTCCAAAGGAGAACGGCTGCCGATATGGCCATTGCAGTTAAAGGCTGGGTATAAATTCATAAAAAAATGTTCAGTGATTCGATTTTTTGTCCCAGAACTGTTTTACAAGAAGGCACATAAAGGATTAATACGGGGTGAGTTCAATGTCTGGTTAACTGGAGGTGAAAAACCTTACTGAAAAAGAAGTATGCGTTCGAAGATTCCTACACTACCCTAGGAACTGGGTATCTTACTAGAATGTTATATACGACTTATCAGGATTTAGTATTATAGTTACCAACTTCATAACTATAGTGGGATCCAAGAAACACCAAGAAAGACCGCGTGCATTGTGTACAAATAGTATATATAATAGTATATATAATAATATATAATAGAACACATATCATCGAGTACCAGCATAATCTCTAATATGGCTAAGAAGGTAACAAAATATATTTCCCTGGTTCTGTACATAGAGCCTTAAAATTTTTGTCCTGTGACGCTGCTTCTGTGACTGAAAGTTATCGGGAGATGAGCCCCAGGCATTCAGAATGTAACAGATAACCGAAGTGCTCACCCAGCCTAAATAATGGAAGTTCTGTCGTCAGATAACCAGTATCTTCTGAAAGTTTTGCTTTCTATAACGTTCTGGAAGTATGTGGACATTATCAACTGCTATATAAATAAGCCCTCTCGCAAATTGACTTGGCCTAGTGAACTAAAATCGTTTGTGGTCGACGAGTGCATTTCTGTTGCTGTTTTCGCAAAGAGCTTCTGACGGTGACGACGTAGAGTCAGTTCTGTAACTGCAAGTATTAGATACAAATTCTATTTGACTCCCCAGCAAGGAAATTTCTGGAAGAAAAGGCTGCGTGGTATGCACGTCATACTTAAAGTGGACTGAGAATATTGATTGGCGCTTGTAAACATTGGTGAAATGGCAGTGGAAATTGAGGTAAATTTCGGTGAAAGCTGAACTAGATTATGTGACGAAGACCGAATGAAGTGACAGCTGAAGAACTGTAGGCATATTATGTCACCAACGAATAACAGAAATTAATCCCTTAGTGCACTAAAGTGTTAAAACCCATAACATAACTTAGTCATTTTATGTTGCATCATATCTACGTTTTGGAAATGTATCTACCATCTTCCTCTGCCTTTGGAACAAAATCCGTTGTGGATGGGCTAATTAATATCAAAGTTTATTAGTTAATAGCTTAACACGACAACTAATGGAGCAGCGAAAATCTCTAGCCACCGTACACCAGCCTCCCAAAATGTGTTCCGTAAGCCCTTAGGGACAAATATGTAAAGTCTCCGCCGAGGTAGACGCCTTGTTCCTATCCTCAAGAACAGTCCCGGAAGACCTCTTGAATATTTCATGCTTCACGATATCAGGGTGTGCCCAAGGTATCAAGAACAGTGCGCCATCTTTAAAACATTATGACTATAATGTGGCAGCATTCTTTCAGCGGAGGGTGAGCGAAAATATTAGCATAGAATATATAACTATCCCTCTCTTCTGCACTCGCCCACTCTCTTCATTCCCTCCTCGTCCAAAGCTCCTATCTCCTATATGGCATACACAAGGGAACAAGAGCTAACAAACTGCAGTTAGACATTTGAAGTTTGCTTCTTTCAAAAATATATTTATGTTTAACGTTGCAACTATAATTAAAAATGTATCTTCTCACATGCCTGAAATCGAATACTGCACTTTTCGGAACCAATATATTGCCTCGGTTTACTAATATGTGTTGTTAAATGGGTTTTGGAAACATACAATTTAATTGCCACATAACGTTATGTCAACTTGGATAAGTTCATATTGGGTCATCTAAATATCATTACAAGTGTTTTGAGTTCTCTGTATCTCATGACCATTGCAAAAAAAAAAAAAAAAATAAATAAAAAAAAATAAAAAAAATAAAAAAAATAAAAAAAAAATATTATCTGCTAATCTATTGTCCAGGCATCTAGATGCTAAACCTGGACACGATTATTTACAATTTTATTTGATTTATTTAATGATATAATATAATTTAACAATAACAAATTGTAATCTTTGCAGATACAATCCTATATTACATGTTTTAATATAATATCCTCCACAAGGGAAGTTACAAAATTCATTAAGTTGTTAGTTTGTTAGCCTGTCTCCTCTATATTGGCTTCCTGTTCCTGATTCTGATAACTGCGTCTCCTTCTACCTGTCTTCATTCTATATCCGAAACAGTTTCCTGATTTGTATCTAATCCTTCTTCCTGAGATACTTATAGCTGTGTCCTATCTACTTCTAGTTCCCGATGTCGTCTTAATCTACTGGAACTTCTAGTTGCAGACTGTTCACCATTGGGTCTATGCTGACGTATGCGTCTTGGCTGATTCTGAAGTCTATTGATCTTATATTGTTCCATTACTACGTCAGAAACTGTGAGAACCATCTTCTCTAAGATTTTGAGATCGTATTCATATCTAATGATCTTATATACTTGTTTTCCAGCTAGTAACTCTCTATATTCCTGTAAAGTCTCTTTATATTTAATACATTCAAAAATGACATGTTCTGGTGAGTCTTGCACTTGACATACATCACAGATATCGCTAGGTATCTTCCCTATCTTCTTAAAATATGTGTTAAATGGACCGTGTTCTGCTATATATAATATGCCACCCTTTCCGGGCAATATGTTTTTGAGATTCAACCTTTCTTTCATGTTTGGAAATAGATTGTATGTTCGTCTGCTAAATGTCATCTCATTCCATTCTTGTTGCCATCGTCGTATTAAACACCGTCGTACTTCTGTTTTGGTCCTACAACATTCTCCAATGATATCCTCTACTCTTTTTAGATCTCTCTTCTTCAACCAAAAGTATGCCGCTCTCATCAGAATTAATAAGTCTATTGGCCAAATGGCCATAATCACCAACAGAGCCATTGTTCCCGTAGTAGAAGCTGCACCGGTCATCCTAAGCAAAGCTCTTCTCTGTGTTGATCTAAGTACTTTTATATTTTTAGTATTACTCAATCTATGTGCCCAGATTCCAGCTCCATATGCGGTTATGCCCACCATAAAACTCATGTGATAAACACTGACTATCTCCGTTGGTAGCTTGAATTTTCTGGTCGTAAGATTAGATAATTTCATCATCACATTATTAGCTTTATTTTTAATCTCATTTATATGTGTATTATAAAGCTGTTTTTCATCTATGTGAATCCCCAAATATTTCACTACCTTTTTCCTGCGTACTTTAACTCCAGCCAATTTAATTATTGGATCCCTTTTTAGCGTCCCTTTCATTATCATGAACATCGACTTTTGTGACGCAACTTGCAATTTAACTTCCTTACACCAACTATCCAAACGCTCCAAAGTGTTGTTAGCCTTTTCTTCTAGTTCTGATCTACTGTTTGCTTCGACTAATATTAATAGGTCATCTGCATATGCAAGCATATCAAGCACATATGGGAGTTTACTCATATACTCTAACATAGGCTCGGTTAATATGTCCCAAAATGTCGGACCTAAAATTGATCCCTGAGGGCAGCCTTTCGATATCTCCTTAGTTATCATTTTATTTTCACCATATATGTATACACGTCTGTCCTTACAGTAATCTCTTAAAATATTGTACAGGCTTTTGGGATATTGCTTATCTCTCAAAGTCTTGAATAACTGGGGCCACCATAGATTATCGAAAGCGCCTGCTATATCAACAAACATTGCAACTACGTATTTCTTATTGGATGTATTTACCTTCTTAATTGCTTGATTTATAGCATCCTCCGTTGAAAAGAACTTTCTAAAACCGAATTGCTTTTCTGTCATACCTTTCATAATTCTGTGTTCATTAATCCTTTTATGCAGTAATATTTCTTGCACCTTTCCCAATGTATTCAACAAGCAAATCGGCCGATACGTCTTTGGATTTGTTGGATCTCTGTCTTTATCTTTTTTCAATATGACTATTGTTGCTTCCTTCCAAAAGTATGGCACTTTCCCAGATATTAAACACTGATTAAGTAGATCACACAATTGCCCCAAAATTTGCTTTTCCAAATTCTGTAAAACTTCTGCTGTTATATGATCAGGTCCCGGGGCTTTCTTTATTTTTAACTGTCTTATTGCCAAAGAGACTTCAGATATATCAAAAGGGTAGATGACAGAAGAGTTGCTTGCATCGTTTTTATAATCCATCTCCAGTTCTTGTCGTTTTGTTTGATGTATTTTTCCATCATCATCCTTTTTATCTGATAGTAGTAACTTTTCCAGTAATCGATTCATTGACTCTAACCATGTTTTAGTATATGTTCCATCTTCTTTTTGTATGGTGGATATCACTTCAGGAGCTGAGATCTTCTCCATTATTATTTTATAAGGAACACCCCATTTATCATCTAATAAGTTCTCTTCAATAAATCTATTCCACGATTTGATCCTGTTTTCTTCTAATTTGCTTTTGTACTGTGTCTTAATTTCCCTGTATTTTTCTAAGTTCTCCAAAGTTTCTTGCGCCGTTATACTGTTTTGATATCTCCTTCTGGCCTTACGTATTTTACTCCTTAGTTTCTGTAGATCTTCATTCCAAATGTTATAATTATTATCTGTTACAATACTCTTCTTTATGGCCACTTGCATTGCTTTTTGGATCTTTACCGTCAAAGCATGTGCTTTGGTGTTAATATCATCCATCATATTCATGTTTGGCGCTGTATAATTAGTTCTTAGTTTATCCCAATCAGCATGCTTCATTTGGTATCTCATTTTTCTATTTCTGCGCACAAAAGTTTCCCCTTTCCATTGTGTGACAATCTCGAAATAGATCATATTATGATCACTACAAGTTAATCCTTGTGTTACTTTCCACTTAATAATTCTATCTCCAATATATCCTTTAGTTAAAGTCAGATCTATATTCTCCATTGCACCCAGTCTGTTGTGAAATGTATATGGATTATGTGGTCTATTTTCAATCTGTAGGTCATAGTTGATAATTACTTCTTCCATTTTTTCTCCCTTTTCATCGGGGTTTTTACTCCACCACCATTCAGATTTAGCATTAGCATCCATTGTAAAAATAATAGCCTTGTGTGTAAATGCTTCCAATACCGTTATCATTCTATTTATATGTTCCTGAATATCGTCCATATATTGGAAATATTGTGTAATCAATATAAAGGATAATTCTAACGTTGCTATTTCAATGCAACTTACATGTTCGTCACATAACTGAGTGATTTTAACTATTTGTATATCTTTGTTTACAATTACAATATAAAGCCTTGGGATCTTCCCCTTGCATTATTACCCTTGCAGTAACTGGAAAGTGTATGGGTTTTTGATTTATCACATAAGGTTCTTGTATACAGATTATATCTAGCTTCATTTCATCGATTAACTTTCTTATTTCTTGCATGACAACTCTTGATCTTTGTGCATTTATTTGGACGATACGCAGCGAATGTATCCACTCAGTTTCTATTTCTTTATTTATCCTACTGTCCATAATCAATTCTATTAACTAGTCTGTTCCAAAACATTTGATACGTTGGACATTGCTGTCGGTCTTTACAATACACTTTTTTCCCACATTCTTTGTTAATTTTCTTGTTACTGCAGGGTATACATATGCCAAGTTGATCTTTCTTTTCACATTCAGCTTTAGTGTAATCCTGCTCTCCACAATGTGAGCAAATATTCATAGTGGTTCTACAATATTTTGATACATGTCCCAGTTGTTGACACTTTAAACATTTAGCCACAACCAAGTAATCTTTTGCACTTACAGACTGAAAGCCAATATATAATTTACCACTATTTAGGATTATTTTCCTTATTTTTGATGTCACTTCAATTACAATGTGGACAGTTCTCCTCTCTCTTGGTCCAGTTCTAAATCTGAATTTCACTTCTTTTTCAAAATTCTCCCAACTTATTATATCCTTAAAATTTTGTTCATATATATTACTTATAATATCTTCTTCCTTTTCAGTTGCTATTACATCGTATAAAATCATCAAGGGATTTCTCATTTTTAATTCTTCTATCACAATACCTTTTACTTTTAGATTTTCACTATTCATAAATTTTTGAGCATCTTCTTTAGATTCAGTCTCAATTATTAATGAATTCTCTGATATTCTTAAATTATTTATTTTAATTCCTTCCTTATTCGGCTTCAAATTCTCAGTCACTATTTGTTGGACCTCCTTGGTACTTTTGCCCTTTGTTGATTTTATAAATACTACATGTGTCTGCCTCTGTGCAGCACGATTTACCTTTTCCACGGTCTCTGACAGCACTGGTTTTGATGCTACTTGTGCGTACGTCACTTCCGGTATTGTATCTATTTCTGTTTGCAGTTTCACATTCTTTATATTCATTTTATCGTATGCTTCTGTTACCTTTGCCAATAAGGCAAAGACCTGCTTCTTGGCGCTCACAGACATCTTGTCCGCACCAATTATAGTATTTATGTCAGCAATAATTTCATGTATATTAGCTACTACCTCTTTTTGTGAGGTACTTTCACGAGCAGCTGGTAACTGTTCAACTCTACTTCTCTCAGGAGACCTAGGCAAAGATGATTTTGGTGTAAAAACCTCTTTTTCCTTCTCCTTACTCCCTCTTCCTTCCCTATCTCTTTCCATATTTGCTCCTCTCCGCCGCTAGTGAGGAAAAAAAATCACCCACTAACGCCCACTAAATCACCCACTAACCATTGCAACACAAGCTTCGCAAATGAAAATGTGGAAGTTTAATGGAGTGTTACAGATGACTACACACGGATCTTCGGTGAATAAAATTTTGTAAGGCTAAACACAACGAATTCTGAAAAATGCGATGTCAGTATTTAATGTTGTTATTGTACCATACTTTATACTACATGATTTTCTCACCGATTCCGCCTATTTTTATGATTAATAACAGAACCCGTAGCCCCACTTGTGTTCGTGTTGTTTTCATTTCTAACGAATTTAAAATATTTTAACTACGTCATAAATTCTTCGAATGAAATTGGTGAAGAATGCTAAAATCACTTTTTTCCGTATAATTTAAAGGATTACTGTTCATATTATTTCCCAGGGTAAGGCTCCTAGAATAATAGGGTAAGAACTACAGAATTTAAATGTAGGACGTTAGCTGCATTACAGAGACACTGTGTTCGCTTTATTGTTTAACATACGAAGACCCTTAGGTATATTTATAATATTGGAGAATAAGATGCTACAACAGGTCAAAGACTTTTAAGTGCCTAATCTACATTGTTTCATATTGTGGGTTTGTGGGTTTGTAGAATTAAAAGGCCGAGTTGCAGAAATTAATCTCCTTTATTTCCGTAGAGATACACTGTTCAATTCTCAGGTAACAACATTTCATCACATAATAACACAATCTTCCAAGGTCGATGACAGAAACAAACCGTGACAGCTGATTACATTAGCTCTCGTTGCAACACAACTGTGTTTTCAACAACACTCTCAGCTGTTCTCTGCTTACTCTGTTTACAACTCACTGTTTTACAGCAACTAACTTTGAGAGCCATTACGTCCTTAAATACCTAATTCATAACTCTAGATTGTTCTACAATAAGCAGAATCCGAACAATCTCTATCAGTCCAGAAATTTCCGGAAGAATAAAGAAACGAAATATTCTATCACATTCCAGAAGCGTAACTTAATCTATGCCGGCGAGTCCTTTACCTAAATTATCTGTTGTTTGCCGGCGCTTGTTTACAATAGCTGCGCTATCATTAACTGCTTAGCAAGGCTCATTATTACCATGAAACTTTATCCGCCGACTGTTTTCTTATTTGTGCCGAAACTTTTATGCCCGTTGCCTTGACAATATTTTAGAAATGAAGATATAAATAATATTGAAACATAGTACCTCTAAAAGATGGCTCAGGGCCAAACTAAAATTTTACAAAGTAATTGTAGTTCTCATGCTCTTATATAATTCAAAATGTTTTATTCTTCATAAAAGCGAAGAAAGACAAATAGAAGCTGCTGAAATGAGATTCCTAAGGAGTGTTAGAAGCTACACACTATTGGAAAGAAAGAGAAGTGCTGACCTGAGAACCGAACTAGGTATATTCAGTTTCATAGAGAAGATAAATTAAATAACCTATTCGAAAGAGCACGTTGGAGAATGGAAAAATAATCGGATGCCAAAACTGTTTCTGATTTATAATCCCAAAAGCAAAAGAAGCATTGACAGATCAAGGAAGACATGAGTACAGCATTTCAGTGGTTGAACCTGAACAAGCCTTTTTAACCTTAAGCCCTGCGGATGATTATGATGACCATGATGATGAGATTCTTCTATTTCTTCTTTCGATCTCTCGTGGCCTTTCTACTCATGTGCTATCGTTATTCTTTACTTATCTCTATTTCCTCTCTCTCCCACTAATACTGTCTCCTAATTCTAACTTCAATAGCCTTATGCAGTTTAGATTGCAGTATGTTTTGAAAATGGGAATAATGAACTTCTTTTGTAGTTTTAGTGAAACTTATAAGAATAGAAAGACTTTAACAGTTTTTAAACTTTTCAGCTCTTTGGGATTTTTCTGCGACACAAATGAAGCTGTAACATTCACAGTCGCTCTTCATGCATGCAAACGTGCATAACTGATTAGTATCACGTTATGAATTTCGCTCCATCGAAATTTTAACCAGTAAATATTGCAGGAAATAGAAGGCATTTACATATTTGTATATAAAATGTAGATAAAATTGTATGTATAATTAACAAAGTATACCATTGCTTTTGATGTTTTACTCTTATCGCTTTATAATATTGTTTTAGTGGGTTTCCCTGTTGGTAAGCGTATGCATGAATGATTTCTTATCTAACCTCTCTCCTTTCTATCATTTACGTTTCTTTTCGTCTCCTTATATTTAACTCTGGGTTTAGTAATACACGACGGAGAAAGAGTGCCCTAGTGAATACCAGGGGAACGTATGGTTGCCTGTTTTCATCTCCCTATTACAGTGAGTCTACGAGCTGGAAACTGTTAGGGACTTGTGGGGCTCTTGTGGCCCGTGGCCTGTCTACCTATAAACTGCATTTTTCACATCATCCTGTATTCCTTGGGGATGAGAGCCATGGCAAATCTATGTTGGTCAAATTATCCCGTACGTTGCATAGCCTTTATTTTTGTACATCTATCCTTTTAGTAAGTATTACAGTGCATACATTACACAAAAGTTTCATAAGAATATGATTTAATACTTTTGATTGAAATTTACAACATATAATCAAACCATTAGGTGTAAATTTAGAATATAATGTTTGGATACATTTTGGAAGTTAATAGAAGAACATAAGATACAGTATATTATACGTAGACAGATGTTCCTTGTAATATATAATGGTTTCGCACTACCTTGTGATAACTAAAAGTAGACGATCTGAATTTTTGAAAGGTTTCTCCCAAATGCTGAGCAATATGTTTCCAAATGCCCCTTCATTAGACTACGTTGTTAATAAGCTAGTCGGATAATACGGACTTAAAGGGTCTATATCGTATCGGGTGTATTACCGCACTCGCATTGCCACCAAGACTACGTCCAGTGCTTTAATGCCAAAGGGGTTATCTGGGTATACAGTAGAGACCTAGCATCTGTTTCTGTATGGTGTTGACTTAGATGAAATCTTAACCACTAGCACGGAGGTATAAGTTCCGTTATGTTAATCCGACTATACGGCACAGCAATACAACGTTGAGCTGCGCCTAGAAATTATGCAACTCGCTGCTGTATAGTGTTTTACTCGTGTAAGAACGTTTAATACTAACACAACAAAACGCCAAGTTCTATAGCTCCATGGTAACGTTTAGGATTCACATAGGAAGGTCTCGCATTCGTTTTCCAATGATCGACTGCTCTGTATTTCTCATGGTTTTTGTGGTCGTCAGGCAGATGCTGGTGTATTTGTCATCTACCATTATATTTTTCCTTATGTTTTCTTTCCGTTTATTTCTCATCTCACTCACTCACTCACTCACTCACTCACTCACTCACTCACTCACTCACTCACTCACTCACTCACTCACTCATTTCCTATGGGTACAGAAATTTGGCTTTTAGGCATAAAGATGTACAGCTTGTTTTGAAATGACACGAATATAGTCATTTCGTAGTTTATAACTTAACAAGTTCTAATTTTGGTGTCGCAGCTTCGAATTTCTGTTAGATATAACTTTAAGCAATATTAAATATTAATTTTTTGTGATTAGGCAGTGCTGTACGAACCTCAAAAGTTATTGGGACGCACCGGTCACGAAAACAAAAGCATTGCTCCTTGGTTTTTATCAGTGACCCCAGCCTCGGTTTCAGGTAATGGAGCAAAGGGCAGTTATTTGTGAAAAAGTCTAACTACTAATGACTAGGACATGAACAATATTTCTTATTTTGCTATTATCTGAATTGTAAAATGCTTTCAACCAGTTACTGTAAAATCAACACCTTCCTTTTCCGTTACAAATGATTTATTTGGTATTATTAAACACAGTGAAATAAAGTGTTTGTCTCATTGCATAAGACATTTAGTTTTGGTTAAATGTATGTACAATTCTCTGTTCCTTTATCATTCAGTACTTCCATCCTCTATCTAACATTAACTTCTCTCTCGGTTTATGTTACATATGTCCACCAGTTTATTTGCCTACATCGAATGCTTTAACGGAATGTTGGAACAGTTAAACACCCATAAAAAGTAACCAAAGAATAGCTCCTTTATTGAAGTTTCATAAACCAAAGAAATTCCTAACAGTAGCAAGCTACCTTGGAGTTTTTCGGTATGTTTACAAACAGCTACAACAGGCGCCATGCAGTGTCACCTACCTACGAACTTGGATAGCATGACGCTTTGTTCCTATAACTGCGTAATCCACACTACTTCTGGAGCGTTTTATGCGGCTCTACTGACTGTAAAGACTACCTGTATGTGTGACATAGAAACTCAGCAACCACCTCTATATATTCATTCGGTGTCGGTTCGAAATATATGACGGTCGGATGATAAATACCGGGCCTCACAATAAAAAAATATATTTTTCTTTAATCTTCAGCATAATCTCCAGAAAGGCTATTGGTGTTCTAATTTAATTAAACCATATCTGTATTGCGATTTATCATGGTCCTCAAAATAGCTGTTGACCGCATCAATGTCCTTCTTGTTTTCGTGATATCTTCACCCTGCAAGAAACTTTTTGAGGTTCGCGAACAGGTTGTAATCACTAGGTGCCAGGTGTGGTGAAAAAGGTGGATGTTTAAGCAATTGGGACGTTAATTCGTACATTTTCCCATTACAATGACAATGGTCGGCCGGAGCACTGTCGTGAAGAAACCAGGTCTTTTTCATTGTTAAATAAAATTCAGAATTTCAAGCTGGATTTAGGAGAAAAAGACAAACTATAGATAATATATTTATAATCAAGACGTTAATTAATAAATGCTTGAGCAGGAAAAGGGACAGATTTTATATTTTTGTGGATTTTGAGAAAGTGTTCCATACGATAAACAAGGAGGATTTAAAAAGGAAACTAAGAAGAAAAGGGGTGAGCGAGAAGTTTATAAACAAAATTGATAAAATTTATAGTGTGGTGAAATTCAGAATAAGATATGGGTTGAATGTATTATCAGAAAAAGCCGAACAGATGCTAGGCTTAAGACAGGGCTGCAAATTTACCCCTATACTATTCAATTTTGTTTATAGATGACATAATAGAGAGGGTTAAGCAAAGCTATGCCCATTACCCAATAATAATGAACAAAGAGATCACTGGTTTATTGTACGCGGATGATTTAACAGTAGGAGCAATTTCCGTAATAGGTCTACAACAATCAATTGAGGCAATCCATAGGTTTTGCGATGACTGCGGACTAATAATAAACAGAAAGAAATAAAAAATATTGGTATTTAAAATAGGATCGATACTTAGGAAAGGAGAGGAATGGTTCATAGGAGATCAAAAGGTAGAAGTGAAAAAGGAGTATGACTATTTAGGTGTAAGGATGTGTAGCAGTGGAGGATGGGCTGCACAAGCCAGAAAAGTAATAGCTAATGGCAGTGCGGCAATGTCAGGGGTAAGAATATGTAAACATAAACTGGAGATATCAGTTAGATGGTTAGAAAGAATGTATGAAGCGGTCGTTGAATCCAGAACAATGTATGCGGTGGAGGTATGGGGCACATCAGAGATAGGAACACAATTAGACCAGAGGTACGGATTGATTTGAAAAGAACTACCAGGGCTACGAAAATCGGCACCAAGAGAGGTAGCGTTATTAGAGCTAGGTAATACAAAAGGGAGGGGAATAATAATAGAGAGCATATTGAAATTCTGGTGTAAGTGTATTTAAGGGCAGAAATGAGACTTAATGAGTCTGTGCATGAAGCAACAGAAAAGCATTAAAAATACAAATACTTGGTGGTCGGAATGGGAAAGAATGATATTAAAGATAGGCATGTGAGATCTATGGAGAGCAGAGGAGACCAATTATAACGGTTTTTGGAAGGAAATGAAAACTAGACTACAAGACATAGATAGGCAAGAGATATGGGAAAGTATAGAAGAAAGGAAGTTTTTGAAATTTTATAAGCAATTAAAGACAGAATGGTGTAGGGGAAAATATATAGATCAATGTGGTAAAACTGAAAGAGAAGGCATAGCATGGATGAGAGTAGGAATATTATACTTAGAAGGGTTGAGAAGTAATGAGGTAGGAATATGTGAATTTCGTGGAGATGAAGAACACTGTTCATTACCTGAGATATTGGCAGTACGTATGCTAACGGGGGTGGGAGAAAAGAAAAATAGATGTATAGGAGATTTCCTATATAGGATAAGAGAAAAGCGGATTAGGACAAAAGAAGCGAAGCGCAAGAAGAAATGACATGAAGCTGCTCAGGAAAACCAAAGGTTTATAGCCAGGGGACCGGAGTCGGCAAGTACATCTTAAGGTCAGCAATTTCATTTCATTGTTAAATGAGGTGATTTTCTTTTCACCTAATCACTCAAATGTGGCAGTAAGCTTACGTAGTTGTCACCAGTGATACCTTCACTCTTATCCAAGTAATCAATATGCGTCCCAGAAAACACTCACTATAACCATGTTAGCTGACAAAATTGACCTTGCCTTTTTTTTGGAGTTGGTTCACCTGGCTCAATTTACTGTTCTGACTGTGATTTATTTTATATAATGTAGTGATGTATCCAAGTTTCATCCATGAAGTAAGCCGTCTCAAAAATTCACTGTGATATTTACTGTAGAACACCAAATTCTTAACAGAAACAGTTTTTCTTTGCAACTTTTGATTAGGTGTCAACAAACGCGGCACTCACTATGCACAGACCTTGTGAAAATCCAAAACATTACTTAAAATAGTACTTGCACGTTCTTTTGATATGTTTACACTCTCTGCTACATCAAACAGCTTTCATCTGCTGTCTTCCAGCAATAAAAGATGGATTTGTTAATGAGCTCAATGACTTCAATGATGAGTCGTGACTTTCATAATGCGTGAAGAGCGAGGCTCAGCACTAGAGCTCGCACGTCCCATTTTGAACTCTGCAATCAACCTTTTAATCATAGCATACGAAGGGGCAGAGCCTTTTAATGTACTGTCCATGTCATCCTTGATTTCTTTAGGCTTAAGCGTTTCAAATGGAATTATTTAATCACTGCTCCTTTTCCTATATCCTCTATTTTCGTGAAACCTCTTGATTTGTCTTGTTTAAAATGCTATCATTGAAAAATGCAATCACCTGACCTGTAAATATGAATACAAGCTAGCCTAGAGTAGAACTACATGATGCTATCCGTCAAGCCCTATGGCGGTACTGAGGTCCTGTCCGCCAAAAAACTTTTGTTTATATGTACCAGGTGAGGGACCTGCCCCTACTTATTTTTGAGTTTATGCAATGTGCTATTCAAATTAAGTGTCTTACGCCTTTCTTGAATGGTTTCCATGCATGATTTTCAGAACAGTTTAGGTATCTCAGTGCATAAGCTCCGTATGGGACAGGAAAAATTTACTAAGTATTTCGATTCCAAAGATATCACACTCAGATGCAGAGAGCATTAATAATCGGCATATGTCTATAAATAAATGACATATTCATTAGAATACATTCTCACACACCTTTAAACACGCCCCTGAAGAAACACGTATCACGTGCATCTGTTGTCAATAACATTGAAATGCAAAATGGCACATATACACAGTGGGACCAATTAGATTTAAATCTTCAGCCAACACAAGTTGTCGTTGTAAAACTATGTGAAAAATGCTAAGAATTAGGTAATGTAAAGGCGGAAGCAGTTTAAACCACCGACATGAGCTCATATTATTGTATGAAGCTGCAAAAAGTATGTAAAAATTCGAGGTGGTGATGAGGTTTGTGGCTACTTATTCGTATAGGAACCATTCTCCGCAACTCAGCCAGTTGGGTTCAAATTCTTCGTGTTTAGCTCAAAACTTTCATTACCCTTTTTATCGTTTGGGGCCGATAATTTGATATTATAATACAATTAACATTTTATAACATTATAGGCATTTACAAAATGCAACAATAGCCATGTCTTGCACTGCCAAATAGTTATAAATGTATATATAGTTCGTGCATATATTAGATTATGGTCGGTGTTGTGCCTGACCCATTCAACCGAGTTTCAAACATCCCACAGATATATAGTGAAAGATAAGATACAAGCATGAAACGAAATCTATTAGATTTAATTTCGTCGACAGTCTCCTAAAAATGAAAACCAACTACGTAACATGATCTATAACACCAGAGGTGGTACAGATTTTAAGGGTCAGAAAGTTAAACATGATCCCTCATAAAAGATAAAGATAAACATGGCCCTTATTTACCCTTTAAAGGTCAGGGGCCTCAACTACCAGCCGTTAGGTTGAGCTCGGCGCAAGTTATTTAGTGAGCAAATTCCTGTGGAACCCTAATTATGGGATTGTAATTCTTGTGTCTTGTAACCGCTGTATCAGGCAGCGATTAGGATGCGGCGAATTAATCGAAATCAGATAATTAAAAAAGAAGATAAGTTAATAAAAATGCTTTGCTAAACTAATATAAAAATCTTGTTATAATAATATGAAATTAGAATGGATAGAGCAGTGATTAAAATAGCGGTTGACTTAAAGAATAGGAAGGGAAGAATATAATTTAATATAACATATATACTAGCATACAGGCAAGAAAGATAAATTTCTTGTGAATATCTGTACACGTCGGAGAGACAGGAAGGTAGGGCCGTTACCTTCTTTGTGCTAGGAAAAGTTCAATGTCTGATAAATATAGAATATTTCCAGCCAGGAATGTGTTGGGACAAAGGGGCTTTCAAAATGCATTTGAGCAGAAACGCTAAAGGGCTTTAATTCACTGATTTTATTACGATGTATGCCGTTACAAACAACTCAGGGTAGGCGTTCCCCAACTCAGGGTGGGCTGAACGCCAATGAGTTAGATGAGTTTTGCAAACCAATGCGAAAATTCGAAATAAATTGGAAACCAATAATAATGTAACATTTGAGAAGGGTGAGCTAGTTTGGTCATGTGATAAAGTTAAAGAGGGGGTCAGAGTAGGGTTCGAAGTGAAACATGAAGTAAAAAAAAAAAAAAAAAAAAAAAAAAAAAAAAAAAAAAAAAAAACCCCTTACTTAAAAGGTGATACTACGACAGAAAGGAAGTGTTCATGCGCAATGTGCATTAAGAAGAGAAGCGACGATTTTTAAGTCCGTAATGTAGGGAAGTTAAGAATAGCGCAACGACCCTAAGTGGAAGCAGCATTAGGAATTTGTTAGAGCAAAGTAGTCGCCGTATAAAGAAGAAATAGAAACCGCGCGGCAGTTAATTTAAACAAGTAATCCAGGATTTCAAGTAAAATTGACTTTAAGTTAGGAATTTTACTAACAGGTGGTCACCGATCCAAGTCGATAAGCAAGCGTAGTAGGAATTAAACCAAATAATTCTGCAACAAACAAAGTGTTATTAATACGACTGAGTTGCCAACAACCACCAAAATTCTTTTCCTGCAACCATTCACCTCAGGATAAGAGAACTCATAGCTCCAATTAGAACCCAATCAATTTAACAATGGTATGCGTGTTTGCCACAGTCTTTGGTTCACAAGTGAACCAATAGCAACAATAATCAAATTAGTAACTAAAATACAGACAATAAAGATTGGGAGAGAGGAAAACAAAGGAAAAACCATAACAATGAGACGTCTTTTCGAACCTAGCCTTCGTATCACCATATTTCAGCCAGCTAACCCACTGCGCCAGCTGCCACCTACTCTCTGTTGCTCTTGGGAAAGCATTCGTTTATCATCTTGCTAGTGTTATATGCGTGAAAAGACGTGGTTTATTTAAGCATTTTGCAACTTCTTGGCGCTCATTCAGGACTGTAAGTATTAATGCTGGGAGCGTAGAATATCGAATAGAAGAGCAGAGCTGCAAAAACATATTTTATGCTAAAAGGGTGAATGTTTTCGCCTAGACCTTCAACTGCGTTTTGCATAGAATAAATAGAGGCAACTGACTCACCTGATATATAAAGATTGGTGTGATACATGGATTGCTATGTTGGTGTGGTTAGACTGCTCAACTGTCACCAAGGCGACCCAGTTCGATCCCAGGCAACCGAAAACTGAGATTTAGTGGACAGTACGGTGCTGAGACGGGTTTTCTCCTGGACCTCCGTCGGTTTCCCCGACATATCATTCCACCGGTGCTCCATCTGCATCTCAAGTATTATCAGTGTAACCGCCTGCAGTGCCGCATGAAGTAAAAGCGGGTGTTAAACGCTACACATTTTAGAGTTTATGTAGTTATTGACATTATTAACATATTTGATATGCTTCATAATTTTGTGGAATGTTTTACTCCAAGAAAACATTCTCGTATTCGGATAATATGTGGTTCAAATTCCGCCAGCACACAGTCTGAAGCTGACGGAGGTTGTTTTAACTGCAAATTCCGCGGAGATATCCTAATGTAAGGTCTATAACTCTTCCTTTCCACAATTCCTTACAAAATAGAGTTTAATTTTATAATCAGTATTCAGCTATATGTATTAAGAACGGGCATTAAACACTACAAAAGTGGTTCAGTTGTATAATTGGGCAATAACTCCGATTTTTTGAGCGATTGCTCAAACTAAACTAGCTGCTACGGTAATATGCGAGCAAGTTTCCAATTAATTTTCATTAATTAACTTATTTACCTAAAGATTAATTATGACGCGCGGGGCTTCTATTGTTTACGGGACTAGGTTTATACGACATTACGTTACCGCAAATGAATTTGAAAACGCCTTGTGGTTGAACAGAAGTATGTTAGTTATGGACAATTTAATGCACTGGCATGTTTCCAAACTTGAAATCAAACAAATACCTATAGAATGGTTTGTCAAAGATTATAAAATTTCAACATAATGAATATCGTACTACATTTCTTTATATTTGTATGTAGCTAGAGTTAAAATTAGTACCTCTAGTCTTATAATTTTTTCATTAAATTCGTATGAAAGCCAATACTACTGATATAATTCCGAACGATGCTGAAACTGGAATTTAAAATAATGAATTACCTATGGTCTTATACATGTAAAATTTGATACTCTTAAGTCGTTATATATTTATCATTTGATGTATATGACGTTTAATGACAAACTTGAAATAACTTTTCAAATAATGTTTGTTGATCGCGTATTACTTAAATTTATTAACATAAGAATTTTTGCTTTTACATTAAGTGACAGATCTATATCGAGAAAAACCAAAGACTTGTGGTTCCATTCCCGGAAATGTAGCTAAACTCTATTTTTTCTATTTTAAAACACTTTTGTGAGCACATAAGCAAAGTAACCTGGTTTAAAATGAGTAGTATTTTTCTTATTCTTCCGCTTTCTCACGCACACACGCACAGCAAAGCAATTTTGCCTGTCACATTAAGACAAGGAAATCAGGTTTTAAAAATCAGGGCAAGCCCAATATTTTAACCGAGACTTTTAGGTTTGCTACTGCCAAAGCTGCCTGTGATGCCGAGGCATTGTTGTGCCGAAAGGCGGAGGGAGAAAGAGACAGAGATATGTGGATAGATCCCTTTCTATCACCGCCGCGAAAGGCCTTGAAACGTCGGCCTCTCTCTAGAAACAATGACTGAGGGAATAAAAGCCTCAGGTGTTAAAGCTGCTAGTCAATTGCTAGCGAGATGTAATTGTGGCGCAGCTATTTGAAGTGTACCGCAAGTGATTTCTTTTGTGTGGTGAAGCAACGAGAGATCTTAAAGACTGCGTTTGTTTATGTTAAATCCCTGGTGCTGTCAGGGTTACAGAAGCGTGTTTTTACTTGTAATAAAGAGCATTTTAAATTTCTGGAAACAATACCTATAATTCTACGAACCCACGAACTTACAATACCTTAGGCCACCTTCTAAAACCGAAGGGAAGCTTCTTATAAGCACCGGAATCCTGTTGGTCTGTCTTAGCTGAGATACGTTTATATTCAAGCAGACTAGTCGAAATGCTTGGGCATGTCAAATTTTAATTTATCATTTAGCTTCCAAGATGTTATATATCATTAAATTCTGAAATAGCAAACACGACATCAAGAAGTCGCGCCATAATTCTCGTGTAACAAAGATTCCCACAGAGAAGGAAATTCTGATGACACCACTGCTGCCAAGAGCTTATTGTGACTTTGTGGGTTCGTGAAATAAAAAGTCCAATTACACCACTCAACAATGTTCTTTATTTCCACCGACTTACAGTTTAACACTTGCCAATTACACAGAATTACTTGCTGCACACAGTTACAATTCACCAGTCCGTCCGTTACAATTTCACTGTACTCGCGGTTACGTAAGCTCCGGTACACATTCAAAGTTACGTACAGTCTTCCGTTGCACAACCCTTTCGTTCATTAACACGTCACTGACTAACTCTTACACCAAGAACTGCGACTGTCTCCTCACTCACTGGCAAAACCAACTGATTGACTGACTAAACCAAAACCAACTCAACTCACTAACTAACTCCCTCTGTCTGTCTGTAACTCTCTTTATATAGGAATATCGCCGGTTTCTCGTGTTTACAGGATTGTTCTAGTAACAGAAAGATCGAGAAACAGGTGTAGAGAAAACAGGCGACCAGTCATGTTTTTTTCCCTGACCACAGTCTGTCACCACCACAAGACAAACGAGGAGGAGGTGTGGCTAACCGAACCTCCCCTACCTCCCGCTGCCAGCTGCTTTCGCAGGGTGTTTCAGCGCTCCCGTTACACTGCTCCCTTCTCAAAGCTGTTCGCCCCGAACAGCCCCATCGCAGCGTGCGAGGCGGTCCAGGTGTACCACCAGCATCTGCTCGGAGTCTCAGCCAGAAGTAGCGCTGCCGTAGTTTGTGAATCATTCGGTTCGCTCCCAGGTGTCCTCCTGAAGTACCGGCGTGCACTTCCTCCAAGACTTCCGGGACCTTGCTCCGGGGAAGTACCAACTGTCCTCTCTGCGCCTTCCCATCGGGTGACTCCCATACCCGGAACAGCACGCCCACTCTGGTCTTCAACGAGTCCCATTTTGCCCAGTGCGACTTGTAGGTGGCGCTCCTCGGTGCGATGTCCTCCCAGGTTGGTCTCGTCCCTGCGTCCACTTCCCTCAAGAGTGGCCCCAAGTCTGCGTCCGCCAGCTGCTCCCTCCTCAGGCCTGCGCTATCCCAACCTTCAGCAGGCACTGCCACAACTACTCGGACTGCTGCGGCACGCTCCTTCTCTTCCACTCTTGTGCGCTCATGGCCGTCCTGGATCTGCGATAGGACACCTCCAATGTAATGGTCGCTAGCGTCGGTGTCCACAATGAAGGCGCCACCCGGTTGTGGGAAACCCAAAATTGGAGCACTGCACAGGGTCCCCTTCGGGTGCTGGAAAGCGTCTCCGGCGTCCTCCGTCCACACATAAGGCCGGTTTTCCTCCGTCAGGCGGGTGAGGGGTTTTGCGATGTTGTCGGCCTTTTCCTCTAAATCATTAAGGCGGTCGTCTACTTGACCCTTCCGCTTGCCCAGGTTCGCGACGTCATCCCTCACGCCGGCCAAACGTTCCTCAATCTTTGCGGCGAGAGCCTCGTTCGCCTCCCTCATCTCCGTTGTCAGTTCGGCCATCTTTGCGGTCATTGTCGTGGCCAAGTTGTTTGCCGTTTCCATCTTCGCTGTTAATTCGGCCTTCATTTCTTCCATCTTCCCGGTGATGTTGTCGTTGGCCGTCTTCATTTGTTTCAACTCTGCGGTGATGTTGTCGTTGGCCGTCTTCATTTGTTTCAACTCGGCGGTGAGGTTGTTATTTGTAGTCTCCAGCTTCGCGGCCAGGCTGTTACTTGCCGCTTCCGTCTTCTCTGTTAATTCGGCCATCATTTCCATCATCTTCTCCAAAAAATTTTCCAATGCCGCGTCCATGGTTGTAATGTTCGGTGATGTTATCTTCCCGCTTCCTGACACCAGTGTGACTTTGTGGGTTCGTGAAATAAAAAGTCCAATTACACCACTCAACAATGTTCTTTATTTCCACCGACTTACAGTTTAACACTTGCCAATTACACAGAATTACTTGCTGCACACAGTTACAATTCACCAGTCCGTCCGTTACAATTTCACTGTACTCGCGGTTACGTAAGCTCCGGTACACATTCAAAGTTACGTACAGTCTTCCGTTGCACAACCCTTTCGTTCATTAACACGTCACTGACTAACTCTTACACCAAGAACTGCGACTGTCTCCTCACTCACTGGCAAAACCAACTGATTGACTGACTAAACCAAAACCAACTCAACTCACTAACTCCCTCTGTCTGTCTGTAACTCTCTTTATATAGGAATATCGCCGGTTTCTCGTGTTTACAGGATTGTTCTAGTAACAGAAAGATCGAGAAACAGGTGTAGAGAAAACAGGCGACCAGTCATGTTTTTTTCCCTGACCACAGTCTGTCACCACCACAAGACAAACGAGGTGGAGGTGTGGCTAACCGAACCTCCCCTACCTCCCGCTGCCAGCTGCTTTCGCAGGGTGTTTCAGCGCTCCCGTTACATTATAAATTATAAATAGTGTTTCGCAAATTAAAAAAAATGTTTGTGGCTAACGTATATAACTCAAACTATAATTTTGTTTGTTTGCAGTTTACGTCATCCAACATTGTCATATCGGACGGTGAATGAATTGGGTGAAATGATGCTCAAATGAGTACAGGATCCATAGAGCTTACTGACCAGATATTCGTCTTGAAGGGTACGGGAAAACCCCGGAAAAATCATTATCCAGGTAACTCACTCTGACCGAGATTCGTTCTCGGGACCACTTGAACGTGAAGCACACACGCTACCATCTACGCTACCGAGGTGGGCATAATGATGTTTCATTTAGTTACCATTTTTGGAAGAATAGTTGTTCAATTTAATTCACTTAAAAAAAATTTAATTAGCCACTTTCGTTATAGGTTTTATGTAATATCTCACCTTATAAACGCGACAGTACTCATAATTACCGGCACAAATACTCACTGGCAGTACTCACTCCACTCGTACCTAACAATTACGATAAACGTGCTGTAAACAATAACATTTGGAGAGTCCTCGAAGTGAAATGGTAAAAATCTAGGAGTACCAACGTTATCTCGAGCGGAAGGTACGGCAGTACGGAGGAAGTTGTTTATGACCGTTATACAGAAAACCTGCCTAAAACCTCTTATATGCCGGAAACCTGGAAAAGCGGAAAATAAATGGTGGGACCGAGCTATTTCCCATGTAAAATTTTACTCCTAAGCCGCAAAACGGTCTAATGCGGAAACATAAATATTTATAGAGAACCGTTTGCGTAAGTAACCTGATTATAACGATTACCTTCTATGTAATGCGATACAACATATTCCTTTAAAATGCAATAATTTTGAGGGTGACTGTACTTGCAACAAAGTTCCATTAACCATAAAGTCATGAAGTATAATCCTTCGAGGGGGGAAAAAGAAACAATCCATTAGCTCTCTCAACTCTGTTCCAATACACACTGTAAGGGTACAATTATTCTGCAGCGTGTTCATTCTGTTTTGTTGTTACAAGTGATCAAGTACAACCGACCCTCATTCATGTTCGCTAGAACTTATGTCTCTGGTATGCCACGGCGTAGAGAGTCGCGTGTTCGAGGCCTATCTTGGGCATGGGTTTTTATGTGTATAGTATATACACGTGAAACCACAGCAAATAGACAGTAAAACAAACGAAAACAATAAAGAACGGTTAAATAAAAAAAATAAAAACATATCAATATACATATTAACTCTGAAAAAATGTACGAGTGGAAGGGAACTATGAACTTTGGTGATTTTTAAAATTATATTTGGTGTGTACAGATTTATTTATTTGTTTATTTACTTATTTATGTGTGTATGTCTGTCTGTCTTTATTTTTTCCTTTATTGATTACAATCAGCATGCCCCTCTACATAGTGGTATTACATGCATTACATTACATCTCTTAACAGTTGATTTTACGAATTATACATATTTGCATATATTTACTGGTTAATGGAATTGATATATTTACAAAATGCTCTTAAATGGTGATTTACAAGATTCTGGTTCGTTACTGGCCACTTGTTTCCATTTTTATTTACACCTTGTATTAGCTTGGTTCTTTGTTGTCTTTTATCCGCACATTCGTATATTAACACCATATGGTTTACGGTTTGTTGAGAGCTACTTCATGTGCATTTAGGATCCTCTGTTATATGAAATCTGTGTAAATAGGCTTTGGCTTTCCCGTGGCCGGAAAAGTATTGCCGTGAAAATTGGTGTTATAGGAAGCTTTCCCTTGAGTCTGTCTTTTATTGAAGGAAAGAATAATTTGCTGAGAGCCCCTTTGTTCGTGGCGTTCCACCTATTCTGCAGACATGATGTCCTGTTTCTTCTATTTCGGTAATAATTGTAGATTTAGGCATCATTTTGTAGCTATTGGGAAAATCTGCATCTTGAGCAGCGGATTTGGCTAGTTTGTCTGCTAACTCATTACCAGATATACCTGTATGGATGGATGCATGGACGCATGTATGTATGGATACAAGCGTGCATGTATGGATGGATGTATTTAATTATTTAATTATGTTTTATGTGTTTATTTATTTGTGTATTTATGTATTTATTTATTTAAAATATGAAAAAAGCTACGAGTGGAAGAAAACTGAACTTTGGTGATTTTTAAAAGCATAATTTGTGTATACACAGATTGTTTAAAATGAGTTCTCAACATAAGAAATTATCCCTGAAGGACAAAAAAAGTCATAGAGGAACTCGAAAATAACAAACGTCCAGCTTAATAATTATCTGTGGTGTTTAAAAGTGGAGAAAAATCAGAATTATGAGATTTTGAAAAAAATTAAAATTTGAGAGGAGAGGTTAAAGGGAACAACAAGGCATATGAGCGGCATCACAAAATCTACAGAGTACCACAAGCTATATGGCGCTGTATTCGAGTGGCTTGATGCTGCAACCGCTAAAGGAATTCCCATTTCGGACCATTACTTCAGACTCAAGCTTTAGAGATAGCAAGAAAATTATAGCTATTTTAGAGGTTCCAGTGGATTCCTCGAGAGTTTCAGACATCGCAAAAACATTGTTTTTAATGCTGTGTGTGTTGGAGTAAATGGGTTGATTGCAGACATTTGCAGATTGGAAAAAGAAAGTTGAAAACTGGCAAAGAAACTAGACGATCAACTATAGTTACTGTATGCGAGTTTAAAATACAGTGCATAATACATATCATCCTATTAATATTATCTAAGCTTGATTCTATATTATTCATTTACTTTTAATCTCTGAGACTACTTCGAAATTTATTTGAATTCAAACACAACCCTCTGTAAAGTGGAAAATAAATGCTGGAACGATCACCTTCCGTTTTGGAGACGTTTTACTGTATATGCTCGAGGTGTGCATAACGTTGACAGAGAGAAACTGCTGCCTGTCATATGAAGTAATTTCAGTGTTACATGGCTGATCGAAAGACCTGAGTACAAAGAAAACTTACGAGTATAGTAATACGACGGGGTGCGTAAAGTTTTAATTATCACCCTTTAAAAATGTTATATAGAGTTTATGTTGATATGTGCTTGTTTTTCTCCTCTACGTAGTCACCATCCAGATGTACACATTTTCTCCAGTATTTCTTAGTCTTCCCAACACTTTTATTGTAAAAGTCTGCAGAATTCGCTTTAAGATAACTCTTCCACTTCGTTAAAGACGTTATTTGTGTTCTCAAATCGGTGACCACACAACGAATTCTTCATTTCCGTGAACAAGAAAAAGTCACATGGTGCGAGATAGTGGGAATTAGGCAGATGATGTAGTCTCAAAACCACATTCTCTTGTTTTGTCAACTGCAAGTTGAGATGAATGAGCTTGTGCATTGTCAACCAGAAGACGAACACCTTTGGAGAGCATACCGCGTTCTTTCTTAATCAGAGCTGCTCGTAACTTGTCCAGAAGATTGCAGTAGTATCTGTCAGTGATGGTTTGACTCTTCGTAAGATAATCTGTAAGGATGACTCCACGACAGTCCCAGAAAACTGAAAGCATGACCAACCCAGATGACTTTTACACCTTTGCCTTTTTGGGAGGGGGTAATCGGCATGTTTCCATTCCATGCTCATGGATTTTGCCTCTGGATCATACTGATAGATATAGGATTCAACCATGTTTCCAGAGGATCAAAAAATGATCTTCATCCTGTTCCAACAGCATCAAGCTCTGTCTTGTAAGGACACGCCTGTTTGCTTTTGGAAAGAGGTTAGCAAACGTGCAACTTACCGTGCAGAAACCTTAGACATGTGCAGTTCGTCATGAATAATTTTCCACTCACTACCATAGCTAAGATGTGTCTCATTCATGATCATTTGGATGGTTACATGTCTCTCTTCCAGTATTAAACACTCCTCTTTCTTCACTGTGTTAGCATTGTAAGTCATTGACAGTCTACCAGCTCTTGGCTCACCTTTCAGGGACATGTGACCAGTTTGAAAATTCCTTTTCCACCTTGAATAGTGTTATACGATGGGCAATCAGTTCCATAAACAACCATCATCTCATCATGGATTTCCCGGGCAGTTTTGTCCTTAAAATGTAGGAACTTGATCAAACTACGAGCCTCAATTTTCTCCATCTTATATCTCAGTCAGTTTTGACACTCACTGTAAAAAAAAAAAAAAAAAAAAAAAAGAAAGAAAGAAAGAAAGAAAGAAAGAAAAAAAGGACTCAGATCACTAAAACTACCAACTTAACGTCCCGAGGGATCAATGATGACACTAAAAAATTTTCCTCATTCTACCGTGTGATAATTAAAACTTTACAACACACCCTCGTATCCACTGTCAGTTTATAAACTTTACAACTGACAAAATTATTAAAAAAGACTGTGTTACGCTGACCATCCCTGTTTGTAGTACATTACTCAGTAACATGTTATATTTTCCACCACCTACTATTCAGAAGTTCGACACTCCTCCCGTAAACTTATATAAATATTTCAACGGGTTTCCGTATTTTAGACCTTACGTCTTAACATATTTCCAATACCATTCACAGGTAGCACTGCTTCTTTTTACATAAACTGGTGCACCTTTCTCCTTACGAGCTACCATTTCCTGGAATTGAGAGACCTTCCCGCCTACGCAGAAGGAGGATTCTCCAAAAGCGAATAACTTGATTTTCACGCAGTGCACAGAGAATTACAACCTGAAACAGTCAACCACATAAAAGGCTGAGTGAAATTTGGTCTGAGGTGTAATGAAGGGACAGGAAATTCAGGAGAAATCACCTTGCGATTCAGTAACAAGTCTATGATTCAGATGGTTGCTCTGGGGAAATGAACTCGTGACCTCCCAAGTACATTCAATTATTTAACAACTTTCTGTAAAGGATGTAATGCTGATCGATCATTGAATAAATTTAAAAAGATGACGTCCCAAATAGGGCCACTTGAGATATCCCGGTCAGTAAAATGATATGGCAGCGGCATTTTAACTCCCAACTCTATAACGTGCAATTTCTTTTTTTCTGAGGTATTTGTGAGTTTTAAGCAGCACTTTAGATTAATGTTTTCTCTGTGGTTCATCTCTTTTCATAGTGTTTTTCATTATGTATTGCATTATTTATTTAGTTTGTTTAATTCACTAATGCCCGATTTCACCAACAGATGTTAAGACTTAACACAGGTTTAACAATAGTTAAAACAAAAATTGCATTTCACCCAGAAGTGTTAGCTTAAGAGTCCTGTTAAATCTCTTGTTAAACTTACAAGTCAAATTTCTGATGTTCGTGCTTAACAATTCTAAATAGTGAAGATGACGGGCGGGAACTCAGCTGTTGTTGTCGATTTGCTATATTTAAGACCGTCGAAATGACATTCGTAATCGATTACGGCCTGTGAGGAGAAATTATTTTGAGGATCTATCAGAAGAAAATTTTCTGCAGAGGTATAGACTGTCCAAACAAGTTGCTATGAAGGTTACTGCGGAAGTACAAGAGAAATTAGAACATGCATCAAAAGTAATATGCTGATCTCGCCTTTGCTTCAAGTATTAATAAATTTGCGATTTTATAATTCACTGAATTACTTGGATAATACACTGTCCACCTCCCGTCTTAAAGCGTTCAAGTCACTCGTCACTTGTCCTTCGCTCTTCGTTTTAAATTTACGTAATACTGAGTGAGAACATGCATCGAAAGGAACATGCTGATCTCGCCTTTGCATCAAGTGTTAATAACTTTGTGATTTTATAATTCACTGAATTATGTGGATAATGCACCGTCCACCATCCGTCTTGAGACGTTCAAGTCACTTGTCACTTGTACTTCGCACCTCGTTTTAAATTTACGTAATACGTTTCATGTTTCTAGTAATGACACATGCATTTGAATGAAATTCGTTTCCAATTTTTTTCCACGTGACATCTTTCACTTTTACATTCACCGCATCTGTCCTATTTTCCATGATATCCTTATATTTCCTCACCAATTCAATTAACGATTCTTTCTCCATCGACGACAAATTTGTTTCACGGCTTTTGTTTACGATTTTGTTTATCCGCCATTTGTTTAGCTGTGTGCAGACTGCAGTGCAGACGAAAATGAAAAAAAGCGCATCGCAGTACGTTCAGAAGATAATACGACTCACCCATAGCCTTCTATAGCTGTAAAGTTTCTTGGCGTTAATACATGTTTGTTAACATTTTCAGAAAACAGGTTGGTGAAATGCATGAAATTTAACAGCTTTGTTAGCGCTGTGACAATTGTTGCCTTACATTTGTTAACGTCGATGTTAACATCTGTTGGTGAAATCGGGCATAAGAGTAAGAACTAAAATGATATAGATTTCTTAAAAGTCTCTTCTAAATGTCGCAAGGATAAATCTTAAAGGCATTAGTAACGTTGGGCATTTCTGCCACTTATATAACTTCAATTGGAAAGGTAGAATCAGACTGATAAATTCAATACCATAGCCGGGGTATGCACCAGGTATCTCCTGGTTTCCATCTGGATGCTCTTAACCATTAAGCTACGATGGCCTACGTGCCGACATGACAATAAATTCTCCAAGTGACTCGTGTTTTTCCCGATAAACTACTAGGAGTTCCCATAAACACATGAGACAACTATCTTAATGGTGAGTCTACTAATTACACGTACTTCAAGGACCAGGCTTTATAGTTCAGACAACCTAGGTCAAGATGATTTTTTTTTTACGTTCTTTAACTTGTTAAGTCATATCGGACGATGAATGGAATAAGTGAAATGATGCTGAAATGGGTCCAGAGTCCATAGGGCTTAAAGTTACCCGACAGTCGTCTTTTAGGGCAACGGAAAACTCCGAAAAAGAACCTTAGCCAGATAACTCACCCTGACCGAGATTCGAACTCGGGACCTCTTGACATGCCACCATCAACGCTACCGAGGCAGGCAAGTTAATTGTTGTTTCACACTAGTCGTGTGTAGGACACAGTATAATAAGGTAGAGTTTAATTTAATATCGGCACGTTGGCCATAGTAGTTCAACAGATAAGAGCAGCTGGACGAACGCCAAGATCCCTGGTTCAAATTCCGGCCGTCTTGCACACGGCTAGTATGGAAGAACGATTATTTTCCAAAGCTTAATTTATTTTTAACTCAGGTTTTGTATTTATATTTTTTTTTGGAGTATACCTATACGCATGCGTCTGCTGCAGTAGATTTCGTTTGTACCAATTTATGGGCTCTCAGGGCTTAAAGGAGAAAGTACCTGTTGCTGTTGGAAGCTTTAAGAAAGGTGTTGAAATGAAACTCCTGTAGCTCAAGCGCCAGGGTTCTTTTAATCCGTTAGTGGGTTGTGCTTGTTGTATGTTTGTACTTTTTGTATAAGAATTGCAGCTGAAGCGGCAGGAACCCGTTTTCCTTCTACAGCAAACGGCGCTATGTAGGAGAAATAAGGGAGGCCTCAGTTCCCTCTGGTTGGGGTAGGGATCCTATATATAGCTCCCAGCATCACCTGCCGGCCACGGCATCGATCTCCGCCACATATACAGTCCTTTCTGTGTCACCCGGAAAAGCCAATTCTCCACTCCGTACGCTACCTTAATTGAAATAATTGACTGCAACGTACACATATTTCCAGAATATGAGATGATACGGGTCAAATGAAAGGGTACATATCCTGCTTCTAAACACATCTACTGTAGTGTTGTTTTTAATTGCAGGCACTCGAACATCCTAATGATTATACACTTTTATTTTATTCAGCATATTTGCTAATAATTCGGCGAAGTAAAATGTATGTTTCCTACATCGGGTATGTATATAGTATTCCAAACCAAAATTGACCTCCAGAGTACAATGAGTTAGTCTTGTTGTACATAACACACATTACAATACGGAAATTTAAGCAGCGTAATTTACTTATAAATATACATAAAAAATCATACTTTACGCATAGTAGATTCCAAACTCTTTCTCTGTCACTCTGCAGAGTTATTGTTACTTCTTTCCAAAAACGATATTAACGTTGATACTGTTATTTAATTTATAAGACAGCTCTTTCGTGTATTGAAATAAAGCGAAACATCTGCTTTTCGTTTGAATGAAACTAGGAGAAACTTTTACTTTTACTTCAGCCTTACTTAAGTATTTAATATTCAAGCACCGTAGTGCTTTATATCTATCAGATATAAATTTTTCTGATATTATGAAAATATCCAGTACGAAAAAAATAAAATAAAGTAGGCATTTTAGTTACACAGTTTAAGGAAATGTAATAAAACAGCGTGAGTTACTAGATAATTACATAATATAATTTTGGTTTAAAGCATTGGTAAACAGTAAGAAATGTATAATTGAGAGAAACTTACAAATGAAGCAACATTTATTACAACACACTGTAGGAAAATCTGAATATGCAGAAGAGAAGAGTAGGACGAATTAATCCAACTTCTTTGAAGCTGAGCTGAAGTGACCTAGCACAGGTTCTGGGTCTCCCATCTGTACTTTTAAGACTCGGATTATTTGTTATTTACAATACTTAAACTTTCCTGAATTAACTTATTTATTTTGATAAAGTTTATAGTAGGGTGAAATTCAGAATAACATGTGGGTTGAATGTATTATCAGAAGAAGCCGAACAGAAGTTAGGCTTAAAACAGGCCTGCAAATTGAGTCCTATACTACTCAATTTATTTATAGACGACATAATAGAGAGGGTTAAGGAAAGCAATATCCATTGCCCAATAATAATGAACAAAGAGATCCGTGGTTTATTGTACGCGCAGATTTAACGGTAGGTGCAATTTCCGCAACAGGTCTACAAAATTCACTTGAGGCAATCCATAGGTTTGCTCTCTCTGGGAACTAAGAATAAATCGCAGAAAATAAAAAATAATGGAATTCAAAAGATGATCGATACTTAGGAAAGGAGAGGAATGGTTCATAGGAAACGAAAAGGTAGAAGTGGTAAACAAGTATGACTATTTAGGTGTAAGGATGTGTGGCATTGGAGGATGGGCTGCATGAGCCAGAAAAGTGATAGCTAATGGTAGGGCGGCAATGTCAGGGGTAAGAATATGTAAACATAAACTGGAGATGTCAGTTAGATGGTTAAAAAGAATGTATGAAGCAGTCGTTGAAGCCAGAACAATGTATGCGTTGCAGGTATGGGGCACATCAGAGATAGGTACAAAACTAGACCAAATCTAAGGATTGTTTTTCAAAGAACTACTAGGGCTGCCGACATCGGCACCAAGATGTAATAGGTAATACAAAAAGGAGGGAAATAATAGAGAGAATATTGAGATTCTGGTATAAGTGTATTAAAGGGCAGAAAGGGGAATTATTGCATCTGTGCATGAAGAAACAGAAAAGCATCAAAAATACAAATAGTTGGTGGTCGAAATTGGAAAGAATGATATTAAAGATAGGCATGGGAAATCTATGGAGAGCAGAGGAGATAAATTATAGTGTTTTTTGGAAGGAAGTGAGAACTAGAATACAAGACATAGATAGGCAAGAGATATGGAAAAGTATAGAAGAAAAGAAATCTTTGAAATTTTATAAGCAATTAAAGACAGAATAGGGTAGGGGAAAATATATAGATGAATATGGTAAAACTGAAAGAGAAGGCATGGCATGGGTGAGAGTAGGAATATTTTACTTAAAAGGTTTGAGAAGTAATGAGGTAGGAATATGCGAATTTTGTGGAGATGATGAAAGCACTGTTCATTACCTGATAGAATGTAAGGAGCTAACAACTTACAGGAGAAAAATATGAGATAAGAAATGGGACAGTGTAAGAAAAGAGATATTGGTGGTACTCATGCTAACGGGGATGGGAGAAAAGAAAATTAGACGTGTAGTAAATTTCTTATATAGGATTAGAGAAAAGTGGATTAGGATAAAAGGAATAAAGGTCAAGAAGAAATGACGTCAAGCTGCTCAGGTAAACCAAAGGCTTATAGCCAGGGGAACTAAGTCAACAAGTAAATCTTAGGGTCAGTAATGTTATATATTTGTACAGGAGGTGTAATACAGCATCTTGTATGTTATATTTTACTGTACTGCATTTGTAATCGATACTGTACAAATAAATATATAAATATAAAACTTATTTGTTATCAAAAATAATACAATTTTGTATCAGATTTAGAAATGTATAAAGTAAAAAAAACACCAAACGTCATGGACGCAAACTATTATAAATGTGTCATTTGAAAGATCACATTGTACTACTCTCGGGTATTTTGAAAACAAGTAATATTACAGTTAGAATGTGAACCCGTATTTTGTGTGCTGGAGTTATATGACGTCAAATACACAAGTCTTCTACTTCAGGCTTCAAAATCGTCGTTTCCTTGTAGCAAAAGTTCTTCAATCTGTTCAACACATTTTAAGCTACTTTTTGTATATATCTTTGCTGAAACTATTGCCAAAAACGTCTATATATTTGAGTAGCTGTTTCAAAAGGTTTTCTATAGTGCTTCAATTTGTTGTCAAGTATATACAGAGTGTATGATAAATCAAAATTCGAATGGGGTTTCTTATACCACATAAAAGGGTTTATGTGAACGTATGTCCCACAATTATTTGTTTCCTCCTTAGGAGCTGTTCAACAGAGTGGTATATTTATAACACAAAAAATCATAATAAATGCTCGAACTGTCGTCCTCTTTGTCATCATCCAGCCATGGACTGGCGCACCCTTCCAAACACTCCAGTGTGGATTGGTTTCGCAGGCTTCCATGCCACGTCAATGAAGAGATTATTTATCCTGGATAGCTGATCCGTAAACCAATAGTTCAAGTGTCCCAAAGATTAGTATCCAAAAGATATACTTCGCGAAAACGTACAGGTCATGAAACTGGTTCTCCTCTGCATTCATCGGTCATAGCAGACACCAGCCATGCATCTCGGACAGTGCGACTAAGATGTGCCGGAGACTAATCATGCAGAAACCACATTTTTGTCTTATTTGTTGGGGCATATTGTGAAGAAAGTTGGAATATTGTTATGGATGAAGTTCCAGCAGAGTGCAGCTGTTAGACATGCTGGTAGAACATATGGATCTACTAGAGAGTCACTACAATTCCAGCTCACACAATACGCTAAAGCGTTGGTGATGTCTAGCCTGAAGTACAGCATGAGGAATACGATCTGCCAATATGTGTATGTTGTGTTAATCACTAATTCCCTCTTTCCCAAACGTTGCCTCGTCTATAAATAAAAACTAACGAGCCATATAATGGATTGACTGGTTATTTTTTTTTATTATTTATTGTTATCTGAAAAGGTTCCCAGAGTCATAGCTCATGCTAGGGAACAGTACAAAAATATATAAAATGATGGCAAACAGCCCTTGACAATACTTATATTACATTTTTAGAGTAGGAATGAATTACCGTACAAGAATAACATATATGAAACATACAAAGATACAGACATTCACTATAACTCAAGAAATAATAGTAACAAAGAACTTACAGAAAAATAGAAGCTACATATTCTATGGGACATTAATCCATATTAATTTTTAAACAGTTCAGCTTTCAAACCAGCTATAAATGTGTAACACTTTATCAGCTATCAATATATGCCTTCAGTAAATTTTCAGCAACTTTCCTTTTAAAACCTTTTATGTTCCTGCAGCCTTTCAGTTCCAGTGGCAGTGCATTATATAAGTTGATAACGTGTGAGGTTAAGCTGTTCAGGCCATAAGTAGAAGTGTTCACTGTTGGTTTTGTTAAGTTTCCTTTATTTCTTGTATTATATATATGTGAGGAGCTTTCAAATGTTAGATTGGACTTTAGAAGATTATTTTTTATTTTGTGGAGATATATTAGCAAGGACAACTCTATGTTTAGTTGTAATGGTAAAATGTTAGTTACATGGTAGAGTGTTTTTGTGTTTGTTCTAAAGGTCAGATTGTAGATTATTTTCAAGGCACGATTTTGAAGTACTTCGAGGTCATGAATTAAATATTTAACAGAGTTACCCCATAAGATGTTTAAGTAATCCAAATGAGATTGAATTAAAGCATGGTAGATACTTCGTAAATGATTTACACTGAATCCTTTGAATTTCAGCCTGTGAATTACAGCTAACACAGGAAGAATCTTATTTTTTACATGCATGATATGGTCCTTCCATGTGAGCGTACTGTCTAGAATCATACCTAGATATGTGATTTTTGTTACTCTTTCAATCACTGCGTTATCAACATGTATCTTGTTATTTACTACTGGTACGTATGTTCTTTTATGAAATAACATATATTTTGTTTTACAGACATTTAATGTTAACTTATTGCCTTTAAACCAGCTATTCAATGCATTCAGGTCTTGCTGTATGTCATATATCAGCTGGTGCTCAGAGTTATCTATATATAACAAACATATATCATCAGCAAACATAGTCAATTTACCTTTTAGTCTTAAACATCCTATGTCATTTATAAAAATTAGGAATAATATAGGACCTAATACAGAACCTTGTGAAACACCATGATGAATTACTGATAGAGAACTGGAAATGTTGTTCATATTTACAAATTGTTTCCTATTACTGAGATAATTCTGAAACCAGTGGAGAGGAAGTCCTCTTACACCAGCATGCTCAAGTTTATTTAGTAATAAAGTATGATCTCCAGTGTCAAAAGCCTTTTTAGGTCAATAAATAAACCAGCAGCTAAACGATTTCTATCCAGAGCTCTTTGAATAGGTACGATAATATCTACCGTGGCAGCAAGAGTACTAGATTTGTTAATAAATCCATACTGATGATTGTGAAAAAAGTTGTGTTTTTCTAGATGCTGTAATAACCTAACTTTTACTACTTTTTCCAGAATTTTGGCAAATACAGGAATAATACTTATTGGTCTGTAATTATCCATAATTACTCTATCACCTGTCTTATAAATTGGGACAACTCGTGTGATTTTACAACCATCAGGTATAGAACCTGAACTAAGTGATAAATTAATAAAGGTTACAATGTGTGGAACCAAACTGTACTTGCACTTTGTTAACAATTCATTTGATAAAATATTATCTGTTTTATTACCTTTGTTTTTTATTGTTGCTATCATTTTTAGAACGTCATTATTATCTGTTGGATATAGAAAAAGACTATTTGGTACTGAACTATAAGGTGGTGGAGTATATTGTGTAGTTATACATATCTTCACTAACTGATCAGCTATATTTACAAAGTATTGGTTAAAAGATTCACATATTTCTAATTGATTTACTATTTTTGATTACCTACCATTATTGTTTCTATTTGGTTGGAATGTACTGGGGTTTTATTTCTTAAGATTTCATTTATTGTCATCCATACCTTTTTTGGATCATAGGAGTTATTCAGTTTATTTGAGTAATATGCTTCTTGAAGTTCCCTTTTCATTTTAGTTACTTCATTTGCACACTTTTTGTACAGTTCAATTGCTATCGGAGAGGTAAATTTGCATTTTGTTTTGCTATACAGTAAGTTTTTCTTTTTAACTAGAGCCAAAAAGTTACTATTAACCCATGGTTTATGTGTCAGTTTATTTGACACAATCTTTCGGCACCTGTAGGAGCAGACTGAAGCCCCTTCCTTTATAAACTGCAATAATGAGTTATAATATTCATTAGGGTCATTTGTGACACAGTTAAATCCAGTAATTTGTATAAATAAGGAAAGTTTATTATGATTTATAGTGTTAAATTCTTGAATTGACATTCTGGTATTGATATACTTATCATGAAGGGCCCTGCAAAGATGTTCTTTTATGTCGATTATAAGTATGTTATGGTCACTGATATCATGCATTATGTTAGATATAGATATTGGGGTATCATTGTTATTGATAAGTACATGGTCAATTAGTGTAGCTGAGCTTTTGCCTATTCTTGTTGGATATATTTTATTACCTTGTATAAAATTGAAACTTGTAATTAGTGTATTATAGTTATCAAGACTTTTACTCTGAGTGAGGTAATTAATATTTACATCGCCTATGATCATGGCTGATTTTGCAAGCTTCCTACACAGTACAGTTTCCATATCAGTGAGAAAGTTGCCAGTATTTTGTTCATTAGGATTATAAACTGCAATGATATCAAGTGTTATTAGATCCCTTTTCAGGTTTATGTGTAGGATACTGTGGTCACTGTTTACTATGTTTTGTACAGACGTTTTCCATACATCTCTAATATACACTGAAATTCCACCTCCTGTCATTTTCCTTATAACATGATGTGCATAAAAATTTTTATATTAAAAAAGTTAATTATGTTTTCCCTGAGCCAGTTTTCTGCTATGACAATTACATCTACTTTAGTTATTGTTGCCACAAGAAGCTCAATATCATCTAATTTTTTTACAATAGACCTAGCATTCAGGTACACAATTCTTACCTTTGGGCTCGGTTGAGATCTTGTAATGTTTAAATAATCATCTACAGAATCATATTTGAACTCACCTATAATGTTATCACAATCACACATGAAAGGTACAAATATTGCACTTCATCACAAAATAGAAACCTAAGACACTGCACTGCACTGAGCTTCTCTTGTTTCGTTCTGCACTGCTGCTGTGGTTTTTGTATTATTTGAGGTTATCTTATTTTCATATGCCAGAAGGTGATTCTTCCCCATGATCCTTATTGAAGGTTCAAACGGTTTTTCTCGTATGAAGATTTTGCCATCCCTGGTCCACGCTCCTACTATCTTCCCTTCTCTCCTTAAATCCCTTGTTCTTTTTGCTATGCCATCATTGAGAGCCGTCAGGTGATCATTGACGAAAATTAGTTGAGGGGGTCCAGGTAATCCCATATCTTCAGTGGATACTCGTCTTTTTGTTATTCTGGCTTGGACTATTTCTTCTTTCTTCCAATGGCACGTAAAGCGAACCAGTATAGGCGGATTTCTTAGATTGGTACTTAATTCATGTTTTCTGGAGGGAAGTCTGTGCGCTGCATCGATGTCATTGTACGTCAAATGGACATCTAAGGCATTTGCAAATTGTATAACAGTATCGAATACATCTTCCCTTTCCACTTGTGGTATGCCACTGATAATTAGGTTATTCTTTCGCTGATATTGTTTTACATCCTCGATGTCATTTTCCATCGCATCTATCTTAGTATCATAGATCGATCTTATGCTTTGCTCCATCTTGATGTTTAAATCACTAATTTTGAGTTTCAACGCTTCAAAGCACTCATTCATGAATGAAGCTGCTTTCTTCACTTCTTCAGTTTCTTTTCTTAATTCCTGCACCGTGAACTCTATTTTAGTTGTTAGCTCCGCTATTGATGACTGCAGTATTTGTAGGTTAGGTTGCGGCAAGCAGTCCTCTCTCACACATCCAGTTTGCGTCACCATTCCCTGATAGTTCTTTATATTTTTCTTTTGAAACTTTTACACATGTAGCATGGGACCATCTCATGCACTCCCCATTACACTCCATTCTCATTTGCGAACTTTTTACTTGTTTTCCACATGGAGCACAAATTTTAGCACCTGTTGCTGCTGCCATCTTGACTTATAACCAACACCATCGGCTACAAAACCATCGGCAAAAGTTCTCCCACGGTGTATAATCTGCAGACGAAAGGCCCTGCACACGTTAAATATGATATGGATACAGGAGCTGCTCGTGAAGTGCCCTCCATACTGTACTGTGAGATGCACCAGATGCCGCAGCGAATGGTCTTGCAATGATACCTGGATCGTCTTCGACACATTGTAAAATTTGTTCTACGCTTTCTGCCGTGCGAATAACTCTTGAACTTCCTCGATTTGGGTGGTTTATCTCTCAGCAAGGCGATGATAAATAGCGAAAGGTCGGATGATTCTGTTCCCTTCAATCTGGAAACTCATCTGAAAGAAACGTGCAGCGTCGCGTCCATTACTATTAGCGCGAACATATATACGAGGGCTGTTCAATAAAGAATGATCACAACTATTTGACACCTTTACTCATCCTCATAATTTTGATGGTCCTTCTCAAAATAGTCTCCAATGAATGCGATGCACTTGTCCCAGGGTTTCTGCCAGTATTCAAAGACACGCTGGTAACCATTTTTGAGATATCCTTCAAAATCGCCTCCGCCGCCTTCACTACTGCTTCTGATGATGGGCAATGCCTCCCACGAGGACAACAGCGACAACATTGGTAGTATGTGGCCGTGCATTACCGTGGTGCATCATCCAGCCTTCTTCACAGAAATGTGGTACTTTGCGCCTGATATGGACTTTCAATGTTTTCAGTAAACCCCGGTAGTATTGTCGGGTTACTGATGTGTGTGCAGGTATAAAATGCTGATAAGCCGTTTCAAGAATATTGTGACTTTGTGGATTCATAGAATTAAAAGGTCGAGTTGCAGAAATTAAGAATCTCTTTTATTTTCGTAGAAATACTCTTATAGATTACAGCAGCATTACGTTACGTACACCATTAGTCTACCAAGGTCGATGACGATAAACAGTGACAGCAGATTACATCATTAGCTCTCGTTACAATAACACTTCCAGCTCTCGCTCGTTCCCAACACTGTTGCACCACTCACTCTGCTTTACAACTCTCAACTCTTTGCGAGCCGTCACGTCCTTGAATACCTATTTCGTAAATTCGAGATATTTCTGGAATAAACAAGGCATCTAATGACGTAATTCGAATATTCTATCACCTTCCGGACGGCACGCCTATCTCGGACGGCACGTCACTTATCCCAAGCGCTATGTTTATCTGCTTATGCAAGCTCGTTATCTACGTAAAACCTATCCGTCTGTTGTTTATTTGCGCCGAAACTTTAATCCCCGTTACCGCGAGATGACCTGAGATGACCATAACTTTCCCAGCAGAAGCAACCACTTTTGCTTTTTTGCCCGGTTGGTGATGAAGGGGATTTCCATACTGAGCTTTGCTGTTTGCTCTCAGGATCAAAATGATGTAGCCAAGTTCCATCATCAATGATTATTTTTTAAAGAAAAGCCGGATCTTCCTCTAACATGAACTTTAATTGCATATTACCTCCATTGCAGCGGTAGGCGATACTGAACATGCTTGAACTTGCATTGTTCTCACAGGCAGGAAACAGAAGTACCAACAATGAAACTACTACGCCGTGTTTGTTTCACATTAAGCTAACAGAATATAATGAGACTGTTTTTGTGCGAAAAATTATGACCGTAAAAATTATGATCATTCCTTATTGAACAGCCCTCGTAAAAATTATGTTTGCCTCTTCACGAAATGAATATCCAGCCATGGGTGAATGAAATACGTACAGCCAACTCGCTACTTGTGCACAATTGAAACGATGAAGAGAGAGGCCACACGTGAATAGGTCTCCATGGCAGCACTTCGCCATCTAGCATATGTAGCACAATGAATCAAAGTCTTCTAAGAGCGCTCACAGAAATGAAATTGGTGAGATTGGACCCCGAAGGATGTTCACACTTTCATTAAGACATGAATAACGAGAAAAAGGGATTATGGGACTTACGTTTTTATGAACTTTTCGCTTCTTGTGGTGTAACGAACCCACACCCAAAGTTTGTAAAATCATTTCTGATACCACCTGTGTGTGCGTGTGCGTGTGTGTGGTTTCTATATGTATTTTATAATATTTAACTTTGCTGTCGATAGAGGGAAGTTTATTATCTATAATTATCATTTATTACTTTCATTAAAATGATTCTCTTCGGGCAACTTTATACAACGAAAAAAAAAAAATACTACTATAAAATACTATGACATATTACAATCAATCACCTCTTAAACTACTGTGACAGTCCATATATCCTAGGCATTCAGTAAAATCTCCTTTGTAACCTATCTGGTCCTTATGTGTGAGATTGTTGCAATGTCTGGTGAATTACGAAACTTTACACCCAACAAATTCATTCTTTCTGTTAATTCATTTGCTACCCTGAATCGAAATTTAATTGCTAGTATTGTTTAGCTACTGCAAACAGTTGACAAAATTATATATTTAATTGGTTAAAATTTTCTGCAACCTTGAATGCATGAAAAGCTACGTTCTTCACTACTGGAGGTGTAGAAAAATAAATCAGTGCAGGTAATCTAACTTACAATGCTACTCGAGATGAGATTGTAAAGCATAGATATTTTACATTCTGTAGAAATAAGAACATATTGTCGTGCCGAAGAGCACAAAAATTTCGGTGCCGAGAGATAAACGCGGCTTAGTGCACAAATATCCTGCAGTTAAAGATAACATTTAGAATTTCGGCAAATTGGGCTTTAAATTCTACGAACCCATGAAGTCACAATACCTTCAGGAAAGCTTCTAGCGAGTTACTATCGAACGTAATGAGAAAGTTCGTATTACATAGATTGCTTTACTTCTCAGAGGTGATTGTTACAATGAGCTGTAACATTAACGAGAGGCTGTATATGCTAATAGGCCAAAATATGTTTAAATACTATTAAATTACATCTACCAATATTCTGCCTCCTTTTAATGTCCAACATTCCTTTTGTACAGCATAATTCGAGGAAGGAGTATTCAGAAAAACGCTGTTAAGAATTTCTGACAGTGTACATTTTCGTATTTGGTTAAGGTTACAAATTTAATTACAAAACTTTCAGAAAGCGAATAAGTGCTCAAAAGGTCGTCGGTATCCTTTAGTTCTGGCGGTTGGAATAGGTTTGTGTCCCAAATAATCAGATATTCCCTCTCTGAGATTGATGAGGGTCTGCTACATTGTTACAGGTCCATTCATAGGGTAATGTAATCCTTCCGGGAAGTGTGGCTCAAGACTCTCCGTGCACTAATTACCCAATAAAGTGCTTTGACTGGCTTCCATATTTGTGACAAGAGCTACGCTATTGCTTCATTTTCCAGCAACACAAAATAAACGACCATGAAAGTGAATAGTATACCAATGGAATATTATACGAATATACATTATACACATATGTAATGTGATTTAAGTGCGGTTTTGGTTTTTTACGCAGATGCGAAACACTATTTCAGACTTCTGATTTATTTTGGAGGGCAGGAGATAGAAGTTTTCCAGTATACAGTTTTGAGCATGTTTCATTTCTCCCTTAAACTTCGTTTTAGTAAACATTAAAATGAATGTTTCCTAAATTTTTATTCATGCTGAGTAGAAACACCACATCGTCTGAATCACCTTTTGAGTGTAAAACGGCTATAGTTGTGGTAATATATACATTGCTCTCGAGCTTGTTGATTGCCATGCAGTTAGTTTTATCTTCACTAATGATTTATTAAGTATTACCACTTAAAATGTTGTGTTCAGAAATTGAATGTGACTGAATAATAACCTAATAATACATACAGTGAAGATTAGGGTAACTATTTATAATTGGCATAGCAAATTCAAAACAGATCGACATTTTTACTGATAAATTTCACGAGGGATATGCAAAACTGTTGTTAATGATGACAATATTGCTGTTTCCAGCAGTGTTTGAAAAAAAAATAGGGACATTTTATGAATTTATTTGGGCGACATTGGTCATTAGCATGAATCCATGCTATATACATAGTGCGGCAGCAGTTAGACCTTGGGAAAAATAGGATGGACTTGTTACTGTAGTGTGCATAGCATATTAATAACGGTTTAAATGCGTATATATAAAAGGAGAAAGTATATGGCAGGAGAAACGTTTGTATTTAGAAGGTGAAATTATTACAAATTTGACTATTCAGCTTAAGTGAGTGCAAGAAAATCTTTAGTAGAAGCTATGATAATTTTATTTTACTAAAGTTTAAACAAGTACGTTTCGTTCCAGTGCTTACATTAATTTTAATTATCTCCCTACAAATGTATGAAGTTATCTCATAAATTAAAGAAGGTCAGTAACATTACGGCAATTTCGAAAATGTGTTGCATTGTTTGCGTGAAGCAGAGAAGACTTTAGCACTAAAATAAAATTGGCGCAAACCCTTTCGCAAGGAAACAAAGATATCTTCATTTGTTCTATAAATCTATGGAAAAACACACAAACTAATTTGCTTTCTTAAGGGTCGGGATATGCTCCCTACAATCGCGGCTTAACCTTTACCGAAGAGACATCGTTGCACTGAAGACGTGTGAACGAAGCCTTATCCAGAGCAAACTTCGAGTATACAATGAAACCTTAGATCTGGTTAAATGCTCTACATCACGTACTGCTTAATATATTATCGCAGCAAATTTCCTTAAGACCATAAAATACCGTTTGCATTTCATGATAGAGGAGCATAGTTCCCTTGGAAGCATAATGTGAAAGTGTAGATCACAGTTGTGTGCACGAGGGCTGATCAACAAAGACTGAGACTGATTTTTTCTCTGTAGCTTCCGTGATAGTTTCGTATCTGTGACATAAATATTTGAAAAGAACGGATTTTTATATATAATGTAGGTAGGCGGCAGCACTGTCGCGTTAGTAGGTTGATAGTAATGCTTTACTTTTTAGACCCTACGTCATTTCGCATACCAGATAGTGGAGGTAACGCGAGAGGAGCAGTACAGTGCAATCAAATTCTGTTTTCGTTTACATCATGCAGCCACCGAAACTTACGAAAAGCTAAAGCAAACGTACAATGAAGATGCACTACCTCATGCAACGGTGTTTAGATGATTCAAGGACTTCAACGAAGGCCGACTTGTCAGTATTAAACAAGGTGGACCTGGTGTTTCGGCTTCTGCTGTGACTGAAGTCAACATTAAAACAGCTGCTGTGACTTTCCGAGAGGATCGACGTATAACAATACGTAACCTCAGTGAAGTGTTGAGAATTTCATATGACAGTGAGTTAACAATTATGCACGACTATCTCCATATGACCCGAGTTTGTGCTTGTTGGGTGTCACGTCTGTTGACCCCGAACAAAAGGCTGTGCGAATGGAGACAAGCCGTGAGGTGCTGCGTCTCTTTGCTGATGGATGAGCTGCAATTTTTAAATCGATTATCACCGGTACTGAGTCATGTCTGTATCATTATAATCCTGAATTAAAACAAGTCGGCAGAGTGTGGAAATCACCAGGTTCTCCAACACCAAAAAATGAAAAAGTTGTTCCATCTGCAGGGAAAATGATGGTTATCACATTTTTTACTGTTATGCAATGATTTACCAGATTGTAGTTTCCCCTCACACTACTGTTACAGCCGTATACTACACGTCAGTATTGGCTACACTGAGGAACTACATTGCAAAGAAACGACTAAGGCTTCCTCGGACTGGTGGCGACTTCATCATGGCAATGCATGGCCTCACATCGCAAATCTAGACATGCAGTTTCTGGTTCGATTCAACATTACCCGTGTACCACATCAACCTTATAGACCCGATCTTGCACCCTGTGACTTTTTTCCCATCACTAAAGGCAAAACTGCTAAAGAACAGTGAGGCGATTCTCAAGGAGCTGCCAAAGAATGGTCCGCAGTACGTGTTACATCGCAGATGCTATAAAAGTTTCATTGAATAGGAGGGGATTACTTTGAAAAAGATCATGTAAATATTTAATTGCAGTAATAGACATCAGCGAAAAAAATCAGTCTCAGTTTTTCTTGAGCAGCCCCCATATTTTCTCCTAGATAAACCTTGATGCGTAACAGCTTTACGCATAAGCGCTTATATCATAAAGTTCTAAACTATGTTTACTGAAATAAAATCAGAAAAGTAAGTGATCTGGCGGAAGATTGCAAAACACCTGTAATGGTAAATAGTTTAAAATATTCCCCTGTATGTTTTAAGCTGTTTGCAAGTGGAAGTACTATTAGCAAGTGGACTTGTTTATTTGGAAGCTTACACATTTCATAAAGACTTTGAAGTTATATACAACCATGGAGGAACTAGCTCATGCCGATTCAGCTATGTGCTACTCATGTTGGGTCCTCCTCTCTGAACATCAGCCTCAGCAGAACAATAACTGTCTTTCTGTTCTGGAAGATTTCCTCGGGCTACCTTCCTGAAGGTTCGCTTTGAATTTGGCCTCTATAGGAGTCGAACATCACCCAGCAATATTTCAATTGATATCAGTGAATTGAATTGAGCAAAGAATAGAGAGTTTTTCAGATAGCTGACAACTAGATAGCCAAAAGAATTCATTTGTTTTTCGGTTCCTTTGACGGAACAGTTGCTATTGTTCTAAATGTATTTAACAGTGTCTCAATTGTCAAACTAAGCGCTCAAGAAAGCAATTACGTTTATTTAGCAGTAGGTGGTGCTTTCATCAGTTGCAAAGGTGTAACTTTTAATCTCCTGCGCTATTTATATTATCTTCATATAGCGAACAATTCAAACGCTTGCACGAAAGGAAAGTAGAGGCTTTACACATTGGACATTAACTTACAATCATTAACTATGGATCGCTAGTGCCTGACTTAAATATTATCTGCTGTTTATTAATTGATCACTGCAGCAAAACGTACATTACTATAAAGCTTGTGGTGCAGATATCACATTCTACAGAAAGTTCTTGGTTTAGGTGTAAATAGTGAATGAGTTCCAAGTAGCCGATTCTCGACCTTTAAGGATACCCACTGTGAAAAGCCTAAAATCTACAATTTTGCTTGGATTTACTTGAAACATTAGCACAATTATTGTGGTATGAACAATAGCTCACAGACCAATTTTCATATCTTTGTACAAAATAATTCTTGTAATATTAATATATTTTTAGTGTTTTATTGTCATTTAATTAAACTGTTCCAGATGATGCAATTTTAGTTTCAGAAAAATAAAAATTTGCGATTATAATCATGAATACATTATTAGTAAATTTAAGAGATGAAATTTTAATCTGACCCTTGGTTTAGAATAAAAAATTATACAATTCTCCTTTTATTACTTTTTAATATTTGCCTGTGAAATATGTTCTTTGTTATTTAATTGCACAAACACTGGTGACATTATAAAAAAATCATCGCATAAGCTTCCTTTAGTACTGCTTTTATCCACGCACAAAAATGTTCAAGCTTCTAGTTTGAAAGATGCATTGTGTGGAGCAACTTATGTTCTGAAAGGCGCTGAAAGTTAAAAACACGAGGAAATCACCAAAATAGGTCATATAAATCACTGTACGCACATACAGTGTCCCACTTAAGCAGTCATATGCCACAAGTTTTAAAATGTTGTATGACATTAAAATAATGGAAAATTGAATTACACGGATTACTCTATTTAATTAAGCCAAGAAACTTTTCCTCATTTTTTGCACTTTTTGACCGTTTTCCACAGATGGCAATGACCTCCAAGACGGTGCAACCATTAGAATGCGGCAGAAAATAGTTGTGTGAGGGACAAATTAGTTTATTTTATTACATATTTAACTTTAGTTTAGTTTAACCTCTGTCATCCCTTAAAGACCAGTGCTCCTTATCTGTTGGCAGGATACCTGAAAAGGAAACTCATTCTGTGTGCTAATCATAAGAGGTAGATGTCAATCTTGTCCGACGAAAACCGAAGTTTGCATTCACATTAACTGTATTTTTACACTTACACATTGGAACGCTCTTTGACTTCTCTACCCTGTCCCATTCACAACACACATATTTTACATCAGTATTTTAAAGGTTCTCTCAGCACTTTTATCTTTCTTACACGCCTCAAAAAGAGAAGTGCTATATTCTGTTATAGAAAGGCCACCCCTCCCTCTGCCATCTCACGCATCTTTTTGCCGTTTGTTCTGTAAGACCAGCTGTTGAATATACTTGCAACGCGGCTTCCGCAGTTCCATTTGAGATGTTCTGACACGATAATTCTGTCTCCCGTAGTCGTTCCTTTTCTGATCTCTTCTTTGAGTATACTGTCACTGTGTGTTTCCTGCAGTATTTTCCTCTTCATTTTTCGTTGACAAATCTTGTTCATTCTCATTATTTTCCCTTTTAGCGGCCATGTTAGACTACCATACAGTGCAATTAATTTTAACACTCTGTAATACCTCGTGTGCATGTTGTAGTTTTAAAAATACAAAGATGAAATAATAATAGACAGGACACAATGTAGCATGAGACTACATTCTTCCACCACAAATTTTCTAGCAGCTTACGAGGTGAATATTTATTTCTTTGTTTACTGAATCCTGAGTCTATAAGGCTAATTAACTACACCGAAATAATTAGAGCGATTGTAGACGTGACTAATATAAGTAAGTTGACACAGGCAATGCATGGTCTGTGGCTTAACATAGCGCATTTATTTCTATTAAACATAACTGACATCAGATACTGATAAATTGGTATTTAAACAATGTAGGCAAAATTATTGGATTAGAATATGTTTAAAATTTCTTTCGAAGTATAGAAATATCAAAATAATCGTTTCTTTCACACTAGCCGTGTTTAGGCTAAGGTTGGATTAGTAGAGCCAGAATGAAAAATTCAACGCCATAGTCGGGATTTGAAACACCGATCTCCCTCTCTCCGAGCGGTTGCTCTAAACCACTGAGATACTATGGCCATATGCCATCGGCATGTTGACCATAGTAGCTCAGTGGTTTAGTGCAACCGCACGGAGAGCGGAGATCCGTGGTTCAAATCCCGGCTATAGAAATATCGATTCTCAGTAATTCGTTATTAGCGTTCTCAAGATTTAATGCCTCAAAAATCTCTCAAATATAGAACTAATCACCTGCTAGTGCCACACTGAAAAGTGACTAAATGCCTTCTTGCCTCTGTTAAGTTTCGTTCGGGAGACTTAAACGTTGAAATGTTGATGTAACATTAGCGTTTAATGTATTTGTTAAACGGAGGTGACACGGTCAAGCTGAAATGAATCACTAGAAACATTAATCATATATTTTATTTCTGTAAGTTGTATATGCCAGTTACCGATATTCCGTGATTACCTGAATTGATGGTCGACATATTTTCTTACAGTTCAGATCGATGATTATGACATAGTTTGAACAAGTTGCAAGATGGTGATACACGGCACGTTGACTACCAGGAAGCCCCGAGTGGCGGCGATCATTTATAGCAGGATTCCATTTGGTGCTGATGAAATGATGTAGATGTTATGATGCACCACGTTGTGACAGTATTTGTAGCTCCGGTTTGCATGAAATCTTACTTCGGTTGCAGTATCGGATACTTGGATTTTGGAACATAAGTTTAGGGAAATACAGAGTTTGAAAAAATTCTCTGTAAGATAAATACGAAGTTAAGTTGATTTGTATTTGAAATCAATACTATTATACAAATTTAAAGCAATATTTTTTTTCCTTTCTTAAATGATTAATTCAACTTTTTCCGATTATAAACCAGACTATTTCAGATATGCAACCCTTCTCGACACGCGTCCGTTCACTTTGAAAACACGATGCAAAAGACATTAGTTTTCAGACATCTAACTTGCACTAAATCCAAACTTCTACTCACGTTGATGAATAAATATAATTATTCTAATTATCAGATTTTTAACCTGCTTTTTGCTAATACACACAGCATTCTGCACGCGCGTCACACCCGCGTCTGCTCACTTTGCGGTCACCATGCAAAAGACGTTAACTTCTCCATTCCATTTATTTTTACCTTATCACCATGGTAATTAATACTTTAGTGTACATCACTTTTCCCTGTGGCCAATACGTTAATTTTGAATTACATAATTTTCTGACTTTTCCAAATATAAGATCCTAAGACAATTTTCTTTTATAATTTTTTCTGTTTAATTTGACATATTTACCATGTATTTAAATTGAACATTAATTCATCTTTACCTCCCTGTGATCTACTCTATTCAGTGATGGCCACCTATAACTCATACCAATTCAAAACAAAACTCTCATCATTTTAAATACATCAATATGAATCATAAGTTAATAAACCCAATATTACTCTGGCACTTGACATATCAACATCTATATCAAATTTATATGTGTGTAAATTAATGTCATTATGTTTTACTGCGGTAAAGATCTAATTTAACACATTTAACACCTTTAATTACAATATATAACGTAATTATATTAATTATCACCAATTTCAATTATTATTCTCATTACAGCAAAGCACTGTCTCACTTGTGGATCACTTTACTTTGAATCCTAGTACAAAAAATCTGCTTTCAGAAATATCAGGGAACTTTTTCGGACAAGTTTGATATCTCAGGCATTAGATTTTGTCAAACAAATAGGAATGGGGAATCAATTATTAAAATATTTGATATAAATAATGGACATGCAAATATCAAAGATCCATTGTACGTGCGAGATACAATAACTAAGATGAAAAGGGAGAGAACAACTGCAGACAAAAGTATAAGGTATTGCTCATATAATGTAATAGACAAATCTGTTAGGAGATAAATTTTCCCTTGACTTATTAGACAACTTTCACTAAGGGCAAAAGCGCAAAAGACTATCGTGGCCAAGGACATCTCAATGGAACAGTTCTTTTAGTCGTTTTATAACCAAGGTTAACTGTGTAGCAAATTGCGCTAAGAATTTAGAGGAGAATACAATGAGTTATGAAAGCCTGAATTACTTACCTTATAGTGGCTATTATAGTAAGTATTCTTTAGAGCCACAAAAGCATGTTTTGTTGAGTTCCCACTGTGAGGATTAGCATATTTAGTACGCGATCGCAGTTTTAAGTTATATATTCGGTGTAGCAAGGAAAGATGTTGACGGTGATAACTAGGAAGCATTCTTTGTTTATAAGTGGTACCAATAATAAATACATTGTCAGTATATTATTATATGCTGTACCGTCACTTGTCTCATTCTTCTGAGATTTCCACAGCTACTGATGCTCTTTCCAGTTGTACAGTTGTCCAGCAGAGCAAGAAAGATAAGGAACTTCAAGAGAAGAAATCCAGTACTAATCGCTTTATCACACAATTGCATTTAAATGTATTTTACAGCAAAACACCAATTAATTACTTTTATGCTCCACCATGCCAAACTTCAGTATGTATACGACTGGTAGCAGTACTTTATTGTGCCTCATTAAAGTACACCTGTTCATTAAAGCATTGATGTTCGACCAATCCGAAGTGGCCATGTAATATAGTGAAAGTATCGATTATTCTCGTTCCGATTGACAATGGTACTAGCGCCAGTTAAGAAAAAGGTCAAAATATCTGACACTACTAACAGAGACGTTGAACTTACACTCCCAGAAATTACGGCAAAAACACTCAATGTTAACAATTTCTTGTAGCCAAGAAAGTCACTAAGGTGTATGAGAAAATATATGCACAATTCATGAATAAGAGAACATCAAAGGATATAAATTCATTCTCAGAAAATATATTTCTGGTGTATTTCGAAGAAATGTCTCAAAATATAAAATCGTTGACCTTGTGGACTCACTATTCTATATTGAAATCAATGCCCAACAAAAGGCACCAAATTGACTTATCTAAATACTCAAAACTGAACAGCTTACTAAAACGCAAATAAGGACATAAAAGAAAAAAGGTCAAAACATTTACAACTGTAGAGTTGAAAATATTTACAAATAAAGCACCTGATGTGAAATGCCCCATTATAAAATTAAATTATTCTTTTATCTTTCCAATGTTTTGTATTAGTTTTTAGTTTAAACTGTGTCACACATTAACAGATATTTATGGAGAAATAATCAATATTTCTGTGCCTGCGTACTACGCACTACGTCTCACAGCCGTAACATATCACTCAAACCAGATATAAATACTTTGAAATGAAACTTTAATTTATATATATGGTCAGCATAACAATCTTATGAAACTTGACTATAATGGTAATTAAAACACTCGTATGATAATTAATAACCTCGTTTCGCTCGCTCTGTTAGTAATAATACTCGCGTTTTAATTACTACCATTATAGTATCGTTGCATAATATAATATTAAAGGTATGGAAGATATTAACAGGGTAACACGGCAAAACTTACTCTACAGTGAGAGAACCATGTGGTCTTGAGAAAGCTGCTATCAAAGGTGACACAAAGTGGCAGAAGCCTTTTTCAGAGAAAATGATCTTGAACCACAGACAAGAAGTCAATTTGCAATATATATGCTGATATCGGCGCGTTTGTCTTTGGATGATATGACACACACACACACACACACACACACACACACACACACACACACACACACACACACACACACACACACACACACACACACACACACACACACACACACAAACATTCACATTTTCTTTCACATTTTAGGAAAGCTTGAATTAATCCTGGATAAAGAAATTCCAAACTCAAAGTTTATAGTATGCTTAAAAAGCGCAGACAATTGAATGAGGATGGAAAGATAATAACGAAAACCTACAGTATTTCTTCATTAATATGATTATTATTTCTATTGCTGTTATACACTAAAAGAACTTGGCTACTAGCAGTAGTAGCGGAAATATCACTTTAATCTGTCTCAAATACGCAGAACACAACAAAATGATTTCGAAAGTTAGTGATTCTCTAAAATACGTAGACTCAAATGTTAAGAATAAGCTCCGTTTTAAAGTTAAACCGAAAAATAAAGAGTTAAGTGAATAAAAGCTCATCACTCATCACTAGTATGTGACATTTCAGACATTAAGCCATAGCTACTAAAATATGGATCACACATTTATAGGTTGGGAACTACGCAAAAGGCAGTATAGTGAGAAATAAGGAGTTCTGTATACTTTACTGAACCCTTCATACTTTCCGTGATATGCAGTTTGTCGCTTTTAAACTAATTTCCATTAGCAGGGAACCAGACTTTTTAAGTGTTCTACTTGATCAGCTTTATGTGAAACATATTCAGAAAATTCAAACCAATCTTTCAATAACCACATTGAGAAAAACATCACCATCATGTAGAGTTCAGAATATCAAGAATTTCTCTATTCTAAGAGTTCTAAATTGTTGAAGAGTTGATATTTATTCAAAATGATATCTATGGTAGCATTGTTTGTTGTTACATAAGGCTTTATTTGGAGCTTAGTCCACTACATCTGCTAACTCACTTAACAGGAATTGCTTACATCAAATAAACAAATAGGCAAATACGAAAATAGGGAATAAGCATATTTAATTTACACTGTCAGCTTGAAAATGTCTCTGGCCCTCCGGTACAGATTACACATATCACCCAGTTTCTGGAGATGTTCGTTTAAGCCTGGGCACACCAGAAGGTGGGATGAATTCATGACACCAGCTTTCCAGCTGCAGCTGTTGGTTGTATACCTATCCTATTTGGGTGATTAAGCAGTCATGTCTGGTTGTTAACCTAAATTTAGCTACCGCTTCTTTCTTTGGTTTGTTTTGTATACTTTCCAAATGTATTGAATGTTTTCCCATGTTTTCCCAATCGCTTTTCCTTTGGAGTTGTCCTTCCATATTTCAGTTATTTTCTTTCGTACTACTTACTTAAGTGTATTTGGTGGGAGTGGTATTTGTCCAGACTTTAGTATTGTTCCTTTTTTGGCAAGATAATCTACTGTTCCCTTGCCAATAATACCTACATGAGAGGGTATCCATTGAAAAACTATCAATTTGTTCTTTGTCATTAGAGACTATTATTTTTTTATTTTAGATATTATTTATGTTTCATGTGAGTAATTGGTTGCTCTAGGGTCAACTAAAATTACTGTGCCCGCCTCGGTAGCGTGGTGGTAGACTGTCTGCCTCACGTTCAAGAGGTCCCAAGTTCGAATCTCGGTCAGGGCGAGTTACCTGGATAAGGTTTTTTCCGGCTTTTTCCCTTATCCTGAAAGACGAATGTCAGGTAACTAAGCTCTATGGACCGTGGGCTCATTTGAGCATCATTTCACCCATTCCATTCATCATCCGATATGAGTTTACGTTGGAGGACGTCAATTACAAAATAAATAAACAAATGAATGAATGAATGAATGAATGAATGAATGAATAATAAATGAATAAATAATAAATGAATAAATAATAAATGAATAAAAAATAAATGAATAAAAAATAAATGAATAAAAAATAAATGAATAAAAAATAAATAAAAAAAAATAAATAAAAAATAAATAAATAAAAAAAATAAATAAAAATGCTGCCTTGGTAAATATGTTCCTCCGATTAGAGAGACTGGTTACTGCTAGTTTGATGTCCAATATTTTCGCATCAAAGCTGCTGATTAGGTTCATTGGTAGCATAGAAAAAGGGACCAGAAAATTATTTTAAGTGGTTTCACAATAATTAGGCTATATCATTTCCTTGTATTTTTTCTTAATTTCATTGATGTATATATTTAGGCGCTTTCTTCATAATTACACAGATTTTAGGCAGGCATTAAGCTTATTTAAACACGCCACAAAATATGTATACAATGCTAACACCATTGACTCTTCGCTAATATGAGTTACTGTTGTTTAATTGGAACGTAATAGTAGTCACTCATTCTGCTCTCCTCAACTGAATCATCGTAACGTCTATGCTATTGGATCAACGGGCTATTAGGGTTTTCATCTATTAGTTCCGAGGCACATAGGTAAGTGCAAGCAGATGTTCCAGTGATTCGGGAAAGGATCGTATTTTCACTACGACTGTACTATCATTTGACTGTTTCGAGAGTCAGGAGGTTTTACTCAACCCTCCATGCGACCTGACCGCGCTGTTTAATTACCAGCTCATGCACCCTAGTATGGCTCGCTAACCAACCACAACATTCAAGTGCACATATGCGGGTGGTGATACATTGCTGCAATCCTACGCCGAATAAGATTCATCTCTGGTTTGCTAGAACACAAATTCATACATGTACCATTGAGGTGGACTAATTACACCCGCATCACACAGCCTGAAGCACACTTTCCTTCGTGCACTCTGTCCACTGCACGTCAAACAACACAAACACAACACTTACTGATGCATAAATGTCACATTCGCTTCAAAGAGTGAACATTTAACAAGTTTAACACTTTCAAAACTATTCTAAAATGTATTAACAGATACAGTAGTCATCGATGAACGTTATAAGACCTTCTTGTATATATTTCAGTTACATGAATGGAAATATCTTTTCAAAAACATAGCAAAAGCGCGTCTTTCGTTGCATACTTTAGCAAGTGCCGCTGAGTAAAACGCCCTGCTTCTCCGATGACCTTGCTCCATTACGGAAATTATATTAACTTTTCAGTTACAGAGATTAATTTTAAAAACAGATCTTATTTATGCTTTTATAAAACATTTATATTTAATGGTGGTAACCAAAACTGAAACTCTTGTTTAATTTTGGATGATGTAATAAAAGAAAATAGATCTTTAAATGTTAACCCTTAATTACAAACTTTAATGTAGACATCAGATAGATAGAAGAAGCTTTAGGTACTGCAGAAGTTTCAGTTTCGAATATGAATATTTGGAAATTGAGCATTAGAATTCACTTAAAACAAGTGAACTAAATTATTATATTTAAAAGTGTAAAATTGAGACTTTAACAAGAACGATACCTCTGTCATCATGGAATAACCAGAAATGTATGTTGCTTAATCCAAGATAAAACTATAAATACTTCTACGGTGGGTGTGTGAACCCGTAGGCGGATCTAACATATACACAAAGGCTCGCAGTCCAGACACATACAGTTGAGTGCATGGAATCTTGCTGATATAATGCATAGAGGTTTATGTTGACAAGGAACTACTGTATACCCACGACAAGAAGGCTAGAGGAGCTTGAACTGATTATCTGACCCGGTAGTGGATCTGTTTACTATAAAATGAGTGTATGAGAGTGTATATGAATCAACCATTCTGCCATATCTAATATTTGTTGCAGTAAATGCAGCGATAGGTATTATATATGCGTGAGTTATGTGACAACACTTGTATATTTTAAACCAATCTTCCAATCTTGTCATACTGGTAAGGTGAGCATGGACACCATTGGGACAACAAAAGTGATTACGCTACATACTCCTCTAGCTTGCCTTCTTGTCGTGGGTCTACAGTACTAAAGCAATTCTCTCACGCCCGCCTTCTTCCACCTCTTACCTGACTCTAGCACTCCAATTATAGTTAGCCGTACTGCCCTCTTTTCTTTCGCTGCAGGGTCTGAAACTGATATTACTCGTAGGGGTTCATGGGTGAATGTTTGAGTGCTGGATATTTAAATCCAGCAGTAGAAAAGTGCCCATTCAGGAGCTCTTGTAGTTGCGAAGCATGCCATTCTGATGAAATTTTTGCCTACTTTTTCCCTTTCACTGCTAACTTAGAACTATACTTGTTTATTGTCTAACAGGTGTGTAGAAGTTAGATATTAATGAGTTTATGCAAATGTTAAAAAAAAAGAAGAAAAAGAAAAGCACTCGCAGAGTAAGAAACCCAAGGCATCCGAATATTTCCATGCATTCGAATGAACGTCATGAGACAGGCCTTTGTGTTAGTGTATCGCCAGCCCTCGTAGCCACGGTCGTTAAAGCGTGGGTCTCTAGCATTCCACCGCGTAGAGGGCCGCGGGTTCGAGTCCCGCCTTGGGCATGGGTGTTTCTGTGTATAATGTATATGTGTGAAACTACAGAAAACAGATAGGGAAATAAACGGAAACAAAAAAAACTGTTAAATGAGGAAAACAAAATGTATATCTATATACATAGATATATATTTTTTAAAACTAAGAAAGTATTATGCGGGAATGCGTTGTCATTTTTAAGTAACTTTCCTTATGTTCTTTATTTTAAGGTTTTCAATAAACGGCCAACAAAAAATTATTTCTCACGTAAAACGTCAGAGACTTACATTTCCTTACTTGTAACACTTGATTTGTGCAGAGAAATTATAAATTAGTATGTGGTAGCACAACATTATGGTTTTCATACACATAGGAGGTTGCCATGACCATCTGTTTAAATAAAAGAAAACACGCTAGACATGAGTTCATTACAAAAAAATCAGTTTAACGTTTCAGAATACACTGAACATGACATCTGGGAAAACGTAAAACCAGAACCTCACGACAGCAAATTTACTGGTGTATTAACGAACGATTTGTTATGAACTACAAGAAAATCTGTGACACTGCTAATTAATGTCATCTTCAAAATATGTAATTATCGATTATTACTGTATGGCCTAATATCACTGCGAAGAAAGCTCTAATGCATATTTTGCATTCCTGTAGTATGTCTGTAATTATTTTTCACTGTACACAATCAACAAAAACTGCCCAAAGAATATTCCTGATGGTTTTACATTTTTATTTCAAGAATGAATATGACATATGCTCCCAAGGTTTTCGGTAAAAAGAAAATATCACGAAAATTTCCTCGTATAAAAGCGCTTAGAGAAGAGTATAACAAAGTCTACCCCGATTGCCAAACTACGTTGAATGTTCAAGTATCCAACTTTTTGTTTCAAGTAAGTTTATTGTTATGTGCGCACACGACCTATGGGCGTGCTTCTAAAGGAAAGTAATGAATTTTACACGTAAAGTAATCCATTGGTGAAATTAACAAATAATAAAAAGAAATCGAAGAATAACCTTTAAGCTAGCTAACAGTAAAATAATAAGTTATTAATGCACTTGAAAGTCATTTTAATGTACTGCACTGTATGCAACACGCTACTTCAAAGAAGTACATACTGCTGGGCAACACTTTTTTCTTAATTTTAGTTTCCAAATTTTCTGCTGCATTCCCTCAAAGAAATTTACACACCTTGAGCATTAACAACATTTGTTTCATGGTGTTCTAGACTCTAGATAATTTTTATTGCAGTAAATCTAGATATTTATTTCTCTGACTGTCGTTTTCTTTCTTTCTTCCCTCTTATCCTTCTTTTGATCTCTTTCTACAGCATATACAAGGGGCGTCGAGAAAGTAAGTTATGTTTCAATTTATCTCCGCTGAAGCGCTGCGATCGCAGTTCCGCACTTGCGCGGTAGACGCTTTGTATCAAGGAGAAGAAACATGCGCCATTGTGAGATCGCTGCCAGCCCCTAACGCTTTGTTGTGCTTGTTTACAATGTCGCTGTTGACTGAAAATCCCGACGCTTGTGAAATTAGATCTGTGATTTGTTTTCTGAATGCTAGGAAAGTGAAACCTATTGAAATTTATCGGAAAAATTGCGATGTCAAATGGTGTTGTGTTTCCTCACGGCAACGCACGACCACGCACTGCAAATGCGACGAAAAACATCCTACAGGGATTTGGCTGGGACTTGTTTGACCATCCCCCGTACAGCCCTGACCTCACTCCTAGCGACTTTCATCTGCTTTGGCATCTCAAATCTTTCCTTGGCGGTCAACACTTCAACAATGACGAAGAACTGAAAGAAAATGTTTCCAACTGGTTGAAGGCACAGGCGGCAATCTTCTATGAAGAAGGTATACAAAAACTTGTGCCTCGCTATGACAAATGCCTGCAAAATTTCGGCTGTTATGTGAAGAAGTAGTTTAAGAGTTGTCGAATTTTGTGAAATAAATAATTTTTCTACATCTGTACACAATTTAATTTTATTACCAAGCAGAGCTTACTTTCTGGACGTACCTCGTCTATGCAATGTTCATAACATCGGTAGTTACAGGATATTTTGGTTGGCTTATAAAAATTAAAGTGTCGTTCGCAAATTTATGACTGTTCCTTGTTATTAGGTATTTGTAAATAATAATTGTATATATTTAAGTTACTATAATTATGTGTCTGTTCAAATCGACAGACACAATAAATAAGCTACCTCGCCCCTCTCCCCGGGAAATTCCCTTCAAAGGCATAGGCGCAAAACATTTCATTGATCGAGCTGTCATGTTCTCCCTGTGTACCATGTCATAGTATCACAATGTAATTTTTCTGACCTCCATGAACACCTACGTTTATACTATTCTTGATGAACTGTTACCGGAAACCGTTGTACATATGTAAGTCAAATACTACTAAAGGTGCCTTCAATACGAGAGAGTACATAATTATGTAATATCAGCAGCTATTGATATATTCATATCTTACAAAGCAAATATATCATTTCATTTAAATGGACTCCTCAGAAAATATTTTATAATGATTTTAGCAGTGTAAGTTATTTTTGAACGAAAGTTTAAGTTAATATCCGTTTAAACCGCAAGTGTTGTAACACATGCTGTCTTGTAGTGTACAAAATCAATAATTACACTTGTTAAGTCACGGACTTCTATGCGGGTATATGCGGTTCAAATGAACTCAGAACTTTACTCCTGTTTCAGATTTATTTTATATTTCCCTCAATCATCATAAGTGGAAAATTCCGCGGAGGTAATTACTACAGATCTTAAGGTTAATGCGTTTCCTCTCGAAATGTCCCAAATGTACATTTCAATTTCTAGTACCATCAGTGTTCACCTTCTCTGATGCCAATGCAGCAAGAAACTTAATAAAATCCAATAAGTCATAACAAAGTAGTTGCATCGAAGGTGTACCCAGTAAGTAATCCGATCAAACTTAATGTTAAAATTTTCATTTGAGGGATCAAGAAGTGAAATTAGACTTCTTGTTATTTTAAAGTTAAAGTTTTCTTTAATATTTAATGTGTCTAATCCTATGTTATATTTTTTTAATTCTATAACAAACGTACTACAAAAATGTACTTCAAAATGAAACACTAGTACAAAACAAGGAACTGCCAAGAAACGAGGAACTAAGATGGCTCATAATATAACTTATTAATTTGTCTCGGTAATGATTGAAAGTTATAATATCGAATTTGTGTTATTCGTAATTGAAAATAACTATTCTAGCTTTTAACTTTTGTGTTACTGCATAACAAAATGATATCTCTGCAATAATTCTGTGCCTAAGGTACCTAATTCATCAACTGAGTAGATGTAATAACAGTTCATCTCATGTGCCCCTAAAACCACAAACCATACTTACATTTGTTGGTCAGCCTCGTAAAGTACATTTAGCTAGTCTGCCTACCAAAGATGCACGTATACCCTCACCTAAAAAAATACATATGTCCAACTTTGGTATCCTACTTTATGAAAACTGAACTTTAGAATTGTATAGCATAAAATACTTAGCCAGTTTTTATATTGAAAAATTGTTGGTACTTTAAGGAGATAATGAAGTTATTTGAGATTAATTTTTAGTGTACATAGGGTTTCCAGATTATTAGAATATCCCTTTCTATACCACATTTTCCTTCATTCTTTCTGAAACAAATCATTCTAGCATAGAATAGCATGGTGTTAAAGCTTATTAAGCATATTTAATTCTCATATTAATATCAGATGCACCTGTGTAATTCATTGAAGAAATCAACCCAAATCAGAAATCACGCTTTAGCTGAGAATCAATGGCTGAAACAAAACAGAGTGTGCCCCAGGCATCTGTCAATAAGAACGTGATATATACATAAGCACAATTTGTTAAATATTGAATTAAATTATTTAAATAAATGTAATTAAATTCATATGCCTTTTAAGGATTCAACGAAAGCAGTTCATTCTTAATTTGAAGAATAATTATAACTCACAAAAGGATAGATGTTTACGTATTCATTTCATAAAAGAGATCGAGAAGTGACCCATTGTTTTTCTTTTATTTATAACTTCGGTGCATGCGGCGTGCACCATCAGTCACATCCTCCGCATTGGGTGACACGCAGCTGTATGAACCAACTTCTAGTACATGGTGTTCTAAACTAGATAGCCACACTTAACAGTAGTTAAATTATACTATCACAAAACAAATGTGTTAAATGGGACAAACAAAACCTTTAAGAAACGAAGTGGATGTGCTAAAACAAACTGGCGTGATACCTTCACAATATTTTTATTATATTTTTATGTAGCATATTGCTCTTAAGGCCTGTATTTATATGAATTTCATCACAACTATATGAGCATTTACAAATATACTTTAATTACAAATTTTGTTGCAGGTAAGTGCAAGCTCCCGCCAGATGCCCACATCAGATGACGCTACACATCCGGCGTTGATACGCCCTCCAGGACATAGTGAGTAACGACTAAATGGCCACAACATTAAAAACAAATCAGTTATACAGCATTCCTTCCCAAAGAATAAGAAATTATAAGCTGCTTCAAAAATTGGATTTTTTCCAAGTAAACATTTAAATACTTTAATCAATATTGCTTGAGCGAGTTTTTGAGAAAATAAATATTTTCTATGATTATTTCACATAGAGGTTTGAAATCTTCAGGATGTGTCGAGGCTTTGAAATATTCAGAACTTCAACATAAATTTAATTCACTCGGCATTTTTCTTTCCTCTCATTTTCCTTTTTTGTTTCTTATTTTAATTATTCTCTTCTTAGTGAAGTACAGTATCAGAACTTCTCTAAACATGTCTTTACTACTGCAGGGTGCTTCAAAATAACGAATTTTAGGACGGAACGCAGTACTTCTTCTGCTTAATGGTTACACAAGAGAATGTCAAAACTACAGAAGTGTTTAATATTTCTAACAATTAATATAATATCTAGGCAACAGTTCTTGCGCAAAACTTAATTGGAATAAATTGTGTATTTTAAAGTTATCTGCTTATTTTGTCTAGCCACTTCTTCCGCCCCTCTTATAATTAAAGGCTTACATAAAATTTCCTGGAAATGAAAATATATATGTATACCTTAAATATGTATTACATCAATAAAATTCGTTATCATACAATTTAAGAAGATTAGGAAGATCAAAAAACTATCTAAAATCCTATCACGGAAAGGTTATTTGGATTTTTCTTGGATTTAGGATTGGAATGCTCTAAAACATTTTCGTGTTACAACTTTGTAAGACACCAAACTTAAGTGCAAGTTCATATTTACCCGTACTATCCCTTTTTATTAATGTTGTTTACAAACACAAACCTGTTTATTTTATCTTTATTTGCATTTGGGTAATTCAAAGTATAATTTTTGGATGAGATCTATATCGAGTTTCCGGATAGAATGAAACACTTCTTGTGCCTAGTATATTTATTGCCTTGCCTTACACATGCCATATTTAAACGGAAATGAAAAATCTTCGAAGATATATATTTTTCGTGCTGAAATAAGACCAAACAGCAATTGTTGCACCTAGTTGGAGAAATTATGACAATCCGCCAAATATTCACCTTATACCGATATATAAGAAATGCCAAGTTAAAATACACTGAATTCAACAAATGCTCGTATTAGGACTGAATCCGCGAATATGTGAACAATTTAGCTCAAAAACGAAAATTTATACACATTCCGTATTCTGTACACCGAAAAGATAATTTAAAAATTATTTAAACGCAATCCTTTATTTGTTTATATTGTCCATAATGTCTAACACTGAGTTTGAATTAAATGTACTTGCAAGTTTAATGTAACAAACCAATAGTTTGTTTCCTGTGAAATTTGCGAAATGTTCAATAACATCGAAATCATAAGTCTAAAAATTACCGCAATACCATAATCATGTGTTAGGCAAAAATAGTGCTAGAAAAATGTAGACTCCATTAAACCTCACATTATATTTCGCGTTATAAATATTCCAGTGTGGCATTTTTACGTTTTACTATGAAGTCTTCTGATGAACATGCTTGAAATTTTGTGTTTTTTTTTTCTTTTTCCTTCTCATCGAAAGAACTAGTAATATTCTAAGGGAACTTCCTGAAGTAAATTATAGCATTATGGGTATAGCTAGCCATTATGCTTTAAAATACGAAATAAAAGAACGTGTTTCCAAATTATCACGTTATCTAAATTTTGTCACAAAAGAAATACATACCTTGACACTGAAGAAGTGTATAAAACCATAACAGAATCCAGCTTAAATAGGCACTAAAATTCAGCTTTCGGTGATTAAAATACATTATCCATGAGGAAACATTGCAAAACATACTTTTTTTTTCCAAAGCAATAAACAAGTTTAATTGCGAGTGTTAAAATTGCAGTAGCAAAAACAGAATATTCGAAATATTATCGACAAAAACACAGAATTGTGTTCTAAATTACAATTCATAGTTCGCAGTGTATTATCTGAGGTTAAAAACTGAAAAGTACTCTCTCAAATCCCCAAAAAATCATAGTAAAGATGGACAATGCATTAATGATGCGAAATATCCTGTTTGCTTTATGAACTTACTCCGTCTCTTACAGCCCATGCAGACCAATATTAAAAGGCGATAGATAAACTAGTGTGGGAGAATATTCTGTTGCCCTTTTTGAAAAACGAGTAAATATACTTGCATAATAATTACTAATATATGCCAGTATTCTCCGCGGAATGTTTCTTTCATTATTGGGATCATTGAATCAGATATCCCCACAATATCTGTACATTGTGCTTGTGTATCCTGAAAATCAGTTAATTAAAAACGCTAAATTTGAAATAAAACGAAAATTTGGGCTATTAAACCTTAAATCCTCAGTGGTCAAAGTAGCTGTTTTGGGCACTACAAAACACCTTCAGTACATTCATATTCTATAACATATTAATATATTTTACTGTTTTAAGTTTATATACTATATTTAGTAAATGTCGTGTTTAAAATTAAATAGGAGATCTAGTGATGCCATATGTCACAGGAACGATCCGAATGGGTTATAGGTACAGTAGTTAAGATATTTCTCGGGCAATTCTGGACAAAGCCATACTGGGCACAGAGGATAGAAAGCAAAGTATGTCTATTAAGGAGTTGAAAAAGCGATAAAGATAAAGTAAAATGCTACATAGACAAGAGACGACAATTCTGAGATCAATATAGCACGAGATGCCCTCCCAAGAGGAAAACTGATTTGAATTGATAAAAGAAGCAATGGAGAAAAACACTTCTATTCTTCGTTGAGGATGACAAGGGGAGGCAAAAGAGAAGAAAGTAGAGCTCATTTTGACTCATAAATAAATGTAGTATATGAAACTAAATACCAAATATTGATTTTACATTATTCGTAAATAAAAATATCTGGTGTATAACTCTATAGGTTTGACATAATATATATTTTGAGATTGTCCTGGATGTAGAGAGCTGGTATTTAATTATATGCAGTTTCTACTCCTTTTTATTACATACTACTCGTAATTAGACTATGACAGATTCAAGCAGAAAGTCATCAAGATCACCGCTTCGAAGGGTATAGGTAATACTTAACAAAATTACCGTAGAGTAATTGATGAGCTTCTATTTAGTATCGACGAAACATTAGCAGAGGTCGCTCGAGGTTACCTATTGCCCTTGTAATCTTAGTTGTAGTTCGGCCTTAGACTCGGAAGCTTCCGGATATATCACCGCATTGGCTGTAGCATTCCCTTTGAGTCCCAGAGGGAATTAGACACTTGTTAATTTGCTGCGCTGTTCTCGATGCCCTTTCCTTTAGGATGCAACATTTTGCCGGTGCGTCTTTGTTTCTCCCTCCTTACTTTGAATGACGTCAGCACTCTCTTGAGAGAACATTTTGCAAGTCTTTGTGTACGACCCTTTCCTTGGAGAACTGTTATGTCATCAATGTTCTTTTGCTTTTCTTGTTCCATTGTGATCAGTACTTCTACGCCACGGCTGGAAGAAACCAGTGTGTTGTATAAATGCACACTTCTTCCATTGCATTGCACCCTTTGTTACAAAAGTGTAAGATACTTACTTCCTTTGCTTATTGTTTTCAATTTTGGATACAGAGGGTTAAAGTATAAATGAAATGTTATATCTCCTAGTATATAGTGGAACTCAAACTAACTCAGGGTATAGCATTATTTCTTACGATAGGTATATCTGAATTCTAAGTTCAATCTTTGGAGCTTGATAGTATTACTGGGATGCTCAAATACCTGTGTTCATATTTATTCAGCTTATGGGTGTCACTGGGCTGATCAAGTGAAGTACGCTTTGGTGTTGCTGTTCTTTTGTTGCACAAAATGCAATAACATTGCGTTAAGTTTCCTAAAATATTTAATTTGACTTAAATTCGCTTTGACACTCCGAAGGACCAAACGAAACACAATTGTATATTTAATTAACAATATCATTAATTCATAATACTCACTTTATGGGAAGAGATGACAAATAAAATCAATGGAAAATACTGCATTCCTCTAAAAAATTTAGGTATCGAAATTTCACAAGTGATATACATTGATGCCACCTTGAATTAAAAATGTTGCATAAAGATCTGTGTGTGCGTGTCTATACAGAATAACTCAAATACGGTAGCCCGAATTGACACCAAACTTGTAATGAAATTCACTAACTTCAAAAGGTGCAACATGGAGATCTTCAATGCTGTCTCCTCACTCCAAACAATCTTGTATCTGCAAATTATTTTCTTATTATTTTCTTAGACTAACACTTTTGATTAAGAATCATACGTTTAATATATTTAAATTATGAATAAAATTCATATATTTCACTTCAATTGCTGAGAAATCCTCTTTATACCGTAGGACCTGTAAGATTTTATAATTAGTCACATTTAGATGCAAAAAGGTATAGGTCGACGGCATAAATTTACTTAAAAAAGAAAAAAAAGAATGGCCATCATATTAGGTGCTTTGAGTTCTTCCGCTATTATTTATTAAAACTTTTCATAGCTGTTCATTTTTTATTTTTTTTATTTCCTTGTTTCTCATGTCAAATGGATATCGCTTCTTTCATTCTTTTTATTTTACATTGTAAGAGGATCTTACAATGAATAAATCTACTAATGTGGCCTTCCTAATGTGTCGAGAACCCTATCGCGATAACGCGGCTTGTGTACACAAAGGAACTGATAGGCAGCACGGAGATGAAGAGTATGCTGGCACAGATAAAGTTCTCCGTCTAGAAAATTCGAGTTTCATCTGGTAACAAAAAATTCGATCTCTTGATTGTTACAGAACAGTCTTGAATTATCAATGAGGCATTTAAGGAAGCGATGACTCGCTAAGTCAGTCGTAAAGTAGTAAACTATTGTGAGAGTTGAAGTGTGTGTGTGTAGTTTTTAACGCCCGTTTTTACTACATACGGCACCGCAGGCGATGACACTGATGATACATGAGATGAAGATGGAGCAGCGGTTGACTTAGATGGCGAGGAAAACCGGATATCCCAGAGAAAACCCGCCCCAGCGCCGTGTTGTCCACGACAAATCTCACTTTGCGGTCACCTGGGATCGAACCCGGGCTACCTTGGTGAGAGCCAAGTGGTCTAACCACTGAGCCACGGCGCGGCCTACGAGAGTTGATGTTGTAAACAGATGTAATCAGAACGCTGTGGTTGTGGTCATCGACCTTGATAGATTGTGACTGTATATGTGACATAATGCTGCCACTGTGAGTGTATTTCTACGGAAATAAAGAACATTTGGAATTTCTGCAACTTGAACTTTTAATTCTACGAACCCACAGTCAGTATTTTGCAACTAAATATATTTTTAATTTAAAATCGTTTTGTGCAAGAAGTATGTTTTCAGCCAGTGGTTGAAGTATTTACCCTTAATTGATAAGTGGTTAACTGTGCGGTGACATAATGTACATAGGGAAGTATTTGCACAAAATAGTCCGCCATTACATGAATAACTATTGAAGTATATAATATTCCACGTCGGTTTGATCTTGTTGACTGTAGAAACAGGCAGAGACGCAGCAGACTGGATGCCTCCGAATCACAATTCATTTCGACATACAACATTGGAAAGAATCGTACGGAATTCTAATAACATCAAATGATAACCAGATGATGAACTTTCTTTCAAAAGCAGCAGTACCGGTAATCGCAAACTTGTTTTAATAACCAGTCAATTATTGACTAATCTGTGACAAAATCTATCTCCAACAACATAGGACTTCAACTCACAGTGTACAAAATATTCATCAGAACTTATAGCCCGCCTCGGTAACGTAGATGGTAGCGTGTCTGCCTCACGTTCAAGTGGTCTCGAGTTCAAATCTCGGTCAGGGTGAGTTACCTCGACAAGGTTTTTTCGGGGTTTTCCCTTATTCCTCAAGACGAATGTCGGGTAATTCTAAGCTCCGTGGACACCAGACTCATTTGAGCATCATTTCACCCATTTCATTCATCGTCCGATATGACTTAACGCTGGAGGACGTAAATTACAAATATATATATATATATATTATTATATATATTATATATATTTATATATATATCAGAACTTATAGCAGGATTCCTGGGAGCTATGCGGGCTAAGCTAGCAAGGTTAATAAGGGAAACGGCACCATAAGTTATACAAATAGATTAAGGAATATGTATGCATTGTAGATAAAAATATTTAAAAAACAAGTTGTATAAATAAATTCAAATTCAAATATAACAGGCTTTTTCCGCAGCAAATTAGTAGGAGATATTTCATAGAGTGGTTCCCGAATTATATTTCTGTACGCATAACATGTATATCGAAGAAAACCCATGAACTTAAAATTAATGAGTGTCAAATAATGGAAGTGGTGCTATATTTCCTAAAACTTGGGCGTTATTTCTTGAATGATTGCTAGGGTTACACATAACTCATGTTTGATAATTTATGTCCTCTAACGTTAAAACATATCGGAAAATGAACGGAATGGGGGAAATGATCCTCAAATGAACCCAAGGTCCATTAGGTTAGAGTTACCGACATTAGTCTCTCAGAATAAGGGAAAAATCCCGGAAAAAGACCTTACTCACGTAACTCACCCTGACGAGGTTCGAACTCGGAACCTCTTGAACGTGAGGCAGACACGCTAGCACCACACTACCGAGGCGGGCTCAAACCAATTTGAACACATAATTTAGAAGATAGTTAACTTTTATTAAAGACGGAGATCAGTGGAGCACGGCCTGCAGGCCCACAAATTTATTTGAATGATACCAATACAGGCTGGGAATGCTACAATTTTATTATTTACTTGGTTTGCTTGACTTAGAACACACTATATATATCTTGTATCTTTTGTTTTCTGTGTATTCAGATATTTTTGTTTTGTTTTCTGTGTATTCAGATATTAATTACCTAATATATGTAGAAAGTGTGAGAAGTGTCATACTAACTTCTTCTTCTCTTATTAGTTCAGTTCTCGTTGCTTTATCGACAACCCATTCATGCCTGATTACTAATCGATTCTTTTCCTGTAAGAACAAATTATATGAATGATTAGTTTATTTTACGTGGTTTAGTTCATTAATAAAGAAAACCATTCATTGAAATGAAATATTGCAGAAACACATTTGCACCTGGGTCTACCCTAGTCACACCTGGCTTTGCTCCTCCATACTTCACCTATTCTCGTTGCCTGCTCTTTCTTGATTTGTAAAACTACCTCATATTTTGTAGCTTTGCTATACGATCATTATTATTTTTTACCCGTCTCTCATTCCCCTATTTTTACTGAGTCCTTTTCTGTTCATGCACACGCCTTTCATTAATTTTGGGCTCTAATCCATCGCCAATCTATTGTGTCGTAGTGTTCACACCAATGCTCCTTTCCGTGCGAAGGGAATTAGTTTGGTGGTTTGTGGCAGTAAAGTGATTTTATATTTGGAGTGTTACCTTATATGCATTATACTTAACGATGTCTTAGGAAATCAACTGAGCAGCTTCTTTATGGACAACTAGTGGCCCTTTTTGCAAAACTGCTACAAAAGCGGTCGCTTGGTAGTGGCATTCTGATTACACATCACCTTCATCAGTACACCCTGTGCTTATTTACATATAGACAACATAGAGAATGCAGTGGTCGTTGTGTAGTGGTTGGCCCAGTTGGCCCGGAGATTTACGAGTTTCATTTTCTTAATTCTTTAATTCTCAACATATTTGGTCTCTTATTGTGTCTATGATCTTACTAAACATGTTCCATTTCATTTATGAATCGTTAAAGTACACAATTTATGCTAAGTACATTATTTGTGTGTTTAACCATGCTCGTGATAATCCTTGTTATTGGTTTGAGTTTTGTAATTTTCTAAAACTGATGGTGTAGCATTTTATTCCTTACTTTCTATCTTTCTCCTGATCTTGGAAGGGAAATTGGATTTTAATAACATCATATGCATACCAGTTCTTTAAAGAAGTAGATATTGCTAAAGCTTTTTGAATTCTATTGTCATTCTGTCTAGAATAAAACATAATATTTTCTGTAAAAAGGTAACTAGAAAAGGTCGTGTGAGCACAACGTAACAGAACTCGAGTGGGTCATCCCCATTTTCTTGTATTCCATTCTCCTGAGGTGACCTTAATTTCCCTAATAGGCTACTAATCTCATTTTCGTACACGAGAAGCATACATCGTGAGCTAAAACTTAAGCAATGACGTCAATTCTGCGAGCATACCGCTTTGGAAGGGACCTCCTCGCATATCCATGTTTCTTCCGAATGGACCGATTTTAAGCTGGGCTAAAATTAGCGAGCGGTCGTACTGCTGAATGCATTATTCATCGGAAACATTCCGCCCACGTGGTCCCCACAAAAGCGCTGGGAAATTCGGTTTCCATAAAGGACTTGCTCACCTAGATGTATGCGGTTTTGTCTGGATGTATAAACGAGCAAAGTTGAGACATAGAATACCAAGAATGGTATAACCAAGTACTTCAGCATCACCCACTTTGTCCATTTCCGCTGATTATAACTGTGTTTTCTACCCTTATGTTTTAGTGTTCGAATACTGGTTTTAGTTACTTGTACGTTTTCTCCCCATAGAAATTATTAATCTCAGGCTGAAATCTTACGCTTTCAAACACACAGATTTCTACTCATTAATTTAACCACAGTATATTCATAATCACTATAAAGATTGATACAGAAAGTGCCTTGATACACCTGTATGCTTCATTATGAGTCGGAAGTCAGTTTGGTGATCTGTAGAACGTGTGTTTCAGCTGGTTGTGTTGTGCACAGGAATTCTAGAGAGTAGCTAAGAATAATATGAGTAAATCTAATACGTGCCATACAGTTTTACTCATAAAGCACAGATAATAAATAAAAAGATATAAAATACAGCTAAATCTGCGCCTTCAGAGTGTAAGCATTTGTTTTCCATTACGCCTTTCACATACTTTCCACTTTATTTACTACTGCTAAGAAATCAAGCGTACGTTATTATACTAAATAAATATTTATCTACTTCATCAGTAAATAGAAACATAAAAGTAATAATACAAGGTCAACAAAATCTCTATCAGATTGCTGCTTCAAAGCTGGCATATCTGTTCCGATGCAAAGACAACTTATCGTTCCTCAGTGCTTCTCAAAATAGTCTCCCCTGAATTCGATGCACTTGTCCCAGCGTTTCTCCCAGTCTTCAAAGACATGCTGGAAAACATATTTTGAGAGATCCTTCAAAATTGCCTCCGGAGGCTTCACTGCTTCTGATGATGGATAATGCTTTCCACGAAGGCGTTTCTTCAAGCAAGGGAATAGCAAAAGTCACATGGAGATAAATCCGGACTATAGGCCTGCTGCACGGAAATTTGGTTTTTTGCGCCTTATTTGGACTTGCAATCTTTTCAGAATATCCCTGTAGTATTGTCCCGTTACTGATGTGTGTACAGGTACAACATGCTGATAAACCATTCCATGAATATCAAAGAATGAGATGACCATAAATTTCCACGCAGAAGCAACCACATTTGCTTTTTTGGTGGTTGGTGATGAAGGTGACTTCCACACTGAGCTTTGCTGTTTGCTTTAAGGATCAAAATGAAGTAGCTAAGTTTCTTCAGAAGTGATTACGTTTGAAAGAAACTCCGGATCTTCCTCTAATATCAACTTTAACTGCATGCAGACCTGCATGCGAATGTCCTTTTGTTCGGGAATCAACAATCTTGGAACCCATCGCGCACAAACACGTCTCATGTGTAATGCTTCTGTCACCAATGAAATGTTCAGTATTTCAGAAAGTGATCTTAAGGTAATCCGTCTATCCTCTCTCACAATGGCAGCGGCAGTGTTGATGTTTTCTTCCATGAAAGCAGTAACTGGAACACCAGGTCCACCGTCCTTTGAAATTGATTGTCTCCCCTCTTTAAACATTTTAAAGCACATAGCTGTGCTATAGGGAAGAACAGACTCTCCACAGGCCTCCTTTAACATTGTATAAGCCTCAACTGAAGATTTGTTGAGACCAAAGCAGAATTTCATAGCCGCATATTGTACCTTGCGTGTTACCTTCATTGCAGCGGTAGGCGACACTGAAAATGTCCGAACTTGCCTGGTTCTCACAGGCGGGAACCAGGAGTACCAGCAATGAAACTACTACGGCGTGTTTGTTTCAGATTAAGCTAACAGAATATAATAATATTGACTTTTAGTGCGAAAAATTATGACCGTAAAAAATTATGATCATTCTTCATTGAACAGCCCTCGTATTATAGTGTAGGTAGTGCAATTCATTCAAAAATGTTATACCGAGATTGCAGTAGGAAATAAATTTTTGAGGACAAGATTGACAAAATCTTATTTTTATGGGCTTTTCACTTCTCAGCAGTTCCCTTATCCTGTATCAGCTCTTAACACTTCTTTGTCCATCATCGAATCCTTATTTCTCCATGGCTCTATTAATTCCATCCTTCCAGGTGAATCAAGCTCTTCCTCGTTTATTTCGACTAGGTGCCGACCAGCTAACAGTTTTCTTTGGTAGCCCTTCCTCTGTCATTCTTTGGTCATGCCCATATCGTTTTGTGGTCCTTGCTTCTATTCACAACATTTTCTTCAGATCCATTTTCACCATTATGTAAAGTTTTCTTATATCCGCTACCCTTGATATTCTTATACTTCTCCTCAAATTAACCGTTTCTGTCGCTAACAGTGTTCTCCCCAGTCTCTCACTTATCGTCCAACTTTCATTTTCACATATTAAAAAAAAACTCTCATTTTAGTTCTTATTATAGTTAATTTTGCTCTTCTAGTTAAATCCTTTATTTAAGTCACTTTCACTTTGCCTAAATGTTCAATAATAGATCCAATGTTGTTACATTGTCCAGAAATTTTATTGTGCTGTAATTTTTTCAGGTTTATCACTTTCTATCCTTTCGCTATCATTGCCAACTTCCACGTATTCTATCTTATCAAAATTAATTTTTAGTCTTTCTTCCTCAAATTCCTCAACAGGCTTACGAGTCATACATATATTCTTTGTCTTTCTTATGCTGCCCTATTTTCATTTGATCATCAGTGAATAAAATACTGTAAATGGTCTCTTCATTCACCTCTATTGCCATTTTTAGACAGACTTATTCCATTTTATCAAGACATATTCAGAAGGATTTTATCAATGTTGGTGAAACTGCACATGCCTGTTTTAAGCTTTTGGTAACTCGAAATTCCTTTAAGACATTTTTCGCAATCTTTACTATTACATTACAATCACATAATCTTTTTATAACCTCAACTAGGGTTTCAAATATATTTGTTTTAATAAGGTATCCCATACTTTACCTATGGGTACTGAATGATAAGCTTTTACCAGATCCACGAATACAAAGTGTAATTCATTGCCTTTTGCCACCATTTTTTCTGTAATCAGTCTGATTATAAATATATGATCTAAACATGAGCTGCCTGATGTAAATCCCGCATGTCGTTCAAAATATTTATCCTGAACTATTTCCTTTAATCTAATGTTAATAATGATACTAAAAATTCCATTCGTTGTTGCATTTACACTGATTAACCTATAATTCATAGGATTTCTCTTGTCTCCCTTTTTGTGTATGGGGTTATACAGGTTGTTTCCAAACGACACCGAACGATTATAGCCATTGCGTGGTTTATAACTTAACTAGTCCAAATTTCGGTGTCGGAGCTTCGAAGTTCTGTTAGTTATAATTTTATGCAGAATTAAAAATTACATGATTTTTTTATTAGGCAGCGCAGGAGCCACTGGTGTGCGAACTTCAAAAGTTGTTATTGGAACGCACGTGCCACGAAAACAAAAACAATACTCCTTACTCTTTATCAGTGACCCCAGCATACCTTTCAGGTAATGGGGCAAAGGTCAGTTATTTGTGCAAAAGTCGACTAATAACTCCAACAGTTTTAAGGTTGCTCTTCAGTGTAAGACTACACATTCCGACCTATAAGGGAGGATTTTGCGCGTACTTAGATGGCAAATGCAAGCATATGGAGCGCTATACGAAAGCCGAAGTGACGGATATGGTTTTGATGTATGGAGGACCTGAAGGGAGTTCAACGAGCGCACGATTAATTTAGGTACATAAAAAATATGAGTTGTAAAAATAGTTACATCAATGATAACATTAAATTTGTTTAATTCAGAGCATTTTTATGATCTTAATTCTACAGTACTTTCAACCACTTACTGTAAATATCAACAGCATCCTTTTCAGCTAGAGGTGTATTATCGAACTCGTGAAATAAAATGCCCGTCTCATTGTATAAGCCATTTAGTTTGGTTAATTTATCTACAATTCTTTGATGTTTTCTCTTCCTGTTATCATTTAATGCTTCAGTCCTCAAGCTCACTAACATTAACTTCCCTCTAAAAGGTATAAGTTGCATATGTCCACCAGCCTATTTGCCATCATGGTATGCTATAACGGAATTTCTGAACACGTTAAACACTCAGACGCAATAATTATGTAATAACTTCTTTATTGTGGTTTCATAAGCCAAAGTAAACCTTAATAGTAGCTAGCTATTTCGGAGTATGCCAGCATGTTTACAAACAGCGGCACGGCGTGTGACCTATATCTGCGAACTAGGACAGCGTGAGGCACGCGTCGTTGTTCCTGTCACTGGCTAATCCACACCCATTCTGGAGCAATCTTTATGTAGCTCTATTGGTGGTAAAAGCTATCTATATGTTAACCACTACTTCTATATGTTCGTTCTGTGTCATTTTAAAACATCCTGTATATTTTTTTTTAAAAGTATGGACGAAACAAAGGACAAAATATCACTAACCAACAAATGTATTTCATTAAAGCACAATTTATATAGGATAAGTTTTACCTAAATGGATGGCAGAATTCTTCTCTCGTTTAAATTTTAACTTATTTATACCTTTCTCATATACGAAGCCGTTATTCATTTTTATGTTCTGGCCATGAAAAAAGATGAAGTTTTAATACCATCATATAACGAACAGCCCTTAAAAGTTCTGTGTGTCTCTAAAGCACTCTGCATTTTCTTATTCCCATTGTACTTGTACCTATAAAGAAATCGGTAATGAAATCATTTCTATAAGCATTTATTTCGATTAAGAGAAGTTCAAAGAGGAATACGAGCTTTAAGGATTGCTTTTGCGGGAGTCAGTAGAGAATGAATTGTATAGTAGATTTTATCCTAACACGCGTGACAATTCGATAGTTCTAAATCATGTTTGGACATAATTCAGTATTCTATGATGAAGTGATAATTTTGTTTAAAAGCATTTTTAAACATTAACGCATTGTCTTTGCTCCCTTACGATGATACTGTATCAAACAGAGTACGTATTTACAATTTCTGAATAAAACACAAATCGATGGTGAAAACTCTGGAAATGGTTAGTTGGTATAAATTAATTTCAAATATTTGGCAATGAAGCCATTCGCTCTCCTGGCCTCCAGCATTATGATAGTATGTTAGTATGTTGACTATTGGCAGCGGAGTTTGGGCTTCCATCCATATCTTATTTAAAAAAGAAGAAAAGTTTATAGTTTTAGTTTAATATCACAAATATCCAAATTTCCTAGCATCTACATTAATTTCATCTGAAAAACTATGGTAAACTGTATCATTTTGAGAAAAACATTCAGATTTTATTTAGATTTGTTGATGTCTGCTTGATCACGCCGAAAGACAATGTGCTTCAGCCATTTTAATTAGAGAGTACTTGCATATATTGTGTAGACATTGATAGGGAAGCACATATTGTACACAAATGCTTCAAGATTTAAGTCGCCTCTAGAAGGACTAGTGTAATTTGGCTTATTATTGTTAAAAATGTAACATACTTCCTTAACAAAACACTACACTCTTCTAACTGTAACTTTTATTTTCTTTCAATCTATGGTTCTGGCACAAGTAAAATTGAATGCTAGTAATTATCTATGTTTTTTCTTCATTTGGCAATTCACCTTAGGATAAATTCGAATCAATTTACCTTTCTAAGCCTTTTCAGTTCCTTTGCTAAACACGAATATTTCGTTTTTATTAGATGCATATATTTTATTACAAAATGAATTTTTTTATAAATCCTTAATATTATCCTAGTGTTCATAAATTCTAAGTGTATTCTTTTATTCAAATGAAATTCTTTTCTTCTTAGTTAAATTTTAAATTATTTACAGTTAGCTTTGGGGAATATTCGATTTGAATTTAGGTTTTCTTAAGTTTCAAAGTTCTTGGCATGTTTGTGCGTGATAGAGAGAGAGAGAGAGAGAGAGAGAGAGAGAGAGAGAGAGAGAGAGAGAGAGAGAGAGAGAGCAAACGAAAGAGATTATTAATCTATAGCGACACAACTATGAAACAGCATCAACATAGATTACATTTTAAAGCAGTAATAAACATAATTTGTTCTTTCACAGACAGCTGCAAAGTAAACAAATAGGTCACCTATGGTACTGTCAGTGTCTGTTTTAGATAGCAAAGGGTAGCACAGAAGATAGGGATATCACTTCTAATCTTAAGCAAACGTGATGGTGAATTTGGGACAAAGACCTATGCTCTTTCTTTTCCTGGACGAAAGAGGGTAGATACGAAATTGAGGATCAACTGCTGAAGGGAAACTGTGTGGACGACAAATTGCATAACGCCGCGTAATCTACCCCGGATTTGGACCCGAGATTGGTGAACACATGGTATGGTCAAGGCTGGGGAGAAATGAAGTTCAGCCTCCACTGTAATTCTGTAGAGATTGAACATTTTTTTACTCGACCGTTCATAACAGGTACCAAAAATCCCTAAAGGATCAACACTTAGAGTTCAACAGTTAAATGAAGTTTATATGTATTTCATGTATATGAAAACACTTATGTTCCCTTGTAACTATACAGATTCATTTTCATTCTACAAACATAAACTGAAAAAAGAAAAGAAAATAAAAAGGTGAGTTATGGGAAAAAACTAATTTTTATTTCTATAACTTCAATTTCATTTTTAATTCATAGCTCTGGAAACACTAAAACAGTAATTTAGTTTCATACCAGTTTCACCCTGTACCGGTAGTAGAGCACTTCCTTGCGCTGAATAATCAAATGTAAAACATATATAACACAAATAACCCAACAGCGAAAGAACTTCTGTTTTCTTCCACCGCCCGAGTTTTCGTTTTATTAATATGCTTCTATATTAGCAGTTTTATATTACTTTTATGTTACACAAATCCATAATCTGACAACAATGATGACACGATGACGATGTATTTATATATGCTGGTATTTTATGTAAAGGTTACAGTGAAAATAAATTTGTATCCAAACGTTAGCTAATTCTCCAAATTTTAATTGCAAAAGTAACACCTTTGGGTGTTAACATTATCATGTACGTTATTTACTGGCCCAGATGACCTCGCTGTCGACGGGCTCTAAATCTGGCAGCATGGGTGACTCATATGCACTCCCATTCACTCATTTCCTAGTAAACAGAACCGCTACCGGAGTAGGTCAACAGTTCAAGCTCTGCACCTCACACCTCTCTAGCCTTCTTGTTGTGGCACACAATAGTTACACGACCGCTGTTGCTATATCAGTTGAAGGACTATTGGCAGACAAACTATATTTGCTTCCAAGAACCTAGTGGAAAGTTTGGACTCCGTGTGTCAAGGGAAATAGAAACTCATTGACCTCCAAATGCTTTCGTAGATGCAAGTGTTAGTGGAAAGATGATGAAAAATCTTAATACGTTTTTTCTCTTAGTTATGAATCCAAGTTTGTTGAAAAAGTCATTAGTACTTTGTGACTCCTGGTCTGGACATAAGAATGAGCAGGCACTGCTGGAAGCATCTGGCAAAAGTATGTATATTTAAAAATCATTCCTCTAAAACTACGAAATATATACAACGTCTGGATGTGTATTTCTTCAGGCAATATAAAATGTATGCCAAGAAAATAGCAAACTTTAAACTACGTTCCGGAATATGCAGCCAAAATTGCGTGACAGATTTTTTTATCATGAATTTGCATTCTGTCATTTACAATTATCTGCGGGAGAATATATACCAATACTTCGTTACGCCTGGAAGAACGCTGGCTACGATATTCGTGAACCAGTGGATTGTGTACTTGACGTGGCTTTCAACATTGATATTACAGAATATGCAAATATGACATATGGATAACTTGCATTTCTTAATGTGGATTTTGCAATAATTTATATTAAAAGTTAAACCGGTGGCACTACAGTCCATATTGGACCAGGACCTGCCAACCCGACTGCCGGTCTCACGCCCACATACGCAAGGTAGAGGTGGGCGATCATCCAACTTATACGGAGAGGAGATGCGTTCAGCATCCTGGCAACCCCAGTCGGAAAGTTGGCTTTCATGACTAGGGTCGCTTACCCATTACAAGCTCCTCAATTTCTTCATGGTGCTGAGTGGGCACCAGTCCCAATATCCGTACCCTCCAGGGGTGGGATCGAACCCGGCCGGCATTCCGTTGCAGGGTTGTTTTAACCCACTACGCCATGTTGCAGGATATTCATTCATATTGCTGCGAGGATTTTATTAGTCTTCATTTACATTTATATTTTAGATATTTGCATTGAGTAAAGGGTCTACAATGACTCTACAGTGATATTTAGAGTATAATTGCAGATTTTTGTGGAAAAACGACACTCACCAGTACATTTAGAGGTACGTAATGGTCCTATAACCAAACTTCCATACGGATATGTTTGTTCGAGTCCCAAAACTTCCCATGTCAGTTGCCTTTAGCGAGTGAGGATTATTTCGTAACTAAACAAAATATGTAGAGAACTGCTAGGAGCTGCCAGATGTATTACCATATCCAGTAAGTGATGTATCTGCCTCAATAAATAGGTAAAATTGCATTTAAACTGACCTACAGCCACACCCAACCCATTGGTTGGCAGCAATATAACCAACATATTTTCCCTTCATTAGACCATTATTTGAAGCGTCGAAATCAAATTTAACAATTAGCAAGCCAATCAAATACAATAGCTCAAACAGTTAACAGGACACCGGTTTTTTATTAATAACAGTGAAAGTTTTGAATTTCAAACTTCAAATCAAACTGTCAAACATACGATTACACATAAAATCTCTGTACTAAATGAAAGAGAACTTTAAATTATAGAGGGAGATAATAGTAAATGTGTCAATTACAGGCCACTTTACAAATAATACCAGCTCAATGCAGCATTTCACACACACACACACACACACACACACACACACACACACACACACACACACACACACACACACACACACACACACACACACACACACATGTTGCGACTACCACACAGAATGCTCGCATACAAGCTTCCAGTAACCCACACAAAAAACAATAAAGCCGCTGCACTATATACGTATTTGTAATAAAGCGCAAAAAGAGATTTAACTGTAAGACACACCCAAAATATCTAATTGGAAGTGGCGAAATGAATGAGCGAGGATGTTACAAACCACACTAGAGAATCAGACCCACAGTAGTGACTGTTATTTTGTTAGTTTTTATATTAAGGCAAAAAATAAAAATAAAGGGAAAGTTATTTAGTAGAAACAGAGATATTTAAATCTGTATAGTTTTGCTGGTATTGGGGAATCCAAAACATTAATACCAGGATTTATACCCACATTCTAATTAGCGGGAAGCACATTATTAGACTATGATATATTGTGTTTTGTATGTTAACCTGTGAAGGTGAACGACTGAAAACTACATTGCTCTCTGTAAATGAACCAGAAAGCGATACTTCAAAGTAAAGAAATAGTAAACTACAATGACAATATGGCAGCACGATATGAAATTTCTCAACCGATTCAAATTTTTTCTTCTTCCGTTAAACCATAAGGAGGCCTCAAATTCATTGTACGCCAGCCCAGTTGGCCAGAACAACAGGCCGTAACCAAATCAGTGGTTCAGTTCTCGTATATGGCATTGCGTTTTTCAGTATAGTTGTATCTTCCCAATTTGCATCTAACAGTCGCAATAGAACAGTATTAATCTGCTAATAATTAGTTAATTACCATTGTTCGTTTTAATAGTAAGAAGAATATGAAGTCTTGGAAGTACTTTAGGATACTATTTGGGTAGGTTATGTCAAAAAGAATTTGAGGTAGTTTTGATCATTATCATCATCGTCATCATCATCAACATCATCATCACCATCACCACCACCATCACCATCACCAACTCTTCATGGTTTAGGACAGTTCTCCTGTTCGGCCTCATACTTCCCATTGTTCTAGTGGTCTTCCTGTTGTTCTATAACCCAAAGCTTTGTATTTGTAAGACTTTAATGGAATGCGAGAGTTACCTATTCTTTGTAAATTGCTTTTCCATTTTTTCTCTATTTGTTTGTATTTTTTCTTGCAATGATAATATGTCTAATTTTTTCCTTATGTCTTCGTTTCTAATACGATTTTGTCTCGTGCATCCTTTTACTGCTCGGAGATACTTCATTTCTGCCACTTGTATTTGTCTCCAATCTTTCTCTTTAAGTGTCCACGTTCCCGAACCATATGGTAAAACTGGAACAGCCATTGTCTTAATTTTAGGTTTGTATCCTTTCGGATGTTTCTTTTCAAGGTACGAACTACTGCTCCACAAATGTATTGAAACTTGCTTAATTTACTACTTACTTCTTCATTATTCGTTTAATAGGTTACACTACAGTAATTAAATGTTCCCACCTGTTCTAACACTTAACATTATCTTATATCTTCTTATTTGTTTTCCTATAAATGCTATAACTTTTGATTTTTCTATGGATATACTTAAACCAAGACCTTGGATCATTTTTTGTAGCTTGTACATACATATTTGTAGCTTATCCTCTCTGTCTTGTATTAACATCATATCACCCCAAAGAGTAGCATACTGAATGCATTATTTTTATTTATTTTTATTCTTAATGGTATTTCATCTTTTAATTTTCTGAGAATATAGAATATCATCCATATAAATATGAAACAAAACCGGAGGTAAACTACATCCTTGTCTTAAGCCATTATTAGTTGTCATATCTTTTGATAATTGTCCATTTCCTAAAACTATTTTTATTTCTGTTTCTTGATATATGTTACTGAGTACTCTATCAATTGTTTTGGATATCCTTTCCTGTCAAATATTAGAAAGTCTAGTCCTGCTCATTTTATCAAAAGGCTTTTCCAAATCTACGAAGGCCATATGTGTTTCTAAATTTTATTCTCCGCTCTTTTCAATAATTTGGTTAGTATAAATTACGAGTGTATTATCTGTGCAATATCTTCCTTTTCTAAATCCCATTTGGTTTTCCAATAATAATGGTTCTGTAATTACACCTTTGTTTATGATCTTTGTATAAACTTATACCCTGTATTCAGGAGATTTATTCCTCTCTAATAAACATATACATTTATTTTACTCTTTTTAAATATGTTAAGAACATGTGCATCGTACAAGCTTTTAGAAATTCTGTTCGATTTCCAGCATTTGTTGATAAAATTGAGTAGTGTTACATTTAATTTTACTTCTCCGTACTTTATTAATTCCACCTCGTTCTGTAGTTTTTCTATTTTTCATGTGTTGTAAAAATAATTGTAATTCTTCTTCAGTGATTAAATCTATAGATTTTTTTTAGTATTACTTTATCTTCTGTTGATTTCCTATGTTCTTCTGATCTATACCGTGATTCCTTATAATATTTCAACCATCCTTCTTCAGATATATTGTTTATTCCCACTATGCCTTTCTCTTGTTTCGTTAAAGTCTTAATCACTTTATAGGCAAATTGTTGTCTACCATGTATGTCGTTTTTTAACTGGCTGATTAAATTCTCCCACGAGTCCTGATGTCCTCTTCTAATTGTGTTTGTGATGTTTCGTTTTTGTTTATAATCTTCTCTTGGCTCTTCTGTTTTATTTTGTAAGAACCTTTTATACGGTGCCTTTTTATCGTCAACAGCTACGAATTTGAGGTTTACCAGAAAAATGTTACGCATTTGAGGAATTCAATATCTCTATCCTACTGAAATTATGTCCAACCGAGTAACCGTGAGGTAAATAAATGACGTTAGGTGGTGAGATACATTATTTGATTCATTGCAGAAATATAGAAGAATTACCTAACGGGAAAAAATACATCCAAGTCTTTATATTTTATTTCAATTCTTACACATAATGATATTATCAAGTGAGGTGTAACAATTCAGTTTACTCTGCTTAATGTATTATCATAGCTTCGAATAAAATTTAAATGCAAGATTTACCTACATTTAATTGCACGATCTTTAGTTCCATCAAATCTGTCATTGTTTGCTTGAAAATAGTGCTTTTGCTGGATAATTTCATTGATTGATTACTTCATATAATAGATTAAAATATTTATAGTTATAAAAATTAAATTTTTGAACTGTTAAATTTTTTTGTATAAATGTATCTAATGTAATTAAAAATGGTGTATGTAAAAACTTTTCAGTAATTTGAATTTTCAAATCTATAGAAACATATGTTTAGTTTAGTAAAAGCCACGTGAAAGAGACTAGACAGATAGTTTTAATTCTTTGCCATGCTAGTACTGATCAATCATAGTACAGAATAAAGCCCCTGGTATTTTTGATCAGTGCAGGGGATGTTTGTAACGATTGTTATAATTTTATAAACATAAGCATTCCTGAAATGGTTTTTCGTAGACATTCCTGGTATTTGATTGAATGTTGAAATTTCCCTTTCTCTTCTTACGAATTGTTGCCATATTTCTGAAAATTTATACTTTGAAAAGCAAAGAGCAAGAGAGGTACTTACATGTTGAAAAGTTGATTGAAGAGTGAGAGCGATGCAGGAACAGACGGCTTCCTTATAGGGACTTAACAGAGGGGTACAGGATTGTCCGGTAGAGGTGCACTTTAAAGAGGGAGATTTGGAAATGAGTTTATCGATAAACCGAAAATCGGAAACTTTAAACCGCGAAAAGAATAACAATGCAGATAAGTTGTTGCAGCGATGAACTACGTAGAAATTCTCCCTTTCTTCTTATTCTTCTACTTCATTGATACAGGCATTTGACCTGTTTCCACTTGAAGAAATGAAGTTTATCCATTGGATGCATGGACGTACAACTCTTCTTCTACCTGTAATTTGGTGTCAATCTATTTTGTAGCATCCTATCTACGTGTCCTAAAGAGATATTTATTATTTGAATATTCCATCGTTTAAGTGAATATGTTTAATTCTGTTCTGATTTCATTATTATGTTTTACATATAAAAGTGTATATCCGGCTACAAAACGTAACAATTTCATTTCCGCTTATTCTATCTTCTAGGTGAACTTATAAGTGTTCAGTTCTTAAAGGCATAAGTTAACATGGGAACTGCCAGAGTTTTATGGAATTTTAATTCAGTTTTTTTAATGTTTTTTCTCTCAATGATCTCCTTATTGCTCCACACATGTATTAGAATCAGCTTACCTTCATGTTAGTATTGTGACTTTGTAGGCTCCTAAAATTAAAAGTCTAGCTTCAGAAATTCACTTGGTACAGCCCTTTGCAGCAGCAGAATTACCTAACATATACAAAAGCAGTCTGCAAGGTCGACTGTGCACACGCACTTAGAGATACACACTACAACTGTCCATCCAACTGTATAGCGATTAACTGGCTGTCACCACCACCACCACCACCACCACCACCACCACCACCACCACCACCACCACCACCACCACCACCACCACCACCACCACCACCACCACCACGACACCACCACCACCGAGGTCCTGACTGGCTGAATAAAGCCAGAAGGTTTTTGCTGCGTACCCAAACGTTAAGGGTTTTACTGCAGATATGATTTTTCAATTGGAATTTTGTGGGATGTGTTCTGGGTTTTGAGGTTGGAGTTTCTTTTGAGGTTAGAATTTATTCACCTTCGGGTTGAAGGACAGGATGCAATAACTTGCTCCCTGGTATCTTAATTTTGAAGTTAGTTTCTAGTTGGACAATTTAGGTGCCAAACAGCTTAGAAGAAATATTAGGAGCTCAGCTTTAGCTGCTGTTTGGATTAGCTCCTGGGTTATCTCGGGTGCCCGCAAGCCATGCGGCGTAACCGGAACAGTCTAGAAAGACGTCTAGTGGAGCATAAGGTCCCAATGATCTAACAATGGTGGTTCTATGTGTAGGTAAACTAGCGTATAATGTTGATGCCTGGCGTCTAATTTCATCCTTTACGTATGGAAGACCCGAGATTTTGTGAAGCAACCTATTAGGAAAGTAATGAACCACAGAGTACATAGACCGTAGTCCTCTATTCTGTGCACGTTGGAGCCATGCCAGCCAGCTATCTGCGGCCATGCTCCAGATCTCACAGGCATATAGCATCACCGGAATTACCAGCGCTCGGACAGGCCAACCGCCATCGAGATCGACCGGCTTGCCACTTGTCTTTTATACCCGGAACATTGTTTCTCGAAAGTTGCGGAAGCTTCACGATCTTTCACGTTGGCGAGAGAGAGGAAATAATTATCCAGACCTCGCTCTCTTTCACTCTCTCTCCGCTCCCTCTCTCCCTCGGCAAGCATCAAGTGTTCTACCAAGTGTGGGCGTGGTTTTGGCGCTATCTGTTTCTTTCTTTCCTACCCACTGGTGACAATATCATTAATTTGACAGTGGGATATCTTAAATCCCAGGTAGCTAACATTATTTACTTGTCCTATCATCTTTTTATTTTCTACTATTTTACATCTTGGAACGCCATTACTTTTATTTTTGTATCTGAAATTGTCATGCTGCAATCGCTGACTATTCCTTTCAATTTGTGTACTAGTTCACATTCTGTATTGCTATATATTACTTGATCGTCTGCAAACAGTGTGGTATTTAAGGCCTTGTTATTTATAATAAAACTTACATTATGTGTTTTTGCCATTATCTTGTGACACCGTCGATATATATACCAAACAATGCTGGGAACATAGGTCAGCGATGTTTAACACCTTGATTTAATCTGCCTGTCATTATTGATTGATATATATGCTGCACAGTATAAACTTCGAATTACGCCCCCTTTCCAAAACGTATATTGTGAAATGTAAAATAGCTTCAGAGGGGTTGCATGTTTTGTACCGTGTAAGCACGTTCTGCACTTAACTTGTACATAAAATGCAGATAAAAGCAGAAATCACTGACATTGCATGAATATCACCTTTAAAATGGCAGATATTGATATGTTTACAACGCTCACTAAATTCCTGGAGTGTCATGGCATATATATTGTGTCATGTTTGGAACGCACGGATTCCCTTTTAATATTCCAGATATGATTGGAATGTATGTTGGACAAACTGTAGATATCTCTTATATAGTGAATTACTCTTTCAACAGAATTTGATAAGAGAACATTGAGTACTCGGCAAATACAGGTTAGTCGTATGTTCACAGAATAATAGTTATCACTTTGCATCCGCTTTTTATCACTTTTGTCAGTTGCTCCAACGACTATTTTCCTTTGCAGCTAATGAGAAAGTTTGATCAAAGTGGAAGGAGAATTAATTTTCGGTATTGTATCACTCGTTAATATTAGAAAAGCTTTTTTGGATAATCACCAGCGTATCCTTTGAAAAGCACTCCAAAGGTACAGAGAAGCCACTGTTAAAAGATATAGGCTACGTGGCAACACGGCGGAACACGCAACATTAGTGAATTAGTTGGAAACGGTCGATAGCAACACGGCTTTCTAGAAATGTCAAATTACAGAAATATGAAAGTTCTCTACTCCTTACCTACCTACAGTAAGAAGATGACGTATTGGATCTTTCCAAAATTTCCATAAATTGCCTAAAATGCATGTTTTAATATGCTTTTAACTTTTTCATGCAAAAATAATTAAAATATATTTGTTATTTTAACCCAAACCTTAATATAGAGGGAATACTGAAATAAACACTCATTTCAGAATATATTTCATATAAATGTTATCTTGGAATGCTAGAATTTTCATGATCGTTCTTCTGTGGCATCTTTGGAAGATATTGAACTTAAATGAAATGAAATGAAAATCCTGTAAATCCCTTGAGGGCAAAGGCCTCCTGCTGAGCAGGGAAAGGCAATTGAAAAGCTCTTTAGGGTTGCAACTTCGAAGAGCCTTGTGCAGTTGCTGCGCTTCAGAAACGGCGTCATTTCGGGACTTAGACTGTCACTGTTTACTTCACACACTTACCACATACACCATTGTTGTACATAATTAGCTATGGTAAACACACTCTTTTAGTTTGTAGCACCTGGGTAATTACTTTTTCCATTAGCCTCCATATAACTCTGTTCTTATCTTTGTTCACCACCGTGTTCCTGCTATCTGCACATCTCATATTTGGTCTCCCTGCCGTTGGACGTCCTATTTTGACATTGTCAGTCGTTGCGTCAATTGGAGACGGTGCATTCTGGCGACATGCCCTCCCATCTTAATTTCAGCTGTTGCGCCGTGAAGCCACGTCGGTCATGCCTGTCTTCCTCCTGACCTCCTCGCTTGTCATGCTGTCCTTCCTTGTCACTTGTAATTATCTTCCGTTCCACTTTGCTCTGACAGGTTTGTAGCATGGTACTCTGCAGACCAGCAGAACCAGCCGAAGATGCGAGTCGCCCAGTCTTACGTGGGCGGGGTGTTTGCTGCCCAGCACCTAGCCGCTTAGCGCAGCTTTATCTGGGCGGTATAAATGAATTGTCTTTGTCATCAGGCGGTTGTTTTGGGCAGTAGTATATCTAGCCATATGTGGGCGCAAACACCCCCGGAGGGGTGTTTTTTACTCTCTTCCGCCTTTCTGTGAGGCACCAGAGCACAGCCCGCTTGACAGGCTAGAGGGAAAGGAACTAGTGTAAGGCTTGCGGGTGCAGGTATCAGGGGAAAGTGGCTCTACTTAGATTAGGTTGCCCAAACGTCTTTTGGCAGCCAGCAACCATGTCTTCGGGGCAAAACTTAATAGTCGTAACGGCCAATGGTGATAACCAGGTTATTGGGATGTGAGTCTAACTTATTGTAGATGGTACGGAAACTCTCCCGCACCAGGTCTGCAATATAAGGGACCCCGGAGTAAGTGTGAAGGATATGGGACGGGAATATACGCCCAGTATCGTAGATAATTCGTAGCGCCCTATTCTGGATGCGCTGTAGTCTGCGAATGGTTTCCGTTAAGTACCAATATACCAAGTTAACATTATCCAAATTTCACTTATTGTTTTACGCTGATCACATATACAGGATATATTATTGCTGTGGACTCAAAACAAGTAATTTTTGGGTGTAATTCTATACTTGCATTATCTATTACAACTTGCTGGGGAAATTAAAAAACTGACAGGCTTATTATATATTTATTAACCTGCAGTGTAAATGTGAAGGTAGACATATCCCATTAATGCTTATGTTGATTAACAAGGAGTAATGGAAGTATAAGAGATCATTTGAATGCAAAACATAAAAATGGTTTCTAATTTATATTTCGTATAAGTGACTTTGGAGGAACATATTTGTCCGAATTTTTTATGTTGTTTAAAATTAAACTGATAGTGTTCCCAGCTGTTCAAAGCAACCAATAACGACTAAAATTTAGCAATATATATTTTTCAGTTGTTCGTGTTGTGAAATGTCATTATAGAGTCAAAAGCCGCAGAATCGGCCAAAAAAGGAAAAAAAAAAAAAAAACGTTAAGTATGAATGACTGCAGAATTGTAGGGGAAATCGGAAACTCTAAAAACTGGGTTCTACTTTAGTTGTTACTACTACTATTACTACTACTATTACTACTGCTACTGCTGCTGCTGGGGATGCTTTTATTATTATTGTTATTATTGTTTTCATTGCTGTTGTCGTGGTCATGGTAGTGGCTGTGGCAGTAGCGTTGGTGGCGATGGTTATTAAATAAACAGAACTGTGCCTGTGATCACCTGTTGTGTGTGTTTAGTGGGTGTGTTAGAAGAAGTAGTACTCATGAGAAAAAAATGAATTTACCTGTAGGTCAAACTTCAGGTGGGAGTTTCCGTGAACTTCCGTGCTCTTTTATTCTGAGACTCGGGTTGGAACCGTATTAATTATGCAAACTCAACCGATTGGCATTTAAGTTCTGTATAATTTCTTTACCAAAGACAACACGGAATAAAGAATGGAAAAATAATTTCTGTTACAGTGACCCACTTTCTATTCTCCTTGTCCAAACACGCAAGGTATAGCCAAATACTGTGTTAGCTTTTATAAATATAATCGTGCTTAGTAGACCTAGATTGAGCTGCAATGAAAGTCGTTTAAATAGTCTCTAAAGCAATAGAAACACGACGCCGCATAAAAGTAATAGTTCGCAACAGAATGTTGCAAAATTGGAATGCCTGTAGACGACGTTCTGGAAACCCCACGTTGTTGCGATCATTCTGCAACGGGATTGTTGTAAATGGAATGATGGGATGGCGGATGTGGTGATGATTAGTCTTTCACCTTTGGTGACGATCTTGTAAAAAGTCCTGTAGCTTCTTCGGTAGGTCTGGAGCAAGAAATCTTACCTCTTGGCTTGGCCACAGAATATAGGAAGTTGATACTGCAATTGCTAGAGAAGAAACAATTCTTCTCTTTGAATTATGGTGGACTTTATTCCAAGGGAACAATTTTAAATTATGATTCAATTTTAAATGTTGTAAATGCTGTCTTTTATCAAACACTGGTTGTTGCTTTGATGAACTATATGTCTCTTGCACACGCCAATAGTGCAACACAAATGCATTCACACAAAACAGTTTCTGCACACTCGTGAAGCGACACAAATAACACGTCTTACTACTAAGGCAGTCGCTTGCAGAAGAACGCTTATTTCAGATAATGTTGAGCTTTCTTCCCCGACATTACTATAACAACCAAAGTACTTATCTCTTACTGTTCCACGTCAACACATTATGTAATCACATTTTTGCAAATACCATTAACGGTAATATTATATAGCATTTAACTTACATTGTCAGTAATATTTACTTAGGGGCTAGCCGTCGCGTTGTCAGTATTGTTGTCATGTTGTAAGTGTAGGAATTGGTCCTTGCTAGGTCGGATTTGGTCGTCCTTAGGAATTCCTCTTCATGCTTTCCTCCCAAGGATCACGTTGCACGTGAAGGGGCTCACTCATGCTCTAGACATAGGAAGCATTCCCTCTGACTAATTCTTCAGACATTGTGATATCGTAACTCTGCATTCTTGTAAAGGCTAACACGCCGAGGGAGAAAAGTAGCAAATGTCATTTGTTTCTCCTTGCCTCAAAATAATTACTCTACTTTAAGCCAGTTCTTCAGCAAACCATACTACTAAATAAACGGACCCTAATTACACAATTACATGCGTTTTACGATATGCTCAAACAGAACTTTTTGGGCTCTTGTTTATTTAGGTGACCAAATTAAACTTTTGAATTTCATTAACGAATCATTTATACTCTAAATATCGCAATTCATAAATTACAGTGACTCAGTTTAGCTTTCAGAATTACAATGTTGAATTTTAAATAGTAGTGCATATCCACGCGTCCTTAAGAGTTTGTAGAATATCTTATAAAAACATAACATTCGTATGTGAACGCAGAACCTGTTTTTAAAACTTGCTCTGTATACGTAGTAAAATTCAAAGCGTTACCCAGGTGCATCTGTTTAGCAGAAATCGATTCGTTGCCAGAGCAACGGGCACACAGCTCCACAGGTGGGATATAAAAACGCTGACGTTATTGACGACAGCCATTAATTTTTGGTTGAGTAAATTTCCTCTTTTTATATTGAGTTTGGTTTACCTACAAAACGACGTCCCCAGGGAGGATCATTTCTGTAGGAATTTCATTACTGCTAATGTAATTCTTGCTAATGACACCAAAAACATTTGTTAATGCGTTAGGGCTTCAGCTAAACGCAATATGGTAACTCGTCTTACGTCAGTTAACCGAGTTGCATTTCTGTAGTTTACCTTGTCATCAAACCGTGGTATGAGCATGTAATTGGAATGAATGTCTTTAAGACATGTATTTTATTATTTGCTATATGTTTATTCAAGATATCCATGCATTGCATATAAAATTTTAGGCATAGGCTCACATGTCTCTTTGCTAACACTTATGTAAACATTTCTGACAAACGCTTGCTTATTCTTCTATCTACATAATTATATTCCAAATCACCCATATTATAAGTGCATTTATTACATATTTCCCTCTACTATAACGGGAATAGAAGATTGCCGGTTAAAGGACAGACAAATATTTTAAAAACTGGTCGCGGTGCTGTACTTTCTTCTTGCATGAAAATACATTAAAATGACTTCCTAATTGAGGAAAGGTAAGGTAATTCGCACTGTTACATCGGCGATTGAGCAAGTCTGAAAAAGTAACCCGCGCTCAGCGTACGGTACTGGCTGACGTCACGAAGACGAAGCAACTGTCTGTGAGAAATAAGTATGCGTTCAAGGACAGCTGACGTCAGCAAGAATGTCGTAGCGTTAATACGACAAGAGACATTTCGCGAATGTAATTCTAGAGCTTCTAATTCCAGAAAGATCCACAGCGCCCAGTAGATATATAAAAGCAATGCAAGACTCTCAGTAGTCAGTAGTAAGTTGCAGGAGTCAGTGAGTTCTGCAGTGAGAGCATTGTGGTCATGTTCACAAGGGCAAGTTACAAGTCAGCAAGTGCTGTTCCATACGAGGGATCGCCGGGATCTGGAACCGGCAGCGAAGCAGTTCGTTTGTGAACATCGAAGTTGTGTTCAGAATTGTGTGCAAGCACTGTGTTAAAGGTGAACCTGTGTGTACGTCAGAAAGATTATAGCAGAACGAAGTTTGCATGCTATTGAGTCTTGTTGCATTTGTACAAAAGAGATACTAATTTGGCATTGGGCTAATGGTTTTGGTGAAAACATAGAAGTCTAAATGTGTGTTTAAGTTTAAGGAGTGTCTTTTGTCACAATGCTAATAATAAATTATATGTGGAAAATGCTAAGCTCAGCACCCCCCAAAAAGGAAAAATAACAAAAATGAACAAAAAATAATAAAAAATTTTGACACACCACTCTTGCAGTTGTGCTATCTAGACGGGGCTATAGTCAGGAAAATAGTAAACTAAATCATTATTCTGTCTTTTGTGTCTTTATGGTTCCATTTTTACTTTGTAAATGGTGACACATCTGCTCAGCTTGACTTACAGTAGTTTAGCAGTAGGTGTGAAGAAAGTTTCCGATTAAAACGTCTGGCGACTTATAGCAGCTGATATTCACATAATTATTATCCTATTTAATTCAACGCTCGGCAACCCTTTTCAAAGCGAGTATTGTATGTAACCTTAAATTTGTCATCTAATTGAATTAATGCGATTCATTCACACTAAATTTAGGCATGCCTGAGAAAAATATGCCATATCTGTGCCAATTGAGCAGCTGATATGGGATGATGAGAGGCAGATGACAAAATCATGAAACTCAATAAAGAATATGACGTTATCAAAATTGATGCACCAAATCTTAAACAAAATCATCATCATCATCATCATCATCATCATCATCATCATCATCATCATCATCATAGCAGCATAATTGTAATCATCTTCATCTTATGAACATCATTTTCCAAGGTTTGCAATGCAGCAGAACACATTGATGTTGAGTAATCCTGGGCATTTTAATTTTCATCTTATATAAAATTATATCCTCTGTGAAAATATATTGAGTTTACAGAATTCCAGATGGATTTGAGAAAACAAGCACCTAGCACTTATTGAAGGGATGCTTAAAGTGGGAATCACGTCAATTCGCAATAGAAGGGGGTTCGTGTATCCTGTCTGGGTGAGGGGATTGGACCTATAAAATCAAAGCGGAATAAATTATTCTAGAACACGAACCATACTAAGCACATATTGCTAAACCTAAAAGTGAATATAATTTTGACGGGTGAATCCTGAAATAATTAAGTTGCTGTGTATACTTATTCATATAAATTCACCTGAGATGGATCGCCAATTTGACATATTTGATGTATTTACTTTTGAATTTAATAATTCTGCTTCAGGTTATGTTGTTTTGTGATGGCTCTATAATATATAACATTTTAATGAATAACTTTATTTTCCTTTCACCAGTTTCATTTCGTTTGGCAAAAACAATTATCGCTGGGACGTGGTCTCGGGGCGATGTATCTTATTATTTATAAATTTATAAATTATTGAAATAATAATGCATATGCTTCTTTGAGGATGATTATTTACTGACGAATTAAAGCAGTAAAGTTATTCACAACTACTTCCGAATACGTGCTACTTGTACAGATACCAAATCTCTCATCACTGTCAATCGGATATTGAATTCGTCTACCTTAGTAACCGTTCTATTTCCATTATACAGTAACTTCTCATCGCCATCTGTATGTGTCCTACCTCCCTTCTAATCACAACCAGAATTTCACAAAATATACAGACATGTTAGCATTTGCTTTATTTTTAAAATTTTTGACAGCACCACAATATCCACAAACATAAATAATGTCTTCAATCCTCAAGTTTTCAATGAAATCTATTTAGGATTATTGAAGTAGTAAGAGCACCATGATTTCACTAATGAAAGCAGATGGAGAGCATCAATAGATGCTAACACCCTACAATATTTCGACATACACTATAGAGTGCTATGTGTATGGTACACAGACGTGGGTGATATCGAATACAATACCTACTATTCACTCTTGCTGACAACCAGACTTTTGCTACCACGAGTTAAATTACAAAATACGACTTCTATGACATTCAACTTTAAAGGTGGTGGGAGCAAAATGATGTTTCTATTGAAAACGCTTAAATCATCTATCGCATGCTTGATCTATTATAATTGGTTAATCACGACAAATTAGAAGTATAGGTTTATTAATGCGACTGAATGACAGACGCAGTATATTACCCGGCTTCAGGTAAGTTCGTTATCTCCCTTAATACCTTTTGGGAGCCCTCTTTTTCTTTTCCAATCTTACGCACTATATGTTCTTATAATTATACATAAATCACCTTCCATTCCATTTGTATGACGATTAAAATTTTAATTATCTATTACAGGTTCATTTGCAGTGAACCTATTTAATTCTTGTTCGACATTGATTATCCAGACGGATAGAGAAGATATTCCATATGACACAAACTTTCAATATAAAGATTCATCTGATGTGCGCGTCTGTGTCTGTGTGTATGTCTATGAACAACATTACACAAATTTAATAGTCGTTTAATTTTGGCATTTATGTTCAACATCTTCCAAACATACGATTGCAATTGTTCCTGGAATTTTCTTCACGAAAACTACCTTTTAGACATTTCTTAAATCTTTTTTTCTTGAAACTTCAAACGTTTTTGATTACAAACTCACATAGTTACGGCACTTTCATGAAAAACAAATGCTTATCTTAAATTTTCTGGAAAAACCTGTAGATGTCAATGTGGTATGGGGTAAATCTAAGGAATGTGTACAACACAACAAACCTATATCCCTCTATTCATATCAAAGAAGTTGTTATTCGTGAAACTATTTCCAATATATTACATGTTAATCGTTTCACTTTTAAAATACCTATATTTTTTAAATGTTAACTCTTCATCCTTTTCTTCCATGTAATCTAAGCCACCGTATACGACCAGCCTCAAAGGAATTTGTCTATTTCCTAAAAGTACTGGATTTCCATATTCCCATTATACCTACAGGTTAATATGTTATAAGGTACAAACATTTTTGTTAACGCGAAGAAAATGGGAAAATAAAATGTTTAAAAATTGATGTTAAAGGATGACTGGAAAAAGCTATTCAAGCGCAAAACATTTAGATGTTATAGTTTATTTGTAGCTTACTCTAAGTTTTCCGACAACTTTCATTAGCTGAATATTCGTCTTTCTGCACTTATTCTTAAGTTTCACAGCTCTTTCTCAATGTTGGGTTAGTATTTATAACTTAATTAATGATACTTTTATTTGAATATATATTTTTGTAAGTTACGTCCTCCAACGTTAAGTCATATCGGACGATGAATGGAATGGGTGAAATGATGCTCAAATGAGCATCATTGGGCTTAGAGTTACACAACATTTTTCTTTCAGGATAAGGGAAAACCCCGGAGAAAACCTTATCCAGGTAACTCGCCCTGACTGAGATTCGAACTCGGGACCTCTTGAACGTGGCAGACGCGCTACCATCTACGCTACCGAGGCGGGCATTTGAATATTTATAATAGTGCTTTTTATAAATAGATTACTTTTATTGTTTTATCTGTTACAAACTTACTGTAAGTAGGGGAAGTATAGCATTCCACCAATAAATTCAACACCAAGAATTCACTGGAAAAACTAGTTTTGAGGTCCCTGGGAAAAAAGCAATTTTTAAGAGGTCAGGACAGGTCTGTATGTCTCTGTCTTGTGTGCGTGCGTGTGTAGTTAACCAATTTGAGAAACTTGTAAGTGTTGGAGAAATTCAAATAACAAACAATATCTCCAAAATGGAAACCGGTATTCACATTTTTACATTTTTATCATGCAAAAAGAACAGATTTATAATGAGTTGAAAATCGTGCAAAGTCAATTGCTTATTCTCCAACTTCAACTCGATACTGACAGGCTGTTAACAACCAGAAGGTTTTTTCTGCGACCCAGATTTTGGGTCTGACCGCAGGTTGAAAATTTTTATGATATACAGGATCAGGTGGGATTATTTTAATGAACATATTTTGATGAGGTAGCTTTATGCTCCTCTTTATATTGTACAGGATGCCAAACCGATTTTTTGTTTACACCCTGGTGTTTAATTTGATTTAAAAAGTGGGGTAAATTTTGTAGACAAACAGCTCATTTGGAGATTTTTTAAATTCAGCTTATGCTGCTGTTGGATTAGCTCCTTTGTTACCTCGGGTGCCCGCATGCCATACGGGGTACCCGGTAAAGCTTGAAGCGGCGTCTCGTAGCGTCGTAATCTCCTAGAGACCGAACCAGGGCGCTTCTGTGAGCTGGTATTTGAGCGTAGAATTTTTTTGCCCGGTGCCTAATTTCGTCCTCCACGTATGGGCGAAGAGAGGCTTCGTGAAGTAACCTCACGGGGATAGAACGACCCACAGAATACCAGCTATCTGCAGCCATGCCCCAGATTTCATAGGCGTACAACATGAGTGGGATTATCAGCGCTCGAAAGAGGTGTAGCTTTAAGCGGACTGGCATCGAGCCCGAACCAACCCAGCATTGGGTACAGAGAGGCAATAGACCCTGTACCCGTGCTGATAGTTCCCTGATGTGTCCGCGGAAAGTTAGGCCTCTATCAAGTTGAACGCCCAGGTACTTGATGGAATTAGTCCACTCTATCCTTAGGCCTCTAAAGTGGAAGTTGGGAATCGCTTATTATTCCTGCACCTACAAATAAATAAGCAATAGGATAACGTTTATTTCGACTAACATTAAGTAGGTGGAGAAATAAGTATTTGTAAGATAATTTCTTTAAGAGTAGAAGTAATTTATATATCCCGCTGTATTCTTTTCTTTTTTCCCCGTTCTCTCATCATTGCTTTAGGCAGTGATTAAGCAATTTTGACTATAATGCATATTTTTGAAGGACCCGTCATCTCTTAAGGAATATAATGTCCACTTCAGATTCTCATTTTATCATTATTAAGCTTTGTATGGTATTACGCTGTGTTGCATACTGGTTCATAATAGATTTTGTTTCACTGTCAATAATTGCTGTTTCATAAGCGATGTAAGCTATGTAAGTACCTAAATTATAACAGTCCCTCTAATTTAGTAGTGCGGAACTTGAGGGGAGGGCGTTAATACGGTGATCGTAGTATTCACAGGCAGAGGTACTCAAATGTCAGCAAATAGTGTCCTGAGAGTTCCAATGGGTTAGAGAATGACACTCCGGAGTCTAATAGGGGACTAGTAGTGAAGACATTTATCGACACTTAGTTTTGGACCTGCCTGGCGAAATGTAGGTACGACGGTCTTAAAGCACTAGCTAATGTCATTACTTCTAGGCGTTCGTGATGCACTTAGTTAAATGTATACGATGTCGATAGTTCAATAAGTACCGAAACGGGCAGTGCGACATCTAATCCCCAGTTTCTAGCCCACGTTGACATAGTTATGAAGATATATATCGAATTGTGTGATGAGAATGCGTAAAGCTACTTATAATCTTCATTGGTAAATATAAGATTTTTTCTAAAACTTTATTTTCCTAAATTGGTATTCTATACTTTATAAAATATGCCGGAATCCTTGGCTGCTGGTTTGTCCTCCCTAAACCAAACTTTATATGGATTTTTTTCCCGAAGTTCTTTATTTTCTGAAAAACAGTTGTAACAATTCTAAATGATATACTATAAAACATGAGTATGTGCAAACTAAATAAGGTGTATCTTAAATGTTGTTGGAATTATTTGTGAAGTCTTCCTGCACCTTGAAGGAAATTTATTTACTGTTGCATATTGATAAGATTCTGCGGTAGAAAACATACGAGTACTACAAAAGCCGGTAGTTCACTGGCATTCACACTTCCGAGACATCCCTCATTGACGACACGAATTGTTGAATGCTTAGGTCATTGTTATAAGTTTCTGTTTATCCGTAGAAGAAGCATGGAATTTTAAGTCCAATGTTTACCGTCCAGTTCAGGATATCACCATTCCTATTCCCTTGTGTTTGTAGCGAAATCTGCCATCTAGCTCTATATATCTGCTAATATTAGTCTCGATTAGCATGTAGTTAATAGGTAGAAAAATAAACTTAGTAGCAATACTTTGTGTATCTACCAATTAACAAGAAACAGAAGATAAGAGCCATATTTATTAGTAATTGATATGGGATTGACGCAGCCCCTGTCACATATAACTTGATACCAGAAAGATATTAACATAAACAAAGGAATAAATATAAATAAATGACGTATACCAGAATAGATATATGCCATAATGCTAGCATATACTCCGGAGACCGCCACAGTGACAGGGTCACTCAGCAGAGGTCAGTAATCACCCTTTGCAATCCCTATAAACAAACAACCCTACTCTATTGTCTGTTTTGCTCTCATGGCAAATTTGGCGCCTCCCAGTCGAAAACCAACCCATTGTTGAAATCCCATGCGTGCTTCTGACAACAAGCTATAAGATTCTGACCTATGCGGAGAACGCATGCTTCCGCATAAATTTTTGTATGCGGACCGTTAGAGAAAGCGTCTTTGATATCAGGTCCAAAACTGGAAATTCTGAACACTCATCTCAAGTGGGGATAGTTACCAGCCAATAGAAAATTGATATTTGTTCATGTGATTTTGCAAACTCCGAGACATACCTAGAGTGGTGGTAATTCAAAGTGATAGCGGAAAGTAGGTTTTGCTAGCAAGAACACTTCGGTCCTGAGTTCTACGTGAGACGGACGCGTATTCGGCGCCGCCTAACAAGTATACTTCCGCGCCATGCACCGAGACAAAGTGCAATATCTAACAATCTCTCCAGTGAGAGTTAGCGCAAAGAGTAATATATAGGGAAGAAGATAAATATATCCAGTTAGACTACACAGTGCTACTGCCTCTGCTCTTCAATCACAATATTGACAGTGACGCTCAACACTGCAACCACACCGACGACGACTTTACGGTGGCGGGCAAAGGAGCCTTAGGACAATAATAAACTTCTGTCTACCAGATTCGAGGTGTCATCGTTCAACCCACAACCAGTCAGGACGCTCCCACTCCTGAAGTACAGATAAGAGTTCTCATGCGGGAGTTACAAGTCACCTCGAACCTATTACCATCTCCCTTTCCTTAACCTCCTCACGCCACCAATCCTTAATTGTGAGGCGTTGAGCGCAAGGGAGAGCTTGACGTGGCTCGCTAAGGGCCGGACCGCCTCAGGAGTCACTCCTCTGAGGCAATCCTTCATGAGTAATCCTTTCTTTGATATGTAATTTCCAGCTTCTTGAATGCAGGCTTAAAAATTTACCATTGCATTTGAATCTGGTGACTGTAAGTGTTCAAGTTTTAATTATCTTAGAAGAAATGCTTGTACTTTGTGTGGAAGGGTTAATTGTATTGAACAAATATAAAACGCACTATAGAAGCACTATAGAAGCACTTAGTTAACCACTTTCTCCTTAAACAGAATCTAACAAACGATAAAACGAAGTTTGTGTGCAACTAGTCAAGAATATTATCAATTACTTTTTCTGGTAACAGCACCCTTTAAGTCCTTGTTAAACCTTTCGGTTCTGTAGTAAGACATTTCCCTAGTTTCCTATTACCGACGCAAATAGAAGCTGGAGCAAACACAAGTAAATAAAACAAAGCACTCTTCGGGAAACAAATTTAGTATAAAGGAATAAAAAGTATAACAAATCTGTAGCACATTACTAAAAGCAGAACATTCTTTAACAAAGCATTTAACGAATTAGGTAAAACTGAAGTAATTAGCGAGAAAAAATAATAAAAAGCCGTAAGATATAAAACAGCGCACTAATGCCGAGCTGTTGATGACAACTTTAAAACACTCCATCTTGATTAAAATCTCATTAAGGCTCGAACAGCGATTTTGCAACTGAATGCTACAATTTTAGGTATCTGCGTTATGTACGTAAAAATTCAACTTAGCATATGCTTTCTACTTAAGAGTTGATTCTGTGTGTAAAGCTGAATGAAAAATAACAACATTAATTTTCAGTCTTTATCCTGATTTTGATAGCAAAACTTCTTGCACGCAAAAACCTTCAATAAAAATATTAGTGAAATTCAGGAACGAATATAACCTCAGTTGCATAGTTTTACTTCATCGGCTACATGTCGGAGATAGTGTATTCGTTAAAAATTCGAAATCAGATTTTATTTGAAGTGCACATTTTGGGTACCACTGTAACAATATATATATAGAACAAGATTGGTGAATTAAAGTTAACAAGTGAAAACGAAAAATCCTTTAAATATGAAGTTTAAGTCCTTTAAACATCAATATTTAAATCTTGCGTTTTTAAAGGTTTTTGAAGATTTTCCCCTTTGTTATTAGCTTGAATTTTCAGATTTCCTTTAATCAAATGAGGAGTTATATGTGTCTCTGCCAATAGGCAACACATAGCTACCAGTTATTGAGATCAGTTACCATTGCATTCTCCTAATCCCGTTGTACCTACCAAAAAAAATATGTAGTAATACCATTTCTATAAATGTGTATCGCCATTAACGAAAGGTAAACTTCTAAAGAACAGTGTGTTGAAGAATCGATAAAGAAAGTTATTTGAATGTGACTGATCCGAATATTATACTTCGTTTATTAGGCATTTCAATTGTTTTTTGTAGATCAATATTATTATTTGACCTACATTGGCAGAATTGAGTGCAATATACTTTTTGTACCAAGCAACTTTCTTTAGGAATGTCGTTTCAGTTGAAATTAAACTGATCGAATCCAAGTTTCACAACTACTTGCAAGCGTTGAGGTTTCTGCTGTTCTGTATAACTGAAGTAATGATTGTTTTCTTGTCCTATTATTTAAATAGGTTAGTTAAGTGCAATCTTTAAAATAATTTCTTTTAGTTTTAATAACATAAGTTACATTACAAGTCAGATAAAAACACATGACTTGTCTTATTTCAGTTATACTTGAAACCATTATACCTATTTTATATGTTTTCCTTCAAAGATTACTACTTCTGTCTTTTGTGTCCGATTACTCTGGCTACATGAAGCTTATATAGGTGAAGGCTAAGAAGGTTCCGTGCCGCTAACATCAGTCTTTTATAGAGATTAACTTGTTTACATATATATTTATTCCGCTGTGCTTCTTTACTTCTTCGTTTTCTAATACCCTTTAGGATATGACTTAGCAATGTTGATGATAATGAACATCCCTAAAATACTTCGTTCTCTCTCTACATCAGTTTAATGTCCATTTATTCCAATTTTAGAATTATTACAAATTCCGCTAATGGTTTGTATTAAAGGGTATATATTTCTCTATGATACATAATTGTTCATAATATTTATTGACTCACTCTATCCAATACATTTCCTTAGTTCATGTAGGTTCCATTAATTTTAGACCCTTCTTTGCGAAATTCGTTAAGTTCTTCCCAATTAAGTCATAGGGTTAACGTACAATCAGGAACATAATTTCACGTTTACTGAAAATATAGAAGTACCTACATAAAATAATGTGCTTTATGTCTGCTTTCTGCAGTTTTGGAAGACGTATCTTGGGTATATTATGTCGCAAATTCATGTAATCAAGAATACTTTAATTAAAGGAAATTATTTTGTTTGGTTTATTACTCTTTTAGTGTTTAGATATCCCTATTCGTTAAAATAAATCTTCTATAAAATTACATGTCTGACTTTTAAAGGCGTATGTGTTTTGAACATAACGTGCAAATGTAAAAGGTTTCAGAGTAGCAATTTCTGTTCCACGCTTAAGTCTTCTTTAAAAAATCTGCAACTCGTCCAGTCACAGATCATCGGGATTCTCAGGTGTTGAGAAATGTAATCCTAACCACTGCCATGGTGCAAAATTTTTCTCAAGCTAGGTATGAAAAACGTGCATATTTGATTATGCATATTTTGGATTATATCTAATCGGAAACTCTTGAAGACAATAGGGGCAACTGAGTGCAGGTAGTATCGCTCATTTTGTTACCGACTCAAATAGGAAATTTATTAGACGTACAGAGCAGGCAGTACCTGTTACATTTAGCTGTGTCCGAATAAAGCAATTTAGGTTGTACTTTTAGAATATGTAGCGATAAGGCACAAACTTTGATCTATTTTTCGCCCCAAAGTAGAGGCCTAAAAATATTCGAAAACTTATTTTCTCACACCTAATGATAGATAATTTTAAAACACAATTTATTCAAATAACGCTTTTGTGGCAGAAGCTCTATTTGTAATTAATGCGTCGAATTACTCAATGCTCAAAATCATTATATTAAAGACCTTCGATTTTGACTTTTTTAACATGTTGCCATAGAGTCAATGATTTCCCCTTTTAATTTCACGGTTCCCACTTTTGAGAGCAGTTTTCAGATCTGACCTTCTTGTCTTTTTATCTTTGGAGCAACAGGCAGTTGTTTTTGTTGAAGCCCCAAACTATTGTTTATCTGTGTTTTTTTAGAATTACATTAAAAATGAATAAATTAATTTAAGAATTTTCAAATTAACATTTTGAAAGATTTATGTTCTGTACGTGAAGATCACTGAATGAAAAAGACGAAGTATAGTGGAGGTTAGGTATATTTGAATATGTGTGAACGAGTTTGTTGCTAAAACTACAAAGATCAATTATCTTTCTCTTCTGTAAGCGTCACGAAAGAGATGGCGTGTCTTATGTATTATTGAAGATACAAGTACAGTGTTATTTCTGTTGTAATATTATTGTTAAATGCAGTGAAGAAAAAACTATAAAAGTATAGACGAAGAATCAAATTAATGATTATTTCAGAAATTCCATTTCAAAATTCACATAAAACCGAGACCACGACTTAGAGTAAAGGTTTCATACTTTGACTGAAAACTAGACGGGGCGAAAGAAATATAAAGTATTATAAATTGATTAATGCAGCCAGATTTTAAAGACTAATCAGCTATCTGTTAAATAATACAAAATTAATATAAAATTTTAAAATTATTACAAATTCAACATTAAATATCGACTCTCAGAATGAAAATTATCACACACATTGGGAGAATTTCGCTACAAGCAAGGTGCAGACAAAGAATTCCTCTACAAGCATATTGTCCATAGGCAAGGTGTAAACGCATTTCTGGTATAATTGAATTCTTGAACACTTGGAGGAATTTTATATATTAGTCATACACTAATTCACACTAGTATTCACTCTTACTCATTGTTTTGGACTCTGTGAATAATGCTGAAACCAGTCTTATCGAGAAATTCTTGCTCCGTCTGGAAATCGAATGTTGGATCTTTACACTAGGAAGCAATGTGAATGTAGGTTATGAAAATACTTTTGTTCAACCTATTAATACTTTTATGGTTTTAATCAGGCAATCGTATGTCATTTCCGACTTTTATGAATGCAGATGTAAACTGCAACTATATTGTAACCCAGGGGCTCAAAGTGTTACTCGTAGATTTATATTATTTTTGATGCAAAACGTTTAGCTCTCTTTAAAAATCGAATAGTATTACCCAAATATAAAACAAATAAAAGCTCTGTTTCAAACATTTCTCTTAAACTAGAACGTGTAAACAATGAAGTGATGGATGTGTGCAATTAGTTAAGAGTAGTGACTATCATTTTTATTTGTTGCAGCGGTTTGCAAGCTCTTGTTAAACCTTCTATTGCGAAGCAGATAATCATGTTAAAACGCACACTTCAAATACTAGAAAAATACCCTAGCTCTCTTTTATCGACACAAATAGAAGCTGGAATGAGCAGCAATAAATAAAACTAAAAGTATTAGCCGGAAACGAGGTTGGTGAAAGTGAAAGAATAAAACAAAACATGAAAAACACTACAAATAACAAAAGCGCGTAAAGAGTTTAATATTTTGCCGGTGCTACAGTATTTAACGAAGCATATTTCAAAGTAAATACCATAAAATGAGATACAACTCAAAGTGATTCTGAAAATATGGTAGTAAAACCTGATTGAAACCATCAAAGAAACATTAAAACATGAATGTCGAGCTGTTTATTACAACACTGTGTAAGTTCACTATAACTAATTTCTAGTTAAACATGAAAGAGTGATTTTGCAACTGTATCTTAAAATTTTACGTACAAATAAAACTTAAAGAGGATATTCGCAACTTAGGATCCGATTTATGTTCAGAGATAAATGAAAAATCAACAAGGAGTTTTCCGTTTGATGAATACCGAGTAAGACGACACAGGCGCTAACGCGTGTGACTCGCATAAGGAAGGTCGGGGTTCAATCCTCGCGAAGGCCGTTCTGACCCTTTGGAGATTTCAAGGTTCGTGAGTTGCTAGTTGCTGGAAAGGTTTTATCACATCTCCCGAATTTCCTCTCCCTTGAGTCAACCTCACTTCTCACTTACTCCACACTCCTCCCACTTTCAGGGTTTCAACACGTTGACAGGTGTATCTGTGCTGCATGGCAAGGCCAAAACATGCTCCCTATAAATCGTGGACCACATATGTCTTCAGTTTCACAAGCCTTAGATTGGAACCTGTACATTCAATGGAACAGATATTTGACTTCACTGGAAATACACGATTTGAGAGCTCCTGAACATCAAAGATGATTATTATAAATGGCTTCTCGTATCTGCATACAGCAACGAAAAGCCTGTAAAATAACAAATATGGTGTTTAATTTCAACACCTCCGTAGAATGCAACACAATTTTGAAGGAACAGCCCAAGTCAAACTAAAATTTTCATCGATATGTTTCGGATAATACTCATTTTCTAAGAAACTACTAAGAGTTTTAAATAAAATAGTATAGCTAAATATTTATAAAAAATTAAATGCATAAGTTAAGTTTTCTGGAAGCAATCTCTGAGGTAATATTTATTTTAAGTAAGTCTTGCTAAATTCATGGACCATAAGAGGTACATACTTCTTACCATACAAAAACTATAGACTTCGAATAACCCCAGTCTTTATTTTACTTTATATTTATTTTTGTTTAGTAGTCATTTGCGGTTTGGATTTTACAATACGTATTTTTTACTTAAATGAGGAGCTGTAATTTTTTCTCTGCTGGTCATAGAAAGAGAACATAGTTTCCAAGCCATCATATAGCGACCAGTTTTTAACATTTGGCTATTGCTCAAGTCTATGCCTATTTTTCTATTTAGAATATATACTATGAAGTACGTAATTAAACCTTTTTCCAAATGTTTTATTTCAATTAACATGAATTAGAATGAAGTAAAACATTTATATGCCTATTTTGTGCAAGATTGAGCAGAAAACGTCCTGTGAGATGCCATTCGTGTATGAAGATTTTCAACAAAGACCCTCTCCCAAATTACTTCTGGCGTGGGAAACCTTCCAGAGCTTTGATTTTGTCAAAAATGGCTATTTTGTTAGTTAACGTTCTTCAAGTTCAGTCACATTGGACCATGAATGAAATGGGTGAAATGAAGTTCAAATGAGCTCACGTTCCATAACGGACAGTACCGCACATTCATTTTTGAGGTTAAGGGAAACCTCTGGAAAAAGTCTTACCCTCACTGAGATTCAAGACGTAAGACAGGCTCGCTGCCACCTAAATTACCGAACCGAGTAAATAGCTGTAATGGAATAGCTTTAAGTTTTTTTAACACAATTTATTTAAATTTTCTTCTAATATCTCTTACGTGTTTTTAATTCTGATTTTATTTTCCTACTTTTCAAACATGACAGATTTAAAGCACTTAAAAAATATATTTCATTAACGGGCATCATTTATATTAATTTGTCGGAGCATTGAACATTTCAGAGTTATTCTTAGTTGTTGTTTTGAAATTTTAAATGCTGCAAATGTTTCTCTAATAAATGAAGCTATTACTTGACTTTGCCCCTGTTGTTTCATCTTCATGTCAAAATAATACATATTCCAAATTACACATTCATGTATAGTGTTATATTAGAGCGAATATGTAGATAAGTAATGCCAGGCTACCTCTACTACCTAGAACTTTTACAATAGTTTAGGAGAATGAATAAGTAAGGTCATTTGAGTGAAGCACATTTTAATTTTTAATTTTTTTCTGAAGTGCTTATTTAGCAATGATAATATGGAAGTGATCATTTTTAGTAGAACTAATTTTATTCGGTGGAGCATGAGGGAGCTCATTGCAGTAATACAGCACACGATTTCTGAAAAAATATTAGTGTTTATTCTTCACATGGTACCATAGCAATGATAAATTAAATAATAAATGGAGAAATTAATTATGGTTGAAACCTTCAGGCCAAGAAAGCCTCCGGCAGGGAGGACAGTTCTTAAGTACTCTGAACGGCAAATTTGACCTCTAGTTCACATGTTCGAGCCTTATTAACCTCGGCTACCGGCCATATTAGAGTACATTATTGTGTCATATTACAGTACAATACTGGCGTATAGTTATGCTGCATTGCAGGAATTATGTAAACAAAATATGGCAGTTTAGTTCTTCGTCTCCTATAAAAAATGAATGAATGAGTGAATGAATGAGTGAATGAATGAATGAGTGAATGAATGAATGAGTGAATGAATGAATGAATGAATGAATGAATGAATGAATGAATGCAGGAAGGAAGGGTGGGAGGGAGAGTGGGAGTGAGGGAGGGTGGGAGGGAGGAACATTGTAAAAGTTGTATAAAATATAAAATGTGCCTAACGCTCCCTAACCTTGCTAACCATTCTTTGTGGATTATAATAAATCCTTTCTCTATACAAGTTGCGTTAATGGCAAAGAGAAATATAAGGGATAACAGAGATACGCCCGAAAGAAAATCGCACGCTTTAACGAGTTAATATGGATTGATTGTTGTGATAGTGATTTAGAAAACTGCGAGGTCAGCCAATAGCCTCGTCCTCTGAAGAGTATGGGAAACATGAAAATAGCAGTCTGATAGCATTTGTGCAAGAAGGCCTGAGTATTAGCTATCCCTTCACACAGATCTCACAGAGTATAGCTTTTTATTTTTGTGAAAGAGAAGTAAAACTGACAAGTGACTAAGCAGAGACGGGTGTTTAGTATGTTTTCTCTACTTGGACTGGCGCTACCCTCTTCCTTGTATCGGTCAGGTAGTAATGTGTGGAACCCCTCTTACCCTTCACATGGAAATCACACGTAAATAAAAGTATTTTATACAGATCTATGATAGAAGAGACGTTTTCGTAAGCTGATCCACAATACTTATTAAAATATTATTCGAGATCAATACCCCTTCCATCCGGAGGCTCCCTTTCTTATTAACCTCAACGACTCTTGATACTATAACTTTGTGGGTTCGTGAAATTAAAAGTCCAGGTTACAAACACCAAGAAATGTTCTTTATTTCCGTAGAAACACACTTCTGTCAACGCTTACAGTAGCAGATTTACGTCACATAAACATACAACTTTGCCAGGTCATCGACCGCAAGAGAGTTCACTTTTACAGCTGTTCACGCACACACGTCCAATTACAGACTGACTGACTCCCAGTGGTGGGCGACGGCTTTTATAGCTTACTTCTGTTCCGGAATGTTCTCAAACAATCAAGACGGTGCTAGAAGAAAGACGAACTCTCCAGAATTCCGTCTCCTTTCCCCCACCGTGTCGGCGAGCTTTTATCTCCGCACTGCATTGCCCATCTCTGTGAACTCGTCCCTTGCGCCGCCTCGCTTCGACAATGCACTCGCGACAATACCCAATTCCTAACGTTCCTTTCTAGCTGCTTTGGCTTCCCAGATTATGTCATGTTTTGTGGCCTTGAGGTAACTTGCTAGCCTTCGATTCCCCAGGTCACGCGTTTTAATCTGGTAGAGGGTAATAGACATTTTGGATGTAAAATGTCTTCTTAATTTAATAATCTTAGTTAATTAATTTTCTTAATTAATAATCTTAATTGAGATTGTAGGATATGTAAGTACAAATAAATTACTTCTTTCAGAAGAAAAATAAAAGCGGATGTTTGCATGTTTTAGATTACACATAAAGAAATATCAAACCAATAAAAAGGCCACAGCAAAATTGAGAGCTTATTCACGGCCATTTTAGAATCGGATCCAGAATGCCTTCAAAGACGTGCATCAATAAAATGACAGTCTATTTAGTTGGCATTGCGCAAAGCGTACTAAAACGTAGCCCTTAAGATAATACTGGTTGGGAACGGGAGCATAATATATTTACTATTTTAGCGTGGTATTTTGTCAACATAATTTGCGTTCTTATAATGACATGTATTTGCTCTTAGATACATGCATGTGTGCGTGCGTACGCGCTGCCTCATTCATGCACGTAAACGTGATTAAAAGTTTATTTCAAATATACCTAGAGTGTAATTAATGCATTTACACTTTCTAATGTTAATTTTCCCTGCATTTAAAGTTGTCCGTCAGTTTACATCAGGGGTGCTCAGTTGTACAGCACACGCTTCCTTCCCCTACTATTACAGCAAGATCAAAGACGATCACCTTGCTTATCGTTTGTGACTTTACACTTCGTCTTTTGCACCACATATTGCAGACCTTCTAAAGCATAACTTATGCCACAGAAGTAATCCTGAGAAAAATTAGTTAATAAGGAGTAAACTATGAGTGCGAACGCTTATGATTTCCTTATGTCAGAATGATAGCGATGTTCCGCCACTGGAACTCAGAACCACAGGTAAACGCGCGATTCTATCGTAGCGGGTGGAAAGAGGTGATTTCAACCTTTCCCTTCAAGCTTAAATTGAGTACCCCAGGTTTACATTGTCCCTCTTATTGACAAGTCCGATGTCTCCTATCATATTTGTAGACTTTATTGCATAACTCCTGTAACAGGATTTGTATTCTGCTACCCATGTGATGATTGAAGACGACGAACTATAAGCCCTGCGTTGTGGTAATTATATTGAAACAGAAGGGGGTTTTTTGTGCTGGGGGGATGGTGAGATGTTTAAGATGCTATGATTCTCACGTTGTGGCGACATATGTAGCGGGATTCCTCGGTTGTTGTGGGTTTCGATGCCCCAAAGTAGCGGCAACATATATTGCAAGATTTGTGCTGGTATCTCGTTTCCCGTCGTTGGTCTTACTTCGTCGAACTTACCTTCGTCCAAAGTATTATACCTTGATGAAGAAGATCTTCTCCGAAGTTATCAGGAAAATCTTTAATTATACTTAGGCTAGCTTTTAATATTCTTCTGTTATATTCTTACTTACGAGCAATGAAAACTCTAAGTTACACGGGTGGTAACGAGTGAAGAAATCATTAAGATATTTAAATTTGAATTTATATAAGAAATCAATACTTTGTTTACTACTTTTAATACCAAATCCATTACAATTCTTATCACAAAGCTTTATGCTGTGATCGGAATCAATCTAATACTTCAAACTTAAGATATTTTCGAGCAATTTGGAAAGCATCCGAAAGAAAGATAAATTTCCTTTCGGTTTCCACACCAAGATTATTTAATATTTCGTTACTATCGCTACCCATATATTACTTTAATATGATTGGCCGATTTACTACCACTTCACTACATTACGTAATACAATTATTACTACAGCCATTCACAAAACTACATATATTTTTACACAATTTGGTTTGTGTTTCTTTTATAAATTTATAGATTTTTCAAACACTTTCTAAATATAAATCGAAACAACTGTTAAACTCCTAATTTAAAATTGGTATAAAGGTACGCTACATGAGTAGGATAAAATACACTTAATACGCTTCTCATTTATCCATTCTAGTATCTCGGTGGTGCAGCGTCTGTGAATTGAGGCGCAAATCTGGTTTTCTAATCTCGGTAGCGTCACTTTCTGTTTAAGAATATTTCGTTTGCTAATTTATTGGTTTGCTTAAGTTGTGTAGGTTTACCTTCTTTGATTTTACTGTGTGAAAGCTTTAATTCTAATCAAAATATTTTTATTAGATCATTCGTCTAATAGCATTCTGATTATCATTTCCTCTAAATCTTTAATTACACATGATTTATTACGTACAATATTGCAAGAGTAATGTTTTTATAACATTGTGTTTGCTATTTTGTTTCGCCCTTTTGTAAATCTCTGCTATTAACATATTTACACTTGTCTATCACTTTTAAGTGCTTTTTGAAATAATAATATTAACAATACTAAAGTATGTGTTTGAAAAAAAAATTACTGAAGTTGTAGTACAACAGAAGATTTCAGGCTGCTCTGAAACGGTGGAAAAGCGAAATTTTACGTTCTGAAGTATAGTGTAAGTTTTTTTTTTCTTATGTTAGAGAATTATTTTTATTACATATAAATGCAGCTAATTTAAATTGTCTCTTAATTGTCAAAGAAGGCCATGTACTTCCTTCGTATAATCCCTAAAACTGAAGAGAACCACTGCTATAGGCGTTTGGGTTTGTCCACTCGTTAAAACACAAGCGCCTGATTAACCTCAGCTCCTTCCCTGTTCGGTAAATAGCCTCTCATTTGGTCTGCTACCAGTTCCACAAAAAGCCCATTCTGGACAATGGAACGGGATTTTCTGAAGTAACTGGTACTTCGTTTGCCGCAGACTGAAAGGGAGCTCGCCAACAATCGACAGTTCGAACAAGTGATTAAGCCATATTGTGCTATCCCAATGTTCAACCATTGATCCATTCTTTCACCTACAAGATCTGCTTTTCAATTATCTGCTGTAATGATACAGTTATGTGGCGGTTATCCTGAATAGCCGTGGTGATTTTAGGAGTACAATACGCCCCAATAGAGTTAGTTCTCTCAAAACGGCGCGTAAGGCAATTTATGCATCGATAAAGTCTAGTAAAGACGTGATTTTTTGTTAATATTTTGTATTGCATTATATATAATATCGTGTGTTAATTAGTTAGTTGATAACAAAAGCGTCGTAGAAGTGGTAATTTAACTGGCCCGGTGCTATTTAGATAAAGTACTGTTTTGGATATTAAAGGGAAACACACACAATTTCTTTCCCTTTCCTTTCCTTTTATTATTAGTCATAATTATAGTTCCACTACAGGTATATAGCTTCACATTTGCATAAACCTTAAGAAATTACGCCTCTTAAACCTTCATGTAGTTTAAAAATTCTTAACTCAATTGAAAGGGTTGAGCCAGACTGAAATTCAGTGCCATAGCAGGGATTTGAACCACGGTTCTTCTGATCTCCGTACAGGCGCTCTAAATCATTGACCTACTATGGCCAACCTGCCAACATGACATTAAATTCTCCAACTGACTCGTGTTTATCCCGAAAAACCACTAGGAGTTCTCATAAACACATGAGACAACTACCTTAATGGCGACTTACTTATGCTGTCAGTAGTTTAAGGTCCGGGCTTTATAGTTCGGACCACTATTAGGTAAAATTAATGGAAATTAATTGTTCTTTCACACTAGCAGTGTGCAGGACGCGCTATGAAAGAGTAGAACCAGACTGAGAAATCCAATGCTATAGCCGGGATTTGAGCCACGGACCTTCTGTTCTCCGTCCAGCCGCTTTAAACCGTTGAGCTACTATGGCCAACGTGCCAACATGACATGGAATTCGCCAACTTTTCTTAACTCAATTGTTTTCTTAAGTCAAATTGAAAAGTTCCCAAACATATGCACATAAAGATATCTTATTCAAAAGTCATTAAAATTTCGAAATGCTTGCTGAGAAATTCGTTTATATTTGTTTATTAATTTCCAATAAACTGTAGGAACTGATAGATAACACAGATTTGGAGGAGGCTTTCATATTGCCATGTCAATGGCAATTTTTATAATAAAATTAGTATCAGGATAACGTTTCTCAATAAATTGCATAAATATTGCATGCCATATGTGTTTTATACTCTTAAGTATTTGGTGAAAGCATCAAAGGGATTAGAAGGAAACTGGATTTTTCGTCATTCTCAGGTTGGTACATTAGTATTTCTTTTCGGAATGCTTGTCAGAGATCGTGTTAATGCTTACAGATTGTGTACCGTATAAACTGAAACACTAATAGTTGGAATTTTTTAAAATTCTTTATGAAATTAATAATAAATTAAATCCAGATCACAAAATTTAAAAAATGCCTATTTTTATTTGTCTAAAGAAACAAATACTATAAAAGCTAACTTATCTTCATAATGTATCCAAGTTTATCTGAAAAGGCTAGCATAGAAGTCTTAGCGCACGTTTCATAATATGTGCCTTAGCACAGTCTAATGAGCTGATTGCTCATTGAAGATTGGCTTTCGTTTCCTGGAGCCTGATAGAGAAATGATGCAAATTTGCGTATAAATGTAGGAAAAGTAACCTGAAGCTTTCCTGGCGACGAATACGCTCACTTTATGCTCGGGCAGCCAGGCAGGTGAAAAGACGATTAGATATCAACGTTTCGGGAGTGTACATCTCTCCCATCATCAGGATATTTATAAAATGTTATAACCAAAAATGAAACACTGGACATAACACAAATATAAACAAAGACAAAACACTATCAAATTCGCATTACTGAACAAACGATTGTTTTCAGTAAATTAAATGCCAGGTCAGGAGATGGCGTGGGTATAGAAAATTGTGTCAAAGAAACGTAACTATATAATTTGATTATCAAGCTGTATTGATCTTTGCTTCATAATTCGACGGATTTCCATTTTAAGGCCGGTTTCCAAGAGGAGCTGAACTGGTCTCCAGCATCACGATTATGCGTGCTCCTTTCAGAGGAGCCTCCTTACAAAGTCTCCTTATAACAGTTACTGGGAGTGGAGATTTAAGGAGGATTTGGCGATTTCCTCTGAAAGGAGCACGCTTAATCGTGATGCTGGATACCAGTTCAGCTCCTCTTGGAAACTGGCCTTAAAATGGAAATCCGTCGAGTTAAGAAGCGAAGATCAATACAGCTTGATAATCAAGTTAAGTAATTACGTTTCTTTGACACAATTTTCTATATTCACGCCATCTCCTGACCTGGCATTTAATTTACTGAAAACAGTCTTTTGTTCAGTGATGCGAATTTTGAGTGTTTTGCCTTTGTTTATGGTTGTTGTTATATCCAGTACTTCATTTGTGGTTATAACATTTTATAAATATCCTGATGATGGGAGAGATGCATACTCCCGAAACGTTTATATCTAATCATCTTTTGACCTGGCTGGCTGCCCGAGAAGAAAATGAGCGTGGCCGAAACTACTTGAAACATTTTGCTACCTCCTTCTTATGGAATAAATAATTTGGAGAATGAATAGCTTTTATTTCCTGACATCCGTATACCCTATTCGTTCACTCGTTCACTTTCAGTTAACTTCACAGAGTCTAAGGCACTTCACTTTTACTTTTAGAAAGGAGAAAAAAAACAGAACAATGGAAACAAATTGTTTAAGGAGAATTTTATAGATCATATAAAATATACCCGTCTTACTCGGATATTTATGACTTACCAATCTTCTCCTTTCCTTTAACATGCTTGTTTACATTAACAGCATATTTATTAGACAAATATTTTTTATGGAACTCACTGAATAGGAATACGAACTTATTCCAACTTTTACATATTTAATCTAAACATTCGAAATTATACTAAAAGGAAAGTTATAAATTCCATTGTAATTGTAAGGAGAATACAGTAAACCAAAGCGATGGTAACATGTGTAAATACAGAACGCTCTTTCCGTAGCATTGCAAGGAACAGCTGAATATCAACAGCATTTAAAAGTCAAAGAATTGAGAATTCAACCCAATATTAATAAATAACGGATAATGCCAATAAAATTTATGTCAAATAATCTACGTTCTAATGAGAGCTAATTTTGTATAGTACGCCTTTGTTTATTATGATTTATATGTTATTTGAAATTTTACAAAATTCTTTATGATTGTGGAATTCTTCGTAGGGTATTCCACAATATTTGTGATGCGTAATTTATTTGTCGAGTAAGTACAAAAATTATTCTAGATAATTATGGGATAATCAAGCGTTTGAAATCTAAATTCCAAACTAACGATAAAATATGAAATTATTAAATGTGAATAAAATTATGTGTAACAGACTGCTTGCTTTAACGTGAAGTAGTACGGTTGAGTGTCACATGGAAGCTATCCAGAATGAAGGATTCTCCATGGCTATTTCTAATAAATTAAATATATTCATTTATTTTTCATAACAATATTTTAATTGCCCGCTTCGGTAGCGTAGACGGTAGCATGTCTGCTTCACACAAAAGAAGTGCTGAGTTCAAATCTCGGTAAGGGTGAGTTACATGGATAATGCTTTTTACGGGGTTTTCCCTTATCTCTCCCTTATCCTAAAAGACGAGTATCGGACAGCTCTAAGCTCCATGGACTCTGGGCCCATTTGAACATCATTTCACCCATTCCATTCATCGTCCAATATGACTTAAAAAGAAGTTAAAGGACGTAATTTACAAATATATGGTAATCCAAAAGGTCCATTTTTGGAACATCCAAATTTTCCAAAATGCTTCTATATAAGTGGTAGTTTGGAAGGGAATATTTACTTGAAAATTTTCTGGAGTCCTCCTTGGAGCATTCTGACTGAACTATCCTGTCGTTTTCGACCTGTTTGCTTAAAAGGTGCTGAACTGAAATGACAAGCTTTTTTCACAAAATATACCTTTAACTAAACTGGTAAGTCGCTAATCCCTTTTTTCTCGCAGTCTTAAAAAGCACAACGGGATTTAAAAGCTATTAATTTAAGCGATATCCTTTTTGATATTGTATCGCTTCATCTACTGCAGTCTACATCGAAATATATAAATGTGTTTGAAGCTATGTGAATTGTTAAGAAGCAGATAAATAAGCAAAATCTTGCAACAATCTTTTATAGAAAAACAAGTTGAAAAAGTCACGCTAATGCAACAAATCATATTGTTTAACCGTTATTCAAGCCATAACTGCCCTATCCTTTGACAAACGAAGTTCAGGGATGATTTATCCTGGAACATTTAATTTGCTTGATAATAATTGAACTCTAAAATATACAATAAGTAGAAAGCTATGACTCAGGGTTATTTTAATACCCATTTATTTTAAACTAATCAATGTTAAACTATGGTTTTATCTATATCCGGCTCTGGAAGCTATCCATCTCCTTGTCAGCATTTTCCCCGAATGGGGAAATTTCCGTTGCAATTTACGCACGAATGGCAATACTGAAATTCCCCAATTGTTTGCCAGGGAGTGGACAGGAATCTGAAACTTGAATGCAAGGAGTAGCAACACTCGAAGTGAGGCAGGGTTGTTGTCATTTTTTCCTAACGCTTCATATTAGTCCATCTGATAGATTATCGCGTCTTATTAGTTTCTTCAGGATGACTAGCAGTCACGTCTGCTGTCAGCATTCGGAAAGTCGTGGGTTCAATTCCTGTCACCGATCTTCCTGATTCCTAAGATTTCTCTTGGTTACTGGACATAAGCAACCCTCTCGCCGGTCCATTATATGCCCCGGGTTTGCTCTCTCAATTTCACTGCACCCTTCAACCACTTTCTTCTTCCACGGTTTACTCGCGTCAATGTGTGCCTCTGGTGCTGCATAATAGGGACCAAGATGCTCCCTATAGACCTCCTTCCTCCAGGGGTAGTTCCCAGATCCTCATTGGAGGAGTTAGTGACTGTACTCCCAGCTATGTGGTGTATCCGCAATTGGCCGCCCATTCCTCTCTTCTGATCCCTCCCTCCAAAGTGTCACCTCATGAGGCATAAGTACATAAGACCTGTGATACCCTCTTCGTTCTGAAGGAACTTTCTGTACTTTAGTATATTTTATAAACCGTACGAAAATCAGTAATACAAAAACTATATAGTTCTGTGTGACATTCAGTACATTACAGATTCTTTTAAACCATCAGTTTCTGAAATTTCCTTTGTTACTGGTTTATAGAATCTATGTTGAATAAAAATTAGATTAAATCATGTGAAGGTGATAGCCAGTAATTTCTTTAAACGATATTAGCAAACAGTAATAATAATACGGGGTCAAAGTTGATGTTATATTTTTATGAATGATTTAATGTATTTCTTTATGTTTATGTTTAGACGGTAACATAAATATTTAGAATGAAGGCAATAATATCACTAAAGGCTCTGGGAATCCATGTGAAGCGGTGTCAGATGACTTTCCAGACAATTATGCTATATATGGTACACTGCTGTCAGAAGTACACGTTTTTTTTTAATTGAACATATAAACGAAACCAGAAAATGGTTTCCCTGAATAGTGTATTGAGAAGAGGACCTAAACTGACGTATAACTTTTATTGGGCTTGACGCAGTGATATCGCAGATTACAAACAATCCCAATCCCTCATACACTTGCTGACGTTTGAAAGCACTACTCACTAATCCAATTTTACTGCGTATGAGCTGTTGTGTATTATTTATATTCTTTACATAGTTTGAGTGTAGATAACTTAAATCTAAATTCCAGTGGATAGTGATCATTACAAGGAATGCTATCTATTAAATGAATGGTAGCTGGATATATTCCAAATTTACTGTGTGTTATACATTGTGTTCCATGTGGTTTAAGTTCATATCACACTGAAACTAACAAAAAGCAATATATAAAGTATACATTCCTTTACATGAGATGGACAATTATTGTTAGAAAATGTCATATTCTATTACAGTTAGTTCCATTCTAAATTAAGTTGATATACAATGATATTCAGAGATATATCGTCTGCTATAAACATTTTTTGTGTGCCGCATACACATTCGTAAGCTGTATTGTAACGATGGCATTGTGTCGACATAAAGCTTGTTACAATCATAAGATAACAGCTGTTCTTTCATGGGTGGTTGTCAGCGGCACAGTGTTTTGTTTTTTCTGATTGTTCATTAATGTTTCTCATTATTCCCACAGCACTGCCTTTTGTTTTTTTCTCTTTTTCAATGTATGTCGTGCCCACACTTTGTAGTCTGACTTCATTATCAGGCATGCCGTAATACAGATTTTAGGTTTTGACATTCTTATAATGTTTATCCATCGCGGCACGCATTCCAAGTATGTTGTTATGTTCAGACAACAAACCTCAATAGGCTGAATCCCAAAATGCGTCAGCGTAGTATGCTGTTATTTTAATAATTATATATTTTAGACATTTTATTTAAACAACAACAAAAGAAAGTTGCCCGGGCTGGTATTTTTAGGCCCAACCTGAAGTGTACCCAGTCGCCCAGTTATCCCTGGAGTAAATTGTTGCTCATCTGACTGATATGGTTGACCAAAATACTTAACAGTTGCAAAGAAAAGTAGAATACCTATTCATATATACTGACAGTATACGATCCCATGGAATAATCCTATTGCAGAGCACTGACAAAGTATGCTGTGATAGGTTAATTAGAAAGCCAATAAGTGCAGTGATATGCGACCATTTTTTCATTCAAAATAAATGAGACTATCAAGTCTATCAAAACCTTGTCTTATAAAAGTATACCCATAAGCGTTTGTACTCAACAAGAGGTAAACAATACAAGTAACATTTGTCGGAAACAGAACATACCGAGCTACCGAGATTGCATCACATGCAGCAACTCTCCAGTGACATAACATGAATGTTACATGGCGTGTTTACCTCCAATCTCACGGCACGTAAACGTTCTCTTGAATATCTACTACTCCCAATCTGCTGCTAATGTGACATAACATTGTAATTAGCAATCACATTACCTCCACTCACACGATTTTCTCGTAATATGGAATTAATAGCAATTCTTTGAATCTGCAGCTGTAATTTTTCTGACTCCGTTTTAATTGTTTTACAAGATGAATGCAGCCCATCAGTGATTCTTTTATTGAACAATGTCATTTTTCAAAGTTGCTATTATTGATCTCTCTAGGAAACATGTGCCAATTTTTCATGAGATATCCCCATGGGGTAGCTAATACGAGGCACAGGTTGTCTAGAATTTCCATTGCTGCTGGCTATTACTACAATGGTTTTACGTCTAATTCTGTTTGTACCAACAGTGGAAATGTACTAAAGATATTAATGTTCAGGTATGTAAGTTAACTTTCATACTTTATTGGTCAGCCAGCGGGTAGGCCTTTTTAGATAGCCTGTTCAGGGAATTGCGATTCGGCCTACGTGATGCACCAGGATCCCTTGCACCGAGGGATTAGTGCCTGGGAAGGAATTAAAATGTTTGGTCGACTTGCCACAATATATAGCTCAAAAATAGTATATTACTTAGTTAAAAAATTAATTGGAATACATGTACATATATTTTATACTAAGAACTTTTGTAATTCTTGTCCTGGTCCTTGCCATGGGATACGGGTAAAGACCTCAGCGCCAGGAGTAACAATGAAGAATTCTTCAGACGGTTTTACTGACGGAAGAGGCATTCATTCTTCAGGAATAAGCAGAGACATGTCTCCGGGGTAACAAGGAGGAAGTCCTCAACGACCAATGAGGGCGGGAAAGGCAACCCTCTGCCTGGAGTTAATACAGGCAGGAGCTTTCTTCTGAAGCTTACAAGAGGCGGCCCCTCTCCTAACTTAGCTTGCAATACGTTGGTAGTGTATCTAAGGGAAACAATACTCACAAGCTCCGAAGAAAAAGCTGGACATGCTAATGAACAAGCAAAGATGCCAACATCAGACATGAAATTTGTAAGAGCTATAGCTGGGTACAATAAAAAAGAAACACTGAGTCCAGATGTTAGGAAAGAATTAAAAGCAGAAGAAATGAATCATATTATTGCTGACAACAGAAATCAATGGGTAAAGCATGTTCAAAAAATGAATAATAACAGAATATCTAAAATAGCTATAAACTATCAACCTAAAAGTAAAAGAAACAAGGGACCACCGAAGAAAGGACGGACTGAAAAGTCCAAGCCGTGTAGTAATCTGGAAGTTTGTCCTCATCTATATTTTTCATTATTTAGTACTTAGTCTGCCTGTTTTTCAGTCATTGCAACTTATCCACGTTATTCACAAAGTTAATTCAAAATGTGGCGTCATTTTAATGACAAAAAATTATTAACATATAGTGCAACAGTTTCTGATTTTGAAAATGTTAATGTTGAGGCTGTGCGCGAAGCAGAAGATAAAATATTGTGAGTGAGCATGTTGACAGAGCAGTTTTTATCTGTTGCTGTCGCTTAGACGAGGAGGATGGTCATCTAAATAAACGTGTAATTGATATTACTCAACACCAGATGAAAGAATATTCAAATCTAAGCCTTATTGGCGCACAGGACATGTAGCACAGAACACAGTAAGAAATGAAATAGTCAATGTTAAATAATGCCTTTATGAACATGAAATGTATAATTAATCTTAAGATAGATTTGTTTTAAAACATTCTCAGACATTTTGTTTCCGGAGGTGGTCATAGTGGTTATCATTAATTGTTGGATGTATTGTTTTATATTAATTGAGATTAAATATAAATTGCAAATAAAAGAGCTCAGTCTCATGAAAGAACTGGAAGATCTTATGGAATTTAATATTTCCAGTCTTTTAGTCATTAATTGAACTGTAAGTTAACTTAGTAAGTTAGTCTTTTTTTACATCTATTTGACGTTAATGAGGATAATTACTCATACAGGTACGTTAATAACACCTATTGGTTAAGGCATGAGAGGAATATAAAACATTGAAAACGTCACACCAATAACAACGAATATCTTAGAATTGCCTAATAAGAAAAACAGTCTTGGAAATATGTTTTAGCTTGAGAGGAATTCACATTTCGTGTTACGTAAGGCATTGCCTGTGTCCCTTAACTTACGACATAAAATTAAATTTCATATGTGGTGGCTAAAAGCTACTCGATGAGAATTGAAGATTTAGAAATTGTATTTGTCTTGCAAGTGTCCAGAATATTTTGTATACTAATACATTTGTTTACAGTTATTTTTATAAAACAAAGAACAGCGAAAACTTATTTTATGAACGCTGCTTTATGTGGCCTAGTGGTGTCAAACGTTTAATTCCACATTATTGGAAAGAGCTGAACTTAAGAAGTTTGGTACTTAAATTGTTGTTCCTGAATACTATTCACATAGGTAAGTAAATTTTTGCATTTTTTCTAAAGATATGTTTTCGGATTCATGATTTTGAAACTGAGTTTCTTGTGCTTTTTAAATAAAGATTGTGTAGAACGGAATATTTCCTTTGTATATTCTAAGTAGATTGTATATAAAGTAAGAGTGATCCACTGATTCGCAATGTGCTTATATTTTGAAATAAAACCTTGTGTTATGTCTGCAGTGTAACAGTTCGGACATGAATTCCACTGAGACAGTAAGGGTTAGATAACACGGCCGTAATTGGAATTTGTGTCGGATTAAGAGGCCCTTGGGTATGAATCCTCAGAGTACTCGGATATCCACTGTATTCAACAGCTCATTCTGTTACACCATAATCACATTTAATCAGCGTCGTCGTCTTTGAACTCATCAATTTGGTATTAGCAATCAACAGAATAGTATACAGCTTAATTAATAATTCTACCAAGTTCATTTCTGATGATTGCAAAGCCTACTCTTGCCAAGGGATGTTTTTCTCTACTTCTAGTTAAGTTAAAACGTGGCATATGTATGAGGGTAGTTCAATAAGTGCCAATCTTAAGAATGAAGACAACAATTTTTTTAAACGCAATTTTTTCAGCATAATTGACATAATACGGCCACACACTTCTCCCAATGTGCAAGACTTTTCTAAGCACTTCAATACTACTTATATTCAAGCTTTACAAAATACTCCTCTGTTTTGACGATGACGTATCTATCTAAATTTGGTTCCAGCGAGCTATTTTACTTACGGAAACAAGGAAAAAAACGTAGGAAGTTAGATCAGGAAACTATGGAGAGTGCGACAGCAGCTCATAATGCAATTAATGTAGTTTCTGGATAAATGTGCTGGAACGTTGTCGTGGGGAAAGGCCGAATGAGACTCTATCCTTCAATTTCGATTTATAGAAACGGACCAACAACTCACTGTGACATTGTTCATTAATAGGTTTTCCTTTACCAAAAAGTCCATAATCTCAAACAATCGTCGCCATCAATTTTCTGGGCAATAGGACGTCCTTCCCGCCTTTAGAGCGATTGACGAGAAGTAACCCATTATTTTGATTGTTGCTTGCTTTCTAGAGTATGATGATGAACCCAACGGTGTAACGCTAAATGTTATTCGGATTTCGCTTCAAATACAGATTCGGCGAAATTATAGAAGGCAAAAGGTAGTAAGGAGGGCACTGTGGGTGTGTATTTACCCTTAATCTTGTCGCCACTAATCTGTAGACTCAGCTAGACGGAACCGACTAAACCGATTGCAGTCGCGGGCTTCATTGCAATGGTGGATTCTCTGTGGAACATGAGCAAGCAACGAATGTTTGAATCGGGACGGGTGGAAGAATCATTTTTTCGTTCTTAATGACGTAAAGCATAGTGTTTGACATATCCTACTAATGGAGATAAATTGTTCTTTCACACTGGCAGCATGAGGGCTAAAGTATGGAAAGATAGAGTCAGACTGAAAAATTAAATGCCATAGCCGGGATTTGAACCACGGATCTTCGGGTTGCCGTCTAGCCGTTCTAACCCTTGAGCTAGTATGGACAACTTGCCAACATTACATTAAATTCTCCAACCGACTCGTGTTACAACCTACTAATACTGAATATATTACGAGCTTCTTCCTAGGAAGTCAATGCGCCTCATGCTAAAGCCTATAGCGAAGCCAAATTGTCAGAGCATTACTGAGCGAGAAGATTCTGTGTGAAATATGCCACTGTGAATAAAATGGCAAAAATGCTTTAAAACTGTAAATATAGTTACAGCATATGCACCGTTTCAAAACTTTTTACAATCTGAGACTCGAAATATTTGGATTTACCATACTACTTCCAGGCAAGATGGCTAAGCACAGGGGAAATATTGCATGGAGTATTGGAGCTGCAGAAATAAATTCACATTTTCATGGCAACTAAGGAATTGCCGTTCCGGAACTTAAAAATTAAAATTTTTGTGTGTGATTTGTCTTCTCTGCAGGATTTTACTTTTCACCTCAAATAACAAAATAAACACAATATAATGTTTATACGTTTAACAGTTCTTTGAAAGCATTTATGGAAGAATATAAGATGTGGCAAAGTTAAAGGAACAGAACGAACTACTCCATTTTACATCTTTAAAATCAGTTGTGAACGGTTTATTGTATAATACTAAACAAAAATAGATTGCACTATTACAGGAACCATTATTAGTGTTCTGAGCGTAATTTTATTCGTGGAGCAGCGTTTCCGATGAGCATCTTCAATCTGTTCTACGCTTAAGTTCCTCTATTTACATACGGACGTTCATCATCATCATTTCTAGTACTACAGCCCAGAGTGGGCCTCGGCTTCCCCCAGGATCCTCCCCCAGAAATCCTTCTTCTGGCTTCCATCCGCCAATTTTTTATTCCCGGCGTTTTCACATCCTCCAATACTCCAACCATCCATCTCAAGTTTGGTCTCCCTACTCTCCTTGGACCATACAGTTTACACTCCAACACTCTCCTATGTATGTCCTCTCCATCCATTCTTTGGACATGCCCTGCCTATCTTAACCTTGCTATTTTAATTGACTTTTACAATATTGGGATCTTTATATATTTTACATAATTCATCGTTATATCTGATTCGCCATTCCCCATTCTCCTTAATTGGGCCATAAATTCTTCTCAGTATCTTCCTTTCAAAAATGTTCAGTCTTTCCATATCCTCTTATTTAGTGACCCATGTTTCACACCCATACATCAGCACCGGTTTTATTAATGTTTCGTAAATTCTAATTTTTGTTTTATGTGTTAAGAGTTTTGATTTAAAGTGTTTTATTAGATTAAAATATATCCCATTGGCATTTCGTATTCTTTGGTTGATTTCGTCTTTCATGTCATTACTTTCATTCACAAGAGACCCTAGGTATATGAATCTATTCACTCCTTCAAATTTATAGTTAAGAATATGGATAAATTTTTCTGTCTCTTTAAGTTTTTTCTTGATATTAGTCACCATATACTTTGTTTTCCCTTCATTTATTTTTAGAAGCATCATAGTTGCTGCCTGTTCTAAGTTTATAAATGTGCTTGCCATGTCCTTTTCTGTTCTCCTGATTATATCTATATCGTCTGCATATGCCAGTAATTGTGTGGACTTATTAAATATTGTACCTCTTGTTTGGATGCCAGCATCCCTAATAACTTTTTCCAATGCTAGATTAAATAATAAGCATGAGAGTGAGTCTCCTTGTCTTACTCCTTTGGTGGTTTCAAATGGTTACATACGGACATTAAAACACTAATATTTATAAAAGAAACCAGCAAGGATAGAAATCGTGTAAATTCAGGAAGTATTATTATGACTAAGCCACTATCTCTCAACGTACATTGTAAACAATTTCAATGTACTATTCAGATAAACTGTGTTTATTTTTGAGAGTACAGTATAGAATCCATTTAAATGTCTTTACAACCATAAGGGAAATAATTAACACTGCATGCTACTGTTTGATAATTTAACAAAGCAAAGGTAACAAAACATGTTAACTCTGCAGAACTGCTTTTGTCAGCTTAAGGTTTGACTAAGGTCAAAGCTGTGAGGACGGCTTCTATGTAGTCAATATGAGCTGTCTAGCATTTTCGTTAAGTCCTTTACTCATGTTCTCTAATGCCATTTACCCTGTTTGTGCCATCCTAGCAAAACATTGCGTTCAGAGTTATGCATTTGATCATGCTCCATTAAAAACCTTTCATCCAAAATCCGAATGACGGCCATTGTACCACACGTCACTTGTTTGTTTACGTGCCAGATAGGAAGAAAAAGGTTGGCGTGATAGTTGGGGTAGAGCATTTCACACTTTGAGTGCTTATCTTACCGGCTCTGGTCCTCATATGCAGCATGCAATTTAGTTGTAATTTCTTCGCAAGTTTTCTATCAAAAAGATAGACGAATCGCTGAATCATACTATACCTTTTCATTTTAGTGAAAATACGTTTAAGGACTGAACGCCAAATACAAACTAAATTATGATCATCACCAAGTTAGCTGTGGCTATAAATATCTCACAACTTCATATTCTAAAATATTTATACTCGAAATAATTCCAACTTTGTTATTCACAGAATAATGTCAATGCCTTTTTAGTGTGTATGGACCTTCTAATTTGATCTGCATTTAGTTACTAATTACAGAAACTGTATAATCTTACTTATTAAGGACACAAAACTTTGCTTGGAATACAATGCTGTTAGTAAGGTCTCTCAAAATTTTATCATAGCACTTACATTCACTTTCACGAATACATGGAACAAACACGAATGCTTCAGCAACCTTAACTTTTCTTATGCCTCGTTGTACACAACAACTTGCGATGCTCTGTCACTTCCCTATCTTAACACAACGGACGATTCGCTCGACTGACTGACTCGATCCTGGCTCTGCTGAAGCCCTTGCCTTTCTCTTACATAGTTCTTGGACGTGGTAGAAATATTCCAGAAGCTTCTCGTAATCGGTTCTTCTAGATCTGCCTAAAAAGAAAGGTTTCGAAATTTCGTCGGATATAGAACTAGGACGTAACGAAATTTCCCTGCGTAACGTGGGACAGCGGTTGTCCTTGGACGATCCATTTGGCGTTTCCCGGGTGATAAACCACTTCATCCCGCTGCGTTAGGTGTTTGTTAATGCTGTGACATAGTTTTTATTCATACTATGTAGTAGGCTTTAATATTTAAATAATTAGTAATACCCTTCTGCGTGAGGAAGAATTAGAATGATGTCTCAAGTTCAGCGTAATAAAAGTATGAATCTGGCTTAGTGAGTTATAGTGGCGATGTTCGAACGGTTACCATGGATTTATCTTTGGTAACAGATACCTCTTAGATAACGTAATGATTACTGCACGTGTAGTGAACATATATCTGCCATTTGTGATTCCTGCGAATTCCAATGGCTGAAGGGATGCATTCATTGGTGCTTAGCACACTACCGGGAGGCCCGTCAGTACCCCTCTTACTCTTACAAGAATTAACAGTGCCTTATCTGAGAGGTTTCTGTCAACAAAGATAAATCCAGGGTAACCGTTCCACCAGCGCGACTATACCTGAGTATGATGTTCTTTCCGATGTTTTCTGTAATCTTAGAAGACGATATCGGCTAGTTACATGTAAACTCTATGGAATCTGGGATCACTGGAGTATTTTATTATTTATTCATTGTCCGATGTGACTGATTTAGTCGGTTAAAATAAGTAAAACTACAACAAAACTTTTTCCCCATGCAATAAAACTTACAGTTATATAAATGTTTGATATCGTTTAAGGTGTAGTGTTTAACCCAGGCTTTCACTGCAGGCGGACACACTGATGATCCACGAGATAGATGGAGCAGAGGTGCAATGAAATGGCGGGGAAACCGGAGCTCCCGGAGAAAATCCACACAGCGCCATGGGATCGAACTAGGCCACCTTGGTCACAGTCGAACGGTCAAACCACTCAGCCACGGCACGGCCTATTTTCTATCAGTTCCATCATTATACTATGATAAAGATAACTTGCAATCCGATTTAAAATGCGCAGAGATGGACATTTTTATTTTAAGCATAACTTGAATTTCTATAATTTTCAGCTCCGCAATCATTCCAGTTTCATTCAGACTTAGTGATGTATAGAAGAATGGCAAATGTCACTTTTCTGTCAGACTTATATATGTATTGATTAGATCATTGAATTGCCAACAAAATAGTACCAACTGCTATTTATCATTTGGCAGTATGTCAGTTGCTTTATCCGGCTATTCATTAAGGAAATTTCACTTTGTATTTATTGTCATTAACATACATCGGATCCCGTACACCTTAGCAATCAACGTACGCGCACAGGTACTACACAAGTTCAGACGCGTTATCAACAAACGTGTGTGTCAACAAGTATACCGAAGCGCTGTGTGTGTACAGACCGGTACGGATACAAAGTGTAAGCTACGTTAAAAGATGTCATCCTTATCATTGCTGTCCATGCGGGAATACAGTGAACAACTATGATCATTCTTAAATTGTCGAATGAGAATTTTCGGCGCCTTTCACTGAAACGATATAGAAATATTGGGAGAAAGTACGTTCAATGTCACATGACGTTAATGCACATGAGTAGTACAAATCATTTTCATATGTTTGTCCGCAGCACTGAAAATCCAGCATTTTTGTGTTGAATACTGGACAATTCATTTTTTGTTCGTTTGAGATGTGGTGCATTCTCTATATTGTTAACTTTTGTAGACACCTCCTGGACTGTTTTTAGACAGACCGAAAGTACATACTTCAAGCTGTTTAATGGTTGTTCATAGTACCTAAAACTTTTAATTTATAATAGGGAGATTGTCCAATAATTGTTGTGAAAGTAATGCTATTAACACAATATGTCAAATATCTTGTATTCCTTGGAAGGCAGATCTACCTGCGTGGGGAGTAGTAGTTGTAATGAAACTAAACTACTCGTTACGAACCGTACTATCCCTGCGTGTTGTCCCCGGGACTGACGTCAGCAGTTATATACTGTGAGAATCTTAAACTTCATATCTCTTTAAATGTGTACGGTATCCGATGTCTGGTCATTACAAAATGTATAAGTTTCGCTTACCATTAGTGCAATTAATTTACTGTAGCATTTCTCTTGCTGCATTACAGTAAGACCTCTTAATCGATATTAAAATATTTGTAATTGTATTTAAGCTCTAAGATTTGTAGCGATGAGTGTTTTTATAGTAACGTTTTGTCAAAATCTAGTTGTCTAACCATTTTACTGTATAAATCATGAAAACCATCGTATAGTACAAAATTTGAGGCTTTTATCTGCAACAGCTTGGTAAACTGTGCTAGAATATTGAATTAATTTGTCCTGGAATTATTGACCACCTGTTTGTCCATGTTGCTGACATTTATAGAAGGAGTTCTTTGTTGTTAATCATGGTTTTCTGATTCATGACGCATTTTACTTATTTGTTTCTGTTCTAAATGTAACACGCTCGTTGTGTTAACGACAGGTTCTCGAAAGAATACAAAAGTTCGTTGGCTTTGACCGTTTATAACTATGAAATACTCTAAATACATGCTTTTTGGCGCGGCAGGAAAGCTGTGCTCACAATGCAGCTCCAATCAATTACACATTTATGTAGGAATTTCCAGCTGTCGTGCACGTCCTGCAGAAATCAAGCTGAAGTATGATTAATGGGAAAACCAACGCGGTTTGTAGAATGGCACAGCGTTAAAATATTGCCCGCGTCGCAGAAATAGGATCGGAGCGTATAAAAACAACATTAACATGATTTAGTGATCAGTTGCACCGTGCGCAACTGCAACGCGACCATTATTCTTCCTCTTTTTATAGCCGGTAATGTCTGTTTCATATTTGTAACAATATGACATCCAAGGAAATAATAATTTCATTTTTTTTTCTTAAAGCTTTACTAATTTTGCATTAAATGGGTATTAGTAAGTAAAGAACGATAGGTTTGCATGTGTCGAAAATTAAATTGAGTATATTATTATTAGCAGAGAGCGACAGCTAAATTCGATTAATACGCTATGCAAATGTGCAATTCTAACTTGAAGAACACAAATAAAAGATCAAGAAAACTTCTGCCTCCAACTGGATTCGAATGTGCCACCGAGATTGAACATGACATTAAAGGGATAGTATACGTAACTCGTAGCTTAATAGCCCAACGCGGGCCTCAGGCTGCCAATACGACTGCTAGACTCAGCCTACATAACCACGACAGAGGTGGGCGTTCATCCAACATATACCGGGAAGAGAAGTGGTCAGCATCACTGCAGCGCCATTCGGAAAGCTAGCCGTCTAAACCAGGGCTCGCTACCTAGTGCAGCTCCTCAAATTTGTTACGATGCGGAGTGATTACCGGTCCTATACCCGGGTCTTGGAATCCCGATCTTACAGATATAGTTCAGTTAGGTAATTTTTATTATTATTATTATTATTATTATTATTATTATTATTATTATTATTATTATTATTATTATCATCATCATCATCATCATCATCATCATCATCATCATCATCATCATCATCATCATCATCATCATCATCATCATCATCATCATCATCATCATCATCATCATCATCATCATCATCATCATCATCATCATCATCATCGTCATCGTCATCATCATCATCATCATCATCATCATCATCATCATCATCATCATCATCATCATCATCATCATCATCATCATCATTATTATCACCATCATCATCATTATTATCATCATCATCATCATTATTATCATCATCATTATCATCATCATTATCATCATCATTATCATCATCATTATCATCATCATTATCATCATCATTATCATCATCATTATCATCATCATCATCATTATTATCATCATCATTATTATCATCATTATTATTGTTATTGTTATTATTGTTGTTGCTGTTGTTATTATCATCGTCATGATTATCGCCATCATCATCGTCAAGATTATCGTTATTGTTGTTGTTATTGTTATTATTATTGTTATTATTATTGTTATTATTGTTATTATTGTTATTGTTATTATTATTGTTATTATTGTTATTGTTATTATTGTTATTGTTATTATTGTTATTATTATAGTTATTATTTTATTGTTATTGTTATCGTTATCGTTATTATTACCGTTATTATTACCGTTATCGATAGACCTTCCAAATTTACATTTTCATTGAAATTTCGGATCGCATTTTTAGGTTAAGTGCAACAAGTTCCCTACTAACTTTGAGTACGTAGCAGCTACGGTAAAATTTATTACCAAGAACTGTTAAACGAGATTTACTTTTTTGAGTAGTTGGAGTTTGTTTATCTCTTACAGTTTATTTCGCCAATGTCATTCAGAACGAAGGGGACCTCAAACCTTATTCTTCAAAAATTAAAGTTAGGTACATATTTCACTAAAGTAAAAATATCGTAAAATATGCTATTAGGTAGAAGTCGTAGTCTTTTTGAGGTAATCAATATTTTTAAATGATTTCTTGTATATAAGATGTAATTTGTAATAGAAAATGTATTTCAAAATCTTCGTATCCATCTTTTGTAAATGCTGATGTTTATTAATGAGTTAGGATTATAACAGCCGTATTCTTTGAGTTGAGCTTTTTACAGGCAGCCTCAGAAATACATATACAGCCACATTTAATCTTCTTTTCATACTGAGAGGCTCTCGAAACTTGTATTTCTGGTGAGACATAGATATCGAAGGTTTAGATGGAATGCAATACCTTTTCTATTTACTCTAAAAGTGCTAGAATAGCAAAAATATGGAAACACAGAACAACGAAACTGAAAACACATATTATAACCTATATACATGATTTTTGAGGAAAAATGACCTGCTTGCCGCTTTCACGGATTAGGCCATTGGCATTGTGTGTGTGGGTGGGTGGGTGGGTGGGAGGGTGTGTGGGTGTGTGGGTCAAAAGGACTATCAAGAACATTTGAAACGAATGCCTTCTTGCAGACCATGAAAGAAAGCTTGAAGTTATGTCCCAAAGGGAGGACAAGGTACAGAATGGTTGAGACCGGATGGACAGGTGCATTTAAATAAACGTCTTCAGGACCACTATTAAACTCCCAATCCTTGGAAAGGCAGAATGTACGCATGCTAAGTGAAACGTATGCAAAATGAACTAAGAGCAGGACGTGTTCAACGAAAGCGTTAGAAGATGTGAGGCATAAAAGTCATTAATCAGCTGCGTTCCATAGAAATATATATGGAAGAGCACGGAAGATACGGTATGAAAGAACAGAAGAAGAGACGCTAGGAATGACTGAATGAATAAATGAATATATAATGTTTAATGCCCGCTTTTACTACCTGAGGCACCCCAGGCGGTGACACGTGAGGAGATATGAAATAAATATGGAGTACCGGTGGAATAAGATGGGGGAAACCGGATATCCCGGAGAAAAACCTGCCCCAGCACCATGTTGTCCAACACAAATCTCGCAGGCAGTCACCTGGGATGGAACCACCCTGGTGAAGGTCAAGCAGTATAACCGCTCGGCCATGGCGCAGCCGAAGGTTTTGGAAGAGTGACAGTGGCCAAATTCTAAATAAGCATACATATTTTGTTTGTTAACGAGGCTGTAAATTACCAGGACCATACCAATCTGAATGTTGTAGTCCCACAGAAGTTCATTTACATGCCAGTAAATTTACTGACACGTGGTTTTCGCTGCACACTTAAAAACAATAAATCCGAACTGTTGTGAACTCACGATCATGAGGTCAGCAGGCTAGCGTCTAACCAACTGAGCCACCCAGAACTATGTCCTAAGGCTTATGGTATTGTGAAGTATGTGATTATTACAAAATAAGCTTATATGTCCTGACGCAATCGTCCGAAGATGTGAAGTCTGCGCAAGTCGAAACTAAACAGAAAAAATTCAAGTCGTGTAGAGATGATGACTATTCTGTTAATGTTGTTCGATTTAGGGTAGCACAAGCACCTTCGATTTATATTGATTATTCTCTTATCCGTCATGGTGCATATTTATCATATATCGATTTTTTTTCTTCATTTTATAGATTTCCACTTCTTTGTAGCAAAGCCTGTATGTAAGCTTGAAAATATCGGTTGTATTGTAACGCTTGCCTACCGTAATTCAAATTCTTAATATATAAAGCGAGGGAAAAGGCAAGCCTACTTTTCTTTTCTTTCCCTCTTCTTTTTAAACGCTTTTCTCTTCTAATCGAGGTCGAGCTGCCAATATTCATGGGTATCGATGCTCCTCGGTAAAAACATGAACACACATGGCTGGGTTTCTCCTTCCTTCCAACTTGCCTGTTGCTTTGAACTGCTCCTCTCTTCTCCCTTTTACCTTTTATATTCACCGGCTTGAGAAAGCTTTTAAACGGGATACGCCTAATACATATTATTTGGAAGCTTCACATCTCCTGGAAAATTTCACTTTGCTATACCCTACATTCTTCACATTGACTGTAGAAATGCATCTTTAAAATGCATCACGATATGTTTATTACTTTCTTCTATGCTTAATATAAATGTGACTAAAGACATCAAGCAGGATTTCGAGAATGGGGTTACTCAGGAAAACATATAGCAGTTTAGAAGTTAATATAAACTATTTGGAAATTAAACTCTCATGTGCGAAGCTGGAAATATTTTTCTGTGCTGCTGCTTTTATTATTCCGTGGTAATCAATTAGAATATGAAATGTTTATGACAATCCCTTCGAAGACTTGGAAATAGAATTTTCTCTATAATTAAATCTACTGGGATTTGTCGAAATTCCAATTTCACTTGACTCGGTTCTGATCATCATATTGGTAATTTGATTTCTTACTGGCATGTTAGCCATAGTAGCTCAATGTTTAAGAGCTACCACTGGGAGATCTGTGGTTAAAATCCCGGTATGTCATTGAAATTTTCAGTCTGACCATATGAATCCAATTCATCACCTACACACGGCTAGTATGGATGGAAGATTAATATCTATCAATTAGCCTAATAGTGGTAACTATGAAGCCTGGAATTTAAGTACTTACAGCATAGTAAATCGCCTCGAAAAGCTATGTACCTCATTTTATATGAGAGCCCCTGGTGGTTTACCGCGAAAGTACGAGTGAGTTGGTGAACTTAATGTCATGCTGGCATGTTGACCTTATTAGCTAAATGATTAAAAGAAACCGGCGGGAGAGAAAACAAGCACGGGAGATCCGTGGGTCAAATTCCAGCATAGGTATTGAACTTTTCAATCTGACTTAACCTAATGTGATTTATTTCAGAATGTTCTCTCATTTGGAAGACTCAATATATAAATTCAGTGCAATCTAGGTGAGGCTTATTCGTGGTTAAACAGAGATGTCAAGCAAATACGCGATTAGCTCCTTAGTAACATTACCCCAAACGTTGTTCAAGAATAAATAGAAAGAAAGAAGTTGGCAGAGAAAATTTCTACACGATTATAGATACTTGTCCAAAATCATTCTTAGTACACAGAACAGGAATACTATGAAAAAGGTTCAACTGCCTGTTAAGTATTAATTTTTTCTAAAGTTTATTTGTTTAGTTGCTTAGAAAACTAGGTCATATCGCAACTATTTTGTATAATACAGTGTATACAACAATTTGGTTACAATTACTTAAAGAAAAACATGAAAACAGTAAATAACTAATCAATATGACAAAGGTATTCAATATGTGTAAATCATAAGGCTAAAGATCTGTATATCAATCAGTGGGACATTAGTATTTTGACAATCAATTTGTTGCATAATTACTTATGTATATTATAAATTGGTATCCTTACAGTTATATTTTCGTATACAAGTTTTTACTTTTGAGGAATAGTAGTATACGTGTTTGAAATTGGATGGTGTGTTCACAATGTTGGATAAGTCTCCAGTTATGTGATGAAGCTGCCGTTGTGAAGCATATTCCTTGCATTTTGTTAGGAGATGGTTTACTGCGAGGCGGATGTTGCGGTGGCAGTATTAAATTTGGCATTAAGCAAAATATTTCTCATGTATGCATCGGAGTATGAGCTGATGGAGGAACAAGAGTAAAAAGGAAAATACCACTTTCTTTCTATTTGGTATGTTAGGTAATACTTGCCTTAAAGGAAAAAAGAAAAAAGAAAAAAAAACAGGCTTAACTGCAGTATGTCTAATTCCTTGCAGGTGCATGTAGAGAAACTATATTTACATTTGAAAGCGACAATATAATTACCTGTGAGATTCCTTATAATTTTTTTAGAAAATAAGTAATAAACAAGAGCAGCAATTAACAAATACAATATTCTCACATCACTTTTTTTACCAACAACCAATTCAAACTGCGCCTCCTGATACGTCTATTATAGAACCCATATAAAGGTTACTCTGTCTACAACCTCGGAAACGATTTTAAATTTGTCACACATATTTGGTTCCAAATTTCAGGAGCAATATTAAAACTTTTGTTACTGGTTATAAGCTATTGCGTTGGCCAGAAACATAGCAGGCTTAAATAGCAATGTGGTCAATATCCAAATTATTGTTTTTAATTATGCTGTTCAGGCAAATATATGCCCACTTTCGGAACTTTAAATGTTTTATGTGGATTCGTGGACGTGTATTGTCAGTGAAACCTCGTTATTCAATCACTGTGTTGAATAATATATTTCCTCCGTTTCTATAATTGGCAGAGAAGTTAAATATATATAACTGATATATAGAATGCAACAGGTTTCTATATCCACTGTTCTGTGAGTTATTCTTTCAAAAGCTTGAATGTTTCTCTGATACCCGATTTCACCAAAAAATGTTAAGACTTAACAATAGTTTATCAATAGTTATAACAAAAATTGCATTTCACCAACAAGTGTTAGCTCAATACTGGTGTTAAATCTTCTGTTAAACTAACAACCCAAATTTATGTTGTTAAAATCCTTAACAATTGTAAATAGTCAAGATGGCGGGCTTGAACACAGCTGTTGATGTCAATTTGCTATATTTAAGACCGTCTGAATGGCATTCGTAATAGAGTACGGCATGTGAGGAGAAATGATTTTGAGGAGCTATCAGAAGAACATTTTCTACAGAGGTATGGATTGTCGAAACAAGTTGCTACGACAGTTACTGCGGAAGTACAAGAGAGGTTAGAACATGCATCGAAAGGAATATGCCAATCTCACCTTTGCTTCAAGTATTAACTTTGCGAATTTTATAATTCACTGAATTATGTAGATAACACACTGTCCACCTCCCGTCTTGAAACGTTCAAGTTACTTGTAATTTGTCCTTCTTCGAGCCCCGCTTTAAATTTACGTGATACTGACGAAGTTCTTTCGTTCACGCATTTGAATTAAATTCGTTTCCAATTTTTTCCCACATGACATCTTTCTCTTTTATATTCTCCGCATCCGTCTCTTATTTTACACGACATCCTTACACTTCTTCACCAATTCAGTTAACAATTCGATGATATATTTGTATCACGTCTTTTGTTTACGATTTTGTTTACCCGCCATTTTTTCAGCTGTGTGCAGGTGAAAAAGAAAACAAAAACGCATCGCAGTACGTCCAGAAAATAATACGAATCATTCATAGCCTTCTATAGCTGTAGTTTTTCCAAGTCTCTTGACGTTAACACGTGTTTGTTAACATTTTCAGAAAACAGGTTATTGGAATGCAAGAAACTTAACAGCTTTGTTAGCGCTGTGAAAATTGTTACGTTGAATTTGTGAACGTCGATTTTAACATCTTTGGCGAATTCGGGCATTAAGGGTTTTAATCTGGTGGTAAACTGGGCGATGAATGAATAAATCGAGCAAATTTTACTCATGCCAGACAGACATCTATAGCTTTATAATTATTCTAATTTGCGAAATAAAACAAAAGCCTTATATGGGTGACAGCTATCCAGATTAGAACTCGATACCCCCTAAATGTGAGGCGAAGATGTCACTTATGGAGCAAGTCACTTTTCTTCTATCAGCTTTTTGTTAGTTTAGATAAACTACAATGCTCCTTTGTAGGTATAACAATAATATGATGACTAAGTCAGCAGCAAAGTATATTCAAAGCCATTGGAAAGTGACAGCTTCAAAATGTCATTCTATTTTACAAGGAGATGGAAAACAGAAGGAAGGCAGTAAGAGAGAGAGAGAGAGAGAGAGAGAGAGAGAGAGAGAGAGAGAGAGAGAGAGTAACGAAGGTGATAGAACAAGAGAAGGGGAGAAAAGGAAGGGAGAAGAGCGATAGGGAGGAGGGAAGGAAAAAGTATAGTTTCTCTGAAAATGCAAACCAATAACAAGGAATAGTTCGAAAATAGATGACACTGTAGAAAATTTATATCATATAAATTATGTGCTCCAAAAAAGTCTAGATATCTCTATATCAAGATTCTGTCTTCTTACTATAAAAGTGCTTTGCAATAAAGAACATATCGGAGTCTTGTTCCTTGAAAGTTTCAGATATAATTTCAATTTTTTTATTAATAATATGTGTTTACTTAGTATTTTATTTAAAATCCTTATACATAGTCTTTAGAAAATTGAAACTAATAATTTTCCATGCAGACAGATTTGGGAGGTGTCTTCAATATATTTGTGTCACAAACTTAGAATATTCAGAATTTAAAAACTTCGTATTCAACCATTGCTCATTTTTAGTTATGCTTTACAGACACACACACACACACACACACACACACACACACACACACACACACATACACACACACACACACACACACACACACACACACACACACACACACACACACACACAAAGTGGGGGAGAGATGCATATGTACATTTTTTGTTCCAAAAATTTCCCACTTAGTAGGTCTGAAATCATTTCTGGAGATATAATAAGATGCCGTTATGCATTGAATAAAATATTCACTCTAAATACTAAGTAGCAGAGAAAGTAAAAACTACATTATAATTTCAGTTTTGTAAGTTCTCATTGTTTATATTTTCTACGAAAGCTTATTTTCCTATTCACTCTTGTTTAATTTAAATAAACTTTTAGTTTTGAACAATCTATAAGCTTATATATTGCTCATCGTTTCTTTGTGGGAATAATGGAAACGACATGGATGGTCAGGATTATAAAATCGGATTTTCCTATTGGCCAAGAAATTCTATAGCTTTTGATCATCTGGCGAGAAAAGCTTGAATAGCAACAAGAAATCAGAAAATGACAAAGCATTGAAAAATTGAAATAAATAATATCGGATATCTTATAAATGACTTGAAATTAAAAATGTTGTATACTTCTAAAACATATATACCTAGAAGATATTTCTATACTTCTTATGGTTTTCCCGTTGCATAAGATACATAAGCACACCAATACTACAACTTTTGAGGAAAGGAAATCTAAGTAAATTACATGCAAATGTAGCATTGCTTTGCAATATTTGTTCAAAGTGTTCACCTCGTATCTTCATATAATTAGGATTAAGATTTCACTTCGGAGGGTTTTCGGTACGTAGGCTACCATACTGGGCCTATTGTGCCTATTCCCCCAAGCGGTGCAACCCCTGAGGAAGGATGAGGCGAGAGGAGACTGAGGCGAAGTTTGATAATTATTCGAATTTTTCATTTTGCACTTATTTAACTATAAACACACACAGATACCTCAAAACATGTCTTTGCATTGAATATGTGGGTTAAATGCATTATTACGTAGTTCAGGGTGCGTGTTAAAGCAATAAAGTGTCATAACTATTACTAAGAGCGGTCGATTGGCACGTGTTAATTACTGCCAAAATTAACGAAAAAGAGCTAAGTAATATTTGCGCAAGTACACACACACACACAGAGAGAGAGAGAGAGAGAGAGAGAGAGAGAGAGAGAGAGAGAGAGAGAGAGAGAGAGAGAGAGAGAGAGAGAGAGATAGCGAACGCCTCCGCATTCTGGAGGTCTCGAGTTGGTATTCGTCATTACAAACTCTGACCATGATTTTATGACGATTTTACTTTGGTCGATAGGCGAATGGAGTCAGATTCTTAAATTGAACCAATTGCTTTATATTATTGGCTCTCATTCCATTTGTTTCTCATTTTTCTCGGGACCTAGGTCTTCTGGGATTTGGAGGTTTTAGACATACGGCGCGAATGCTTGCTCAAAGGAGGGTTATAGGTTTTGTATCAATTGAACGTGAACATATTAATCTTATTTCAAATCAATGACATAATAGACGGTCAAAATAATAATTTACCATTTAAGTACTTATTCACTCACCATAAGCCACATCCTTTTAACATCCTCACTAAAGTTTGAATGAGAATAGTTTGAAAGTTTGAATAGTTTGAATAGTACGAATAGCCTACACACGGCTAGTGCGAAATAAATGATTATTTCCATCCCTAATAAACTTATAGAATCCAATATCCGTTGTCTGATTACCATCGGATCGCATACACCATAGCAATCAATGTACGCACAAAGGTACTATACAAGTCCAAGCGTGACATCAACAAACCTTCGTATCAACAAGAATACCGATGCGCTGTGTGTGTACACTCCGGTACGGATACAAAATGTAACCTACATTACAATATGCCATCCTTCTCATTGCTTTCGATGCGGGGATTACAGTTAGCAACCATGTACATTCGTAAGTTGTCGAACCTGAATTTCAGCCTCTCGCTTAAACAATATAAAAATTTTGGGAGAAAGTTCGTTCAAAGTCAAGTGACGTTTATGATGCATATGAGCAATACAAATCATTTTCATGCGTTTGTCCGAGACTTAAGTTTATTTCTTATATTACACAGCACCGAAAATGCAGTACTTTTGTGTAGAATAGTGGAAAATGTCTGTTTTATATTTTTATTGCCCGTGTGGTAGGTAGTGCATTCTGTATGTTGTTAATTATTGCAGACACTTCCTCGAGTGCTTTTATACAGTCCGAAATTACATTCTTCAAGCCATTTAATAGCTTTAATACCCAAAACGTCTGATTCATAAAAGGGAGATTGTCCAATAAATGTTGTGAAAGTAATGCTATTAACATTATACCCAACACCTTGCACTCCCTGGAAGGCAGGTCTACCTGTGTGGCGAGGAGTAGTTGTAATGAAACTAAGGCTAAGCGTTACGAACCGGACTATCCCTGCGTGTTGCCCCCGGGACTGACGTCAGCAGTTATATGCTTAGAGACCCGTAAACTTCATATCCCTTTAAAGGTATATGTAATCCATTGCCTACGCATTACCCTCTCCCTGCAGCTCTCGCATTGGGACTGGTCTTCGAGCCAGGAAGTTTAGGGATTTCTTTTACCTATTTGCTTAAAGTATACAGCTCCTTTTAAGGATTGTTAGCCACAATATGTTATGACAGTTGTGCGAATTTCCTCCTTTCATTGCTTGACCGTCTATACCAAAACGTTTGAGGAGCCTTTAACTTTATATGCTACTGCACCGTTATACCTTAACGTAATAAACTTCTGCAGGCATAAAGTACAGCTATTGTAGTAAAAAGGTAATTAAAAGCTTTTAAAATAACGTAGCATATACTACAGTCTATATGGGCTCCGCATAATGTACTTATTGCACATACGTAGTTGGTATTATCAAGGGAAAAGAAGATGATGAGGAATAAAGAACAAAGAATGGTGTATTAAATGGTAAAAAGATCCCTGGAAAAGGCATCTAATCATAAAAAAGTACTTATTATTCATTTCTTCCTCTCCAAACCTTTCCTTTTTCTCTGTAGAGCGCCGTTGTTCTTGGACATATTTTACAGATCCAATACGGCTCATCATATTGATGTTACTCTAAAAGTAGTAGTGCTCTAAAAGAAAATACCTCGGAGCAGAACACAGATCCCTCTGATTCACAAGAGATTAAGCAGAGATAGCAACGGGAAGATGGCTAATGCGAAATCGGAAACTTTATAGAGGATCTGTTGTGGCTTCACTCACGACTGAGAGCTTCTCAGATATCGGTTTTCCCTAGCGATCTAAATAGTACGCTTGTATTGGAGTTTTATGGAGTTAAAGCTTGAGAGTCATGTTAATATACTTATGACTCAATACCCTAAACTATCTATATGTAAAATGTCATTACCTTTCATTTAAGGATCTCTATATTCCTCTGTAATATTTTTATCATCATTAATGCGTTATATTTAGAAAATTACTGCTTTCAAGTTGGCAGCAACAGAAAATACGGGAAGCTATCCTTTATGAATGCAGTTGGAATAATTATTTTGTTTTCAATTTAAAATTTACCTAATTCCCTTCTAAACCAGTTGATGCCTTTAGATATCAAACAAATGGGACCTGTTATGGATTACATACAGTTTATAAAATTCGGAATAAGTACATACATATTTTCTCTACGAATGACGACCATACAAAGACATATAGGAAAAAGAAAGGTTATCAAGATTCCCGACAAGTTCCTGAAAGCTGGCCCCGTAGCTCAGTCGGTGGAGCATCTGCCTCCCATACTAGGGTCCGGGTTCAATTTCCAGGGGTGGGGAAGACCAAGATAATTCCTCATCTTCCGCAGAGTCCATAAGTATGAATGAGACTGCGATTGTGCGTGATCTAATAATTAAAACCCAACGAACACAACTTAACACCTTTGATATGTGGCCGCCTATATGATCATTGGCTGAATTCGACTTCCATCCGAGATCTCATTTCTTGGAAGCTGGACATCCTGCCGTATACCACAATATTGCAAACAAGCACATGACTACATCTACACAGATGGCTCACGATATTCTGATATTTCCAATAATCCAGCTCGTATGGGATACACTTTTGTGGTATTCGATAAAAACAATGTGGAGTTGCTTTATAGAGGATACATACTTTTACCTAATTGCTCTATATTCCAGGCTGAACTGTTTTGCACTGAATCAAGCAGTGGAGTGGTGCCAGAGTAATAACTATAGTGTATGTGTATACAGTGATTCCCAGGCATCTGTCAGTGTTATCGGGGACAAATACTTTACATATTCACTTGCTACCAATATAAGGAATGATATAACAAACACAAATCACGTGTGTATCACATGGGTTAGAAGCCATACGGATTTACATGGAAATGACAGGGCAGATTAAATTGCTAAGCATTATGCAAAAGAAATATGGGTCTACAATCACATTGAAAAAATAAATTTTGAAATGTGGAACAGTACTTGGGTAAACAGCAATGAAAGAAAAATCACTCTAAGTTTATTTTTTCCTTCTATTAATGATCGCGTAAACTAAAAGTACTTTTCACCTAATTTTTTGAGCCAATTTGCTTACTGGACATAAGAAATATAAAATCTAATTTCGAAGATTCTGTATAGACTCTACAGATGGATACCTCTGTAAATATGAACGCATTGATGAAAGTTTTTAACACTTAATATTTGGATTTGATCTTCGATCAAAAAAGGGATAATATTATTCAACTTATTTCATATTGTAATACAAACCTTCAAACACCGTTGACTAACATTCTTTAAAAATGATACATTTCAGATTTTGAGCACCTCATTGGCCAAATGTTTGTGTTATCATTCCAGTTGTTTTGATATTTTTATTTATGTGCTTTTTAACTATAATCCTAACATACCTTACTGGTAAAGTAGCGTTATTCATATAGAGAATAAATGATGATAATGATGATGACGACCTACGAGGTGGCCCTTTAGCAATATGTGAGGTCCGCATTTTGGAGCGCCCTGGTGTGATTCCCGTCGGCTGCCCAACGTGGTGAATAGTGTATGGTGATGCCAGACAAATGGCGCCGATGTTTTCTTCACGAAAAGGAATATTCCCTAAAATACGCTAGAGTGCCTCTTGGTTGAACATGTCGTACAGTACTCTCTCTGGACAGTTATAGTATTTGGACAACTCTTCGAAATAGCTGTTAGGGATTCCTACTCGTCTTTGTGGTCTATCTGCCGCTCTCAATAGACTTGGGTGATTTCTATACTTCATCCTCTTCCTCCTGGAGTGTGATAGACGCAATGAATAAATTAAATGGAGGTTGCAGTGCTTGGTGTGTCCCTTTCCGTGGTATAATCTATCTACACCTGAGAAAAGGTGATTTACGACTGTCTATTTTCCTGTCACAAACTATGCATGTTTATCTGCTCTCAACGGCTTAGTGACTACTTTGGAATATGCTGCAATTTTGTTCTTACTCCACCTCGATAAGCTCTGTTTGACTTGCATGCCATCCTACCTAATTGTGCTCGAAAATTTAACATTATTTAAAATAGTAATTATAATCACAGTCCCTACATGTGTACCTTAACCACATTAGTTTGTAATTACTTTCAAATGAGTTAAGCTAAAATCCCTAAATATCTGATTCTTTATTTTGTTATTTTGTCGATTATGACATAGCAAGCAGCTCCCTCGATGTTAGCTGGTTTAAAAGTTTTAAATACGTATACGTTTTATTCTAATCAAGTTTCTTGATTCTGTACGCTTTAACTATAAATTCTACTTATGCATTGATATGTGTCATTCTAATTTCTGAACGAACACCTTTCAAGGAAATTATATTTCTGTTCTTCTTAGGAAAACTCTGTATTTAGTGAACTCCACATTTTTCTATCTCTACTTTTGTGTCAAGGTACGAGAAACACATGTTTACTCCAAGCGGTCTAATTAAGCCGTTCTCTGTATGTTTCCCGCCGACCTGAAGGTAAGGAGGGTTGCCGCACAACAAAGGAGCAGTTATTCGTACTGAAGCCTATAAATGTATTGCATCGTTTAATACTCGATTAGCGAGTGAGATGGGTCTGCAGTATCACGCGAGGCTTGCATATGGGTAATCTCGCTTCGAATACTGGTAGCCGTCAACATTGACCATGAGCTTTTCACTTATTTTTCTCTGGTTGACAGGTGTGGTGTCTTCTACCTACTCCGTTTCCTCTCTTCTACCTATTCCGTTTCCTCTAATTACGTCTACCCGACTTCTTACGGGCTCTGTGCCGACTTCGGTGGGCAGATGGCACACATGCCTGCGACTTGGGACTACTTCTCGGATCTGCCAGATTGTGACCGTCTGAGCCTCCAAGTCCAGATTACTTTTCCTTGGGAAGGAGATGAGCCAAGCTCCGGCGGTTTTAGCGAGTTGCCGCCGAACGTCTCCCAGCCGAGTAGTCAAGCTTTTATACAGATGTGCGTGTCTTTGCTGCTTGCAGTGTCCGTTTATCCGCCGTCATGTCCAACAGCCTCTCTGCATCTCATTCGTTCCTCTCGGGAATGTATATACAGTGGTTTCAATTGCGTGTCAAAGTGCTAGGTTCCCTTCCATTATTTAATCCATCTTTGTCTAGTGGAATGTTAATGTGGGGTCATTTTGCTATTTGAGTTATAAACTATTGTTTTTTAGTTTAGATTTTGACACATATTTTCTTAACTTTACAAACACTTTATTTGCCAAAACGTTTCCACTGTGATAGTGAAAATGTCTTGCAGTTGTTTAATAAGCTACCATGAAATGATTGTTGACATTTATTCTTCTGTCATCATCATAAACATCCACATGATTTAAGCCTAAAAATACTTGTTCCGACCTCAAAAGTTGAAATGTTTCTTCCTTGGTCTTGCAATGCTTCTTTGTCTTTCGCGTTATAATTCAACAACAATTTGCTATGCGACGAGTGTCATTCTTTCCATATAATTTTTCAATTTTGTTCTATATGCATTTATCTTCTCTATTAAATGGAGCATATCAAGTTTTGTTCTTACGTCAGCACTTATCTTTCTATCTAACCCGCAACACTCCTTAGGGATCTCAAACTTGCAGCTTCTATTTGTCCTTAACCTTTATGAGGTGTCCAACGTACTTAACCATGTAAGAGCATGGACACTGCCATTACTTTTTAAAATTTTAGTTTTGCTTCTGTTCTAATAGTCCGGAGATATCCTTTTATGGTACCGGAAATGTTAAATCAATTAATCGTATTACTTATATCAGTTTTAAATCATGAAGCGTTGTAGCCTAAATAGTTATAATTTTTTACCTGTTCTGTTTCTTATCTTCCAAATTTATTTTTGCTCTAATTCTTTGTCTTCCGCTAAAAGTTAAAATGTTTGTTTTTTTCTATAGAGATATCTGTTCTTACTCTTTGCATAAATTATTTAATAAATATATACCCTTTTGTAGATTATTTGCCAAGCTTCATATTAGAATTTGGTTATTTGTATATAAAGTAGTATCTCACACCGTATTTTTTATTTTGCTTTAGGAATCCATTTTGAATTTCGGATATTATGTACTCTAAGGTTAAATTGCTGCACAAATTTTATAACATTAACTTAAAGCTCTTATTCGTCTATAATTATTAAAATTATTTCTTCTTTTTTTTAATAAAGTATATATTTTGGCTAACTTCTATTCCTCCGGTACGTGCTCAAATTTCCAACACACATCAAGTATATCCAATATACGAAATTTTACTGTTTCTAAATTTCACTAGTGCACTTTCGAATTCTTCATATGATAGACGATATATGTTTTCATCTGTCTGTAGTAACATAAGTTATATAGTATCGTATATCATATCAGTACGCAGACAATTCATATTCATTTAATTGCAATGGCATGTTCGCCTTCTAATTCAATAAGGAATTTATTGGAATTAAGCAAGAAGTGTGTTTTCCTGCATCCTTTATCTTCTGCCTTATCCATTTTGTGAAGTTTAGTTAGCTTAATCTCTTGGGAGTCATAGAATGAATGACCAGAAACGTAGTGACACCTCGTATTTAGACTGTAATCGCATTTTTTGGTTTTTACACCTCAGGAGGAACATGTGAGACGAAATAACCCCTGGAGGGTATGGACCATAGGCAGACGGAAAGTCAGAGACGTACAGAGGACATAAAGCTTGACAACATTTGTGAGCTACTTAGCAAACATGACATATACTTCAAAGCATGTTCTTAACAGAAAAGCATCCACCCCAGCATTCCCTTAGTAGAGATCAGAAGAAAGTCATAGATGGAGTGAGTGGCCGAAACCAGGACCACCGGATGCGAGCGTTAACATTATCGGGCGGCTATATCACTCGGAAGAGAATATTGTGTACTTTTGTTTTGGCTTCTGTACACTGCACCTGATACTTTTTCTATCTCTTAAGGTTAATATAAAAGAAATTTCCGGAAAGAGTTTAATGGCATGTTTCATTATAGTTAAGAAAAAACAGAGGAAATGAAATGACAGCAAGAAGCTTAAAAGTAGGTATATATAGGTATATATGTGTATATATGTGTATATGTGTATATATGTATATATATGTATATATGTGTATATATGTATATATATTAACTGGCATGAAATTGAGATAAAACTAGATAACCACAGCTAGTTCAGAATAGACGTCGAATTTATCGAAACTTTTGGGTTAATGAAGTAACATCAGAGATAACTGATGACATAAAAAGACGTTTTTCTACCTTAATTATCTCATAAGGCTTAAATTAGACATATATTTCCAAAGTAAATAAAACCAAACACCATTTCACTTCAGACAATTATGTTAAACACTTAGGTTTCTGTGAAAGCGACACCATATGTCTAAAGCAATATCCTTTTTTCATTGGCGCTTCCCGAAATTAAAATATTTCAGAAAATCTGAGTTCAATTGGGAATAGAAGTAGGAATGTGATTATAATTTGCCTTGAATTCTTGTTATTTCTTTTGTTTACCTAAATGCGCATTACATATTTCAACAGTAAGCGCAATAGCTTATTAGTGCCATGCCACGATATTGCCATTTGTGCGTTTCTGTTTGAAACCTAAGCGTTTTATTTGCATGATTATATTTAACTGCAGCGATAATAACAATTGGTTCAGTTCATATTCCGTATCCTTCAATATCATCAATTTGAAGAACATAATAAAAATTTAGATAGGTAGAGTCAAATTAAAACATTCAATATCCATAGGAAGAATTTGCAACAAGAATCTCCCGGTCTTCTTCTGGTTGCTCGTAACTATTGAGCTACTGTAGCCAACATGCCGAAATGGCATTAATTTCTCAAAATGACTCGTATATTTCCATGTATACCACACAGGCTTCTCATATACAATGACACACCACACACTACACAGGATATTGTGGAAGAACAAATAATTTCCATCAATAAATCTAAAAATAGGGCGTTAACTATAAAACCTGAGACTTAAGTACTCACAGCATACTAAGTCACCACAAAAGGTCCGCATTTCATTGTATTTGAAGTACCGGAGTATATCTTGCCGGTATGTTGGCCATAGTAGCTCAATGGTTAAGCGCAACCGGACAGAGACCAGGAGATTTGTGTTTCAAATCCCGGCAATGACATTGAATTTCTTACTCTGGCTCTACTTATCGAAACCATAAGTTTGGAATTATGGCTTAATAGTCTACTTATTCAAATCATAATACATAGGGCTAGTGGTCTTTGTGTGTGTGTGTGTATGTGTGTGTGTGTGTGTGTGTGTGTGTGTGTGTGTGTGTGTAATTTACGTCCTCCGACGTTAAGTCATATCGGACGATGGTTGAACTTGGTGAAATGATGCTCAAATGAGTTCGGGGTCCATGGAGCTTAGAGTTATCCGACATTCGTCTATCAGAACAAGGGAAAACCACGGAAAAAACTTATACAGGTAACTCGCCCTAACCGAGATTCGAACTCGGGACCTCTTGAACGTGAGGCAGACATGCTACCACCATGCTACCGAGGCGGGCACGGCTAATGTAAACAACGATTAATTTCCACAAGAAAAAATAGAAAATTGAAATGAGGAAAGCGGGTTTTCAGCTTAGAATGTTGCTCGAAACTGCTTAGGTTACCACAGAGCTGCACACGTACATTTAGTAACAGTGCAGTAAATGCTTATATACCCGTATATCACTGAATTAGTACTAGTAGTAGTATCAGTGGCGTACTTCTCAAATTTATTGCAGAAAATTATGCCCTCTGGGAATAAGTACTCTCTCTCGTTTTGTTCTCCCAAAACCTCTCTATAACCTCTTAAAGCTTTACGGGGGGATTTCAGAAACATTCTGTATAGACTATAAAGCATTACCCATAAGCCCAGACACATGAAAAATGTTGCATAATTTAATTCCATATCACAAATAAAATCAAACGAATTATTGATTAGTGGTTCTACAAATCCGATTACAGTTATAATTATGTTCAGCATAACGTTAGAAATTGTTCAACCTTACTGTATGAAAAACAAATCGACTGTAGCGAACTGTAGTTATTTCTGAAGTTTTGAATGTGGTACTTGAAAGTGCAGAATTTTAATGTTTTCTAGTGTTTGGAACTTTATGTTGTGTATTAACGTTAGGAATTTCTGCAGCATATGAGAGCTCTGTATTAAACAACTGTAGGGTCAAACAGGAGCTATAGAGGTTTAAAGGTTTATTTATTTTGTACATGTAAAGTTATTCCTCCATTCCGATAATTTCCTCACCTCCAAAATACACAATTTATACAATATGTACAGTATTTTGTAGATCATTGGAAGGTTAAGTAAGTCTAAAGTATACATTTTGCCAAAGTTTCAAGTCTATTTAAAAAATATCATGGTAACTTTGATCATTTATTAAAAATGGCATGGTTTTAGACTTATTGCAATTTTAACAGACGAATGAAATGACTCAATATAACATACTACTTATACGGGCAACAATTTATTTAAGTGTAAAGTTGAGATTTATGTAATCTTGGGAACTGCTAATAGGAACTATGAATAGGAATTACCTTCTAGTTTCAAGTTGATGAATAAATCAAATACTGTTACTAAAATTATTCATGATTCTGAAATATTGCATGTTAATATATTTATGACAAAATTGCTTTGTAAAAACCTTAGATCACTTATGGAATTCCGAAAGCACTTATTTTAAATAAACGTACACCTGGTATCTCAACGCCGCTCGCCAGACAAAGAATTCATTTTTGAACCCTGTTTCCTCTATTTTTATAGATATTTCTGGAAAAGCTTTGGTTAATTTTTCATTTGCGTGAGTACCTACAAGTTCTGTAATTATAACTTAATTATGTTAGTTTAATTAAGTACTCCTTATGTTTTCATTGTCGCAGTTATACGAAACATTAAACGTAAGTTAATAAATGTACTGCTAATTAAAAACTGAAGTTAATACTAAATATGGACATATACCTTACTAAGCGTTAGGAGCTGTTGCATCAACTAACCACAGGGCACTATATTTCAGAAAATGGGTTAAAATTGGCATTTTACGAATTGAAATGTCTTCGTAAATGATGTGGAGAATAACTCATATGGAGGCTTTAGATGTAACTCGTGAGGCTTTCAGTGAGCCATTTCTACTATAAGAATTAGCCATTTAAAAATGCAAATATAATATTTTGCCTCAAACTACATATATGTAAATTGAAAATGCGTTGAAATCACAAAAATGCATATTAAAATTCGAAAAATATAGCAATAAGGTCATAGGTCATCAAATTAATTGAAATGTAAATGCAAATTAAAATGGTAATCACTTGAATGTGTGACAATAGCTGTGTTTAAAATTGTATCAACAAGGTAAACAATTCCTGTACATCCGGTATCTAGGCTTACAGCAGTGAAATGTTTTTCCTCTCTAGCGTATAAAGTCATCTCTAGCACCACCACCGACACCAAGAATGATTGAAGATGATGATGGCCATAATGACAATAAAATAATGATGATATAATAATATGAGAATAATGATTTTGGTAATCACTTTTCTAGCATTCCTTAGCCTTCAAATATTAACCAAAATTGAATTAGGAGAAGTTAATTATTTTAATTTATACTATTAAGTGTAGATCTGTCATATTTAATATCCAAATAAATGAAATTTTATTTTAAGAAGTATATTTTGTTTACTGATGTTTACTGTTTTACTTTTTACTTTAATAGCATATTTCACTTGGAACCTTTGTTAAGCCTAGCGGTGTTCTCTCTTGCTAGAAGCTAAAGTAGTGAAAACGATGATGACTTAATTAATACTTTCATACAGAATCTCCTTTGGGCTATCTACTCGTGCGTAGCTTCCAACAAGGAAGGTAAGGATATACGTTTCTTTGACTCTTTAGAAATATTTAACCAATAGCACTATCTTCGTATTAGAGTAACTTTTACTGGCTTTACTGGCACAACGTTCCAAAGGGTAGGCTTGTTTTGTGATAGTAAATTCTCCACGACTTCCATAATCTGGTAATGTATAAGACACCTACAAGTCAACTTAGCACTTCAGGTGTGCTAAAGTATTTAAAATGAAAACCAATAGCACTGCAGACTTTAGAAATATTTAGTGGCATAAAATAATATATGATATTTGTCTGGATTGTCAACTTTTGACCATCTCTAATGGATTATAAATGTCAGAAAATCAAAAACAGGAAAATTTTTAAAGCGATTTTGCAGCAAGATTAAAATAAGCGTTTAAGGAAAATTTGTAACCAATGGAAATGGTCCGGACACGTCATAAAGCTTCATTATGATGGATAGGCTCAGCCGGTCACCATGTGGGACACTTATAATACCAAGTGGCGCAACTGCCCCTTCGCGTAAGCAGATACGTTAAAACGATTGCAGAGCGCAAGGAGACATTCCAGTTAAACACACGGCAGTGTTGTGAGCGGACCACGCGGGCTAGTTCAATCCTGGGAACTGCCTCTTTACGTTTGGAGCCCAACGAAGTCCGCTCAGAACACTGCGGCACATTTAAGTGGAACTGCCCGGTTTCGTTCTGCAACTCTTTAAAAGCACAGAAGGATATCTACTTACATGAAAGAAGGGGCAATTGGCCATCTGGTATTTTGATCAGAAGCCGAGGAAGACCGGAGCAAATGCCTTTAGACATCTATTCGCGCCATATTGGTCTTGTACTGCGAGGTGAAAAATATTTGAAGATTATCAAAGATAACTAATTAGAAACAATATTCTATGAAAACAAAACTACACAGAAGTTAGATTAATTGTAAGCGTGAGTTTGGAATTCTAAATGAAATCCAGTCGGTGCAATATTTAATATTCACAACACTGGCGCTCTACCCACGTGCAACAACTCGCCAAGAGAAGCTTCCCCTCTTTCAGGAAGGCTTTACTCTTTGTGGATTACTCTAGGCTTTATTAATTCACATTTCATAAGCATATGACATTTTAATCAAAATAATTGGAAACATGTTCAAGTTAAAGAAATACCTGCAATCGAAGGGTTTAAAGATATTCAGGTCATATATTTTGAAATGGCTGAAATTAGATACCAAGTTGAATGATGTTAGAAGTGTCCGGATTTTCATCTAATTTATTTATGGTATCGGGTATCAAATTAGGTAATAAAGTGACATAATTCATAACGTCTGGTGAAATGACACATCCTGGAGTTGCACTTTACATAATAAGAACACGGTGGTGAATGATTTGCAAATTTTAACTTAAGAACGTTTTGATGAATTTTATTGTATTTCATTATCTTCCTTCCATTTATTTCAATTGAAACGTTATCTCAGAGAAATAGCTAAACGCTACCCATGTATTGTGAATACCTGACCAGTATTATCACGACCACATAAAGCAATGTACCGGATGGCGCACAGCAAGCTCCTTAGTTTCGGGAGTTTATATTTAATTACTCAGTTACGAGAGGAACATAACATATGTACCAATTAAAAATATACAACATGCCATTAATTTCCTCACGTTATAGAATTTTCTTGAAAATTACATCTTCAAGTTGGCCTCCGGGCATTCCTGCAAACAAGTCTTAATGAAACTGGAAAACATACGACGCAGCAGGCTTCCATCTATGACCGCAATTGAACAGTGATATCTTTCAGTGCTTGTAGAGTTGTACGATGTCTAGTAAGGACCTTCTGTTCTGGTTGTTTACGAAGTGAACTATGCGGACAGTGTTCAACAGATTGTCTCATTTGAGCAGCATTTTCTGCTGTCCTCACTGTTTTAGTTGGACCGTATTTACTGTCTAGGACTCTGCCTTATGTTGCAGACTTACTCTAATATTGCAACAAGGAAACTTGCTATGTGTCAACCTGTAGTCTATGGTATAGGAAGCATTGTTAAAACGCCCGAAAATTAAACACACATACATTATTGTCTGTGTTTGTGTATGTGTGTGTGTGTGTGTGTGTGTGTGTGTGTGTGTGTGTGTGTGTGTGTGTGTGTGTGTGTGTGTGTGTGTGTGTGTGTGTGAACATTCATACATATACTGCCCAAACCTGCAGGTTTCCACTAGTACTTCAGCTTTATATCTTTCTTGTACTGTATGTTCTGGTTCTGCTGTAGCTGTAGCCCCCTCTCTGCTACAAATTGGTTTCGAATTATCTGTATGCTGCTGCGAATTGTATTGCATCCTGACACAAAGCATTTCCAGTGCTGTTTAACAAGGGATGCTTCTAAACTTCCTGACTAGAATCACGATGAAACTTTCATGAGAGTACAATGGGACCAAAGCCACGGGAGTGCAATGGGATATTTCGCAATCAAATGTAACACTTCAAACTTCACCATTATAACCGAAGGCACCGTTGTAGAGAAGTATAAAGCTACAGAAACAAGGAAAATATAGCAAATAATTTCATACACAAAATAGGAGAGCCAATGCCTTAACTATTCATTAGAAATAAAGATCTATAAAGAGTACTTTTAAGAGATTTAAGTAACCTTTCATAATCCATATATAATAATATGAAACAGAAGCTCTATCTTAAGTGCATTACTCACATAACTACCTCTCTTCACTCTTCTGCAACCATTTTTACAAAAGTAGCACTTCGTAATACTTATTGGTACAAATTTCATTACTCCCAGGTATCGTTGTAAATCTGAAAGGAACACCGTTCAAAGATATATAGTATCGTGAGTGTGAAAAAGATTTATTTGATTGTACTAAGTTCTTCTGTATCTGATGGATTTTCCTGTCTACAGCATCCATTCGCAATGAATAGAAAATTATCCTTAGCATTACATACTTTCCCCTTCTGCTTCTTCTTCCACCTGTAGCTGGTATTTACTTTTTATCTGCTGAACATGTTATCCATTTATCTATATTTTCACTGTATGAATTTTTGTTATCAAGCGCTTTAGTTGCATTCAATACCGGGATAAATTTGATTTACTCTTTCTCTGTAACCGGTTGAAGCGTTGTTCATTTGACCTCATTATTTATTTTGTTGTAAATGTTATACCCTCCACTACTAATTCTCCACTACAACCAAGTGTAAACTAATTAAAATATAATTCTTAAACCTGCAAGTTCTAAGTTTAAGCGATACAATGACACAATTGATTTAATGTGCTTTACCGATATAAAATAAAATTTCGCCAATGCAAATATGGCATGATTAACAATTTAGAATTGAGATCAACTTTTCAGTGTTACCCTTTACTCTAGGAAACTTGATAAGAGCTATTTTCCAACACATTTGTGCTCTAAGGAATAAAAAATTGAGCCCGATACGAATAATGATTTTACATTGTGCTGTGAACGACTGTTTATTTCACACTTTGTGTAATAAGTTGGGGAGACTCTGAAAATTTATAAGAAATGAATACGGCTGTGTCGAAGGTCTTGTTTATATAAACAATCAATTAGTGCCAGTTTGAAAAAAAGCAAAGTAGCACATCTTAAAATACAATACCGAACACAAATATAGCATATTGTTACATAATATGCCTTAAAATTAGGAACTATGTTTCAGGTGCTAATGCCAACGTGGACTTCACTTCAAAGATAGTAATAAGTAAATCTAAATATCAAAGTGCGATTATTTTTCGACTTCTAATATATATATATATATATATATATATATATATATATATATATATATGTGATAGAAGGATTTGTATTTGACACGGTGAAACGGAAAAATTTCAGGCAAATTCTTTTTTCCATTTCTTTGCCCTGAAGGCTCTTTCTTCCGAATAGCCGTTCTATAATGGCGTAACAATATTTGTAATCTTCGCCCCTTTTTGAAACTTCACGAATTTTCAATTGAATTTTTTTGACACATGTAAAATATTTTATACTCTGTTACATATTACTGAATATCGTGCAACCTAAAAATGTACCAACCATTCTTCTGCCATTCCTAAAGTGCTAAACCTATTTAAATGTCTTGTTTTACATACCCTTTTACTGTTTTCAATGTGTGGAAAGTCGTAGCCAGGTTCCAGAAAATATGCCCTGGAGAAATAAACATATCTTAAATACAATAAAGAAGATTCAAAATGAGTAAAAAGCATTATAAGAATAATATAATTCTAGGCTTGTTATGAAGTGGAGCTATCATTCAAATCAGGAAATTTCTCTTTTTTGCCAACAAATTAATAGAAAGCACAGCTAAACTGTAGTCTTATCTTTGAAGATTTTCATATGTGTTTAACTACGTTGTAATCTAATGCAAGGATTTCCATTGTACATACATTCAGGATACATATTCAGGCGTAGGAAACCAATAGATAAGGTTAATATATACTTGGCACTTAATCTAGTATGAGAAAAATAACTAATCCAGGGCTACGGCGGCACAGTAGTACAAATATGTCAAATATGTTTTCATCTTTATCCTGCCAGTATTAGCTTCGTATTTTGTCAGATTTTCAAAATATAATTAATAATATTGTGATATTAACTGGCTTTGTAATTATCCCAGCCAATGCTACCTTATGACGAATAGTACGGTAGAATTATGAAGCTCATCATTCATTATGGTAAATAAAAATGTCATAGGAGTGATATGGGAAATACAATTCCTATTTAAGAAACATATGGAAAACACCTAATCAAAACATTTAGGAAAAGTCAACGTGGTTGACGTGGTTTCAGAGAGAGAGGAAACTTGAATGAGAAATGCTTCAAGAAAAGCAAATAGTAAAATACAAATTAGGGCGGGATGCTAATCTATGTAATGAGATTTTCCAGGAGACTTAAGTCAAGCTTTCATTGGGATAGTAAAATTGCTTTTGATTAAAATTTGTACTATAGGAGTAAATTAAGGGTTTATGAAATATCCATAGGCATAGAAAACAAAAATAATTACGCCACAAACAAGTGCACCGTTTTGAAGGTAAGCCTAAATATTGGCTGTCAGGGGTGCATTTTAACTGAACAAGATTTCAACATTCAGATGAACTGCTCTTGGAGAACTGAAAGAACGCAAAGGAATTAATTTAAATCACATTTTAAATATAACAGATCTGGCCACTGAAGGATCAGAGGGGCAGCTTAAGCAAATGTTATCAATAATAAAATTTTATTATCATGATAACCACCTGCAAACTTTGGAATGTGCGGGTAGCTTCACTGTGGCAAAATAAATAAATAAAATTAAGAATATATTTGCCGAATTAGTGACGAATATGTGAGATTTCGAATTAGTTAATTAGTTGTCACGTTTCCATTATATTTATGAGGGCTTTATTCATCAATAGTGTCCAAACAATTGTGTTGTGTAAAACAAGTCTTTTCACTCTTTTTGATGCGTTCTGCATGATACAACATGTTAAACTATGCACCCAATTTTCGTCCTGTTTGCTAACTAAAAATTCTTTTCACATCCGGTTGCAGACCTCATTCCTTTTTCTCTGACTTACTGCAAGCCAATAGGACCTAGTTCTAATTCCATAGCGTCCTTGCATGCTTGCTTTTACGAGAGATTTTACTTACTTGGGTGATGTGATTTCTTTCCATTCTGAGATTTCCTCATTTGAGTTTTAACAGTTTAGGTACGGAAGATAATTCTTTCAAAGATGGCGTATGCATTTCATAGATTTTGGTTTATTTATTCTGAATTGTTCATCATTATTTCGTAACTTTGTTACCCTTTTCCTTCTATTGGGTCATTTATATACAGCGTATAAAGGGTTTAATGTTTTTTTATGTTGCTGACATGCCTAACGCTCCAAACATCAGTAATTTTAATATTCAAACGAGAAAGGGTATTTTTTATATACATTACTTACATTCTTGGTTACAGTACACATTTGAATATAATAATTAGTTTGTAAACGCTGGCTTGCGGGTGCTTGCTATTTGTCTAAGGCGGCATGCCTTGGTCCCTAGCCACGGAATGTGGCCGGGTTCGATCCCACCCATGGGGTGCGGATTTTAAGTCCCGGGTATAGGACCGGAGCCCACTCAGCATCGTGAGGAAAGTGAGAAACTTACGATAGGTAAACGGCCCTGGTCATGAAAACCAACGTTCCAGCTGAAGGATGTCGAGATGCTGACCACATCTCCTCGTATCGGTTGGATGATCGCCCACGTCTGCCGTGCGTAATTGGGCGTGAGGCCGGCAGTCGGGATGGTAGGCCTTGGCTCTCTTTGGGCTGTAAGTTTTTAATCACTTCAGTTATGAGTAAATGTTCCAAAGCATGAATGAGGGCAGTTAGTTTTCCTTATTTTTTATTAATAAATGCGTGGAGCTTGTTGTCGTTGTCTTTGTTAGTACCATGTTCTAAGCTGTAAATGTCTCTATTCTCTATGAATGTCTCATAACTCATTGTTGATGCTGCAGTTTTTATGCCATATTTCGAAAACAAATTTCTTAGTTGACATACATTAAAACACCTAAATAAAACAAAATATAATTTTGAATTAGCTTCTGAATTGTTCCATATTTTCGTATCTGTGTACAGAAATGCACATCAAATACATACCATCATGGGTTCTATTGGTAATTATTATTTCATTTTAAATTCACTTTAGAGTAATTTATAGATTGGCTTTTAAATATTTTAGGTTTACAGAAACCAAGCTCTTTGCAGAGGAAATGATTTGCAGATTATATCAATAAGCATCCTGTTCACTTTGTATTTCAATACGCCTAACTAATAGTACCTATGATGTGCTGAAGTTTAAATGAAGCTATGTGGAAGGAAGTCACGCATTACATACTCTAATGTGTAATAGAAGACATCCTGTAGACATTGTTGAAGGTGGATGAAACGTTAGGTTCCCTTTAATGAAAGAAAAACTAAGCAGGTTGGTCTCCGAAGGAGAGCGAGAAGAAAGTTTGGAAACCAACTGTAGACTCTCTCTCGAGCTAGTTACCTGTTAGAATCTGCGCGGTTCTCCACAGGAAACCACCAGAATACTAAACTGAGTCTGTTTCTTATTATTTTACCTAGCGCGAATCTTGTTATCACAAGTTCTCGTTACAGCGGTTGCCTTATGGAAACACTGATGCAGGTATAAGAGCCCAATTTTCTCTAATGAACGTTAAACCTACTTCGTTTTCTTGAAGTGGTAGCAAGGTTTTACTTTGTTAAATGTACTCGTAAGGATGTAGAAGTACGTACGTACTCCCCAAAAGCTTCCAAATAGAATACTTAATTTTCGCAAAATACATTTTAAGTTTTCATGTTAATTTACGAAGTAACCCTCATTCTGCGTCTAGTTTTTATTTTAGAATTGAAATATAGATTCAGAATCTAGAAGCATCTGTAAGAATTACAGGTCTATGTTCACAATTAACAAACTGATGCATGAAAGTTACATGATTTCTGCAATAATCTATAGTTCACAAGTAAACCTGTATTTTACATTACTCCTATAGCATTGATACTTTATCCAGTTTATAGCAATGGTTTCAGTGGTTTTGACGGTTGTATTAAAAGTAAGGTGTGGTGACTCAGTACTTTGGAACATAAGTCAGGTTTACACATTAACGACATCATGCGCATACTCTGTATGCCATCTAGGCAGTAAAAAAGAAGCTTCACATGAGTTAAATAATGGTGGTGTAAAATTTATAAACTGAAAATTACCTATACATATAAAGGTATCGAAATCGGTGCCGGGCGATCGGAACGGTGAACAGATAAGCGAGATGAATTCGCAAGTGTGGAGAGGTTAGTAAAGCGGTCTGGCGAAGCGAGTAAGTCAGCGAAGGAGCCAGTGAGCTTTTCCAATTGCTATGAAAATTACCGTTCTGGAGTTAATGATCTGTCATGTCCTTGAAAATCAGTGCTGTTATTGCAAAGGATATGAAGTTTATTGTTATCCACTACCAGCGACTGAACCATCCGGAAGAAGAGGCTACATCGGCCATAGTTCTTTTGTATGAAAACAGTGAAGTGACACTGAACAGTGGAACTAGTTCATATTAGTAACAGGTAAGTGAAGTCTTAGGATAAAATAAAAGTAAGTAGTGCAGCGGAAACTGAGTGAGGTGGCATTTGGAATCCTAAACAACGTCACATATATCAGTTACCTTTCGCTATTATTTCAATTCTTAGGTAATTTCTGGTGATTAACCAGTGTGATTAACCAGCTATTGGGAGTAATATTAATAATTTCAAAGATAAACTGCATTTTGCACATGGTGTAGGTAATGATTGAGATTGAATTATATATTGAGAATTATATGTAAGTAATATATCCTTAAAAGGGCCATCAAGTGCATCTCAATAAAATATCTAAAAACTGCTTTCTATGTTCTTGGAACAGCAATACAACTTGTTCATTCAAACATCCAAATTAAACGCAAGGGATTCTTATAAGCCGAACAGAATAAAGAAAATGTTATAAAATCAAATTAAATATGTGTACATTTGGTGCTCACTGTCACTTCTGAAAGCACTTAAAGTGAAAGACAAGTTGGATCTGTAGTTTAAATAACACAAGATGTTTGAATTTAGAATTGAGGTATTGCTACAGTATCATAACTGAATATTCCTCAATGGTTAAGCATGTAAGCTTACGTAGTGATCTGCAGGTGTTGCTATTAACGGAAAAAAGTGTTATGTTACCATAAACGCTTAGCTAAAATTGCTAATAATCCCAAATTTCGGAATACATACGTGTATATGCTTGGAATCTACAACTACAATCTACATACGCAACAGGTTATGGTGCAATCTACTAAAACCATGGAATTATTGTGATTGAATTTTTCAAACGAGGACACATTCTTTTACCTCATTAATACGAGGGTTGTTCAATAAAGACTGATCATAATTTTTTTACGGTCAAAACTTTTCGCGCTAAAATTCAATCTTTTATTCTATTAGCTTAATGTGAAACAAACACACCGCAGTAGTTTCATTGTTCGTCCTCCTGATTGCCGCCTATGAGAACCAGGCAAGTTCAGACATGTTCAGTATCGCCTACCGCTGCAATGGAGGTAACATGCAGTTAAAGTTGATGTAAGAGGAAGATCCGGAGTTAATATCAAACGTCAGCACTGCTGATGAAACTTGGCTACATCATTTTGATCCTGAGAGCAAACAGCACAACTCAGTGTGGAAATCCCCTTCATCACCAACCCCCAAAAATGCAAAAGGTATTGCTTCTGCTGGGAAAGTTATGGTCATCTCATTCTTTGATATTCATGTAGTCTATCAGCATGCTGTATCTGCACACACACATCAGTAACTGGACAATACTACAGGGATGTCCTAAAAAAAATTGCAAGTCCACATCAGGCGCAAAAGGCACATTTGCATGAAGCAGGCTGGATGCTGCACCACGATAATGCGCGTCTGCATATTGCCAATATTGTTGCTGAATATCTTGCAAACATCAAAGTGAACTACATCCCTGACCCTCCTTATAGTCCGGATTTAGTCCCATGTGACTTTTTCTATTCCCTAACTTGAAGAAACGCCTTTGTGGGAGGCATTGTCCATCATCAGAAGCAGTGGTGAAAGCTGCGGAGCGATTTTGAAGGATCTCTTAAACAATGGTTTCCAGCGTGTCTTTGAAGACTGGCAGAAACGCTGCGACAAGTGCATCGCATTCATGGGAGACTATTTTTAGAAGGACGATCAAAATTATGAGGATACGTGTGAAGGTACGTTGTCAAAAAATGATCATTCTTTGTTGAATAGCCCTCGTATTTAAATGCCAGTTTTGAAGCTTGTGATGTTCTGTTTGTTAAAAATTTCAGTAGCTTTTCGCTAATAGCTTATAAAAACTAAGGTGACAGAGTGTGAAATTGTTTATATTATGTAGCAACATCAGCCTTTACCTCAGAATTCTTAATGCGTATCTCAAAAACGCGTTACAGCTCCAACAAACTTAAACGTACATTAATCCTTTCATACACAATGATAACCTTATTAATGGGACAGTAAAATTAATGGTAATATTTTAGTTTTCAAATTTGGCTCCCACGTGACAGTAAATAATAAATAATAACTGGAAAAATAATTGTAAGGCGTAGGGCATAAAATATTCCAAAATTAATTTTCACATTACTTAGGCCGGGATTACACCTGGAAATAAAGTATATTTCTTTTAAAATACCTTAATGATGCGATTTACCAGAAGAACAGTTAGGAAATATTCTTCCACTGAGCTACAGGTAAAATATAATTTTCTAGAGTGTTATACTCATATTCAGTTTTTGCAGAGTTCATTCCTACAAAGTGACACTACGTGTATTCACAAAAGCCTCCCAAATACTATTAAAGATTTAAATTTTACAACTATATATGTGCTGATAGTACACCTAAACTATTCTCAACCAGGAGAAGCTACTAAATGGCTTGGTTTTCCCCACTACAGGTATTTTACGAGGGGGGACCCAAAAGGAACCGGACTCCGAGGGTGCTGCAGGGTTCTGACGCTAGTTGCGTTAGTAGAGACCTTGATGAAACAGCTGTGCAGACGGCGTCAATGTAGAGCTGAACGTGCAAGTGTGGTATTGTGTTTCTCTGACTGTTGGCGGGTTACCTCTGCGAAGTCGTTATGACAACTTTAAAGGAACAAAGAGTGTGTGAAGTTTTGCGTTTCCTGCTTAAAAAGAACTGCAACGGAGACACACCAAATGTCTCAGGAAGCTTTCCAGGAGGACGCTATGAGCCGCTCACAGGTTTTCGAGTGGTTTGGGCGCTTTAAACGTGGTGAGATGTGTTGAAGATCAAGCTCGTTTTGGACGCCCTTTAACATCGCGAAACGAGGAGAACATTGTAAAGGTCTGCCAAAAGATCAACGAGGATCGTCGCCAAACGATCGACCAAATTTCAGCAGTGACAGGAATCAGTTGGAGCTCATATCAGCGGATTTTGAGGGAGGATTTGCACATGAGACGTGTTGCTGCTAAATTCGTTCCGCGCCTTCTCACACAGGAGTACAAAACCATCCGCATGGATGTTTGTCAGGATCTGAAAACAGAGATTGCACGTTATACAAACTTCTTGAACAAAGTTATTACAGGGGATGAGAGTTGGTGTTACGGGTATGACCCAGAAACCAGGCAAGTGTCAAGCCAGTGTAGGACTCCCAACTGTCCCAGACCAAAAAAAGCAAGGCAAGTGATGTCAAATGTGAAGACGATGATTATTTTCTTTTCTGATGTTCGTGAAATTGGGCATCGGGAATTCGTACCCCCTGGCCAGTTTGTTAACCATTAGCTTTACTTGGCTGTTTTAAGGCGTCTGCGAGAGGAAACGCCCGGAACTTTGGCGATCAGATGACTGGTTTCTGCATCACGACAACGCTCCAGCACACACGACCTTACGAGTGACCTACTATTTGGCATCTCAGAGGTGGTCTGTCGTTCCGCACTCTCCGTATTCGCCGAACCTAGCCCCTTGCGACTTTTTCCTATTTCCACGAATGAAAAAAAAAAAACGCTTAAAGGGAAGCGTTATGACGTTGTGGAGGCGGTAAACACAGCTTCGCAAAGCGCACTGGAAGATATCAAACTTGAAGAGTTCCAAACATGCTTCTGACAGTGAGAAAAGAGACTTGACAAGTGCATCGCATGTAATAGAGAGTATTTTGAAGGTGACCGATATCATTTTGTAAAAAGGTTCATCAATAAAGTTTTTATGGCAGCAATCCGATTTCTTTTGGGTTCCCCGTCGTATATAGTGTAATCATTTAAATATGCTTCCTATTTAATTCTGACACTAAGCAAAATTCCTAATATTAACTGATGTGTGCATAAACGTCTCTTATTTAACCAAACATTTATAGACTTTTGGAATCTAATTTTAATTAACGCTGGTGTATTACTGGTGGTTATCTGGTTAAGAAACCTGTCTCAAAATATAGAGTGAAAATAAGTACGACCTTTTCTGTTTTTTAAAGTTTCGCTTTATTAATTATCACTGTGACATTACTTACACATTTTACCATCGAGATCTAGTTTGGTTTTTCTTGTCTCTTTATTTTCTTGCTGACATGGCCGGTAATAAAGTGCACGCGAAAGGGTCTTTCTTTCGGATGATTCTCTCGTTAGGGAATTAAACACATGACTTCTGTAACCAGAACTCACTGAATGCTACAAGTTAGATCACAAACTCACTTGCAGACTCGCATTATATGTCGCATAAGAAATGCACTCACAGATTCACCCGTGAGGGTGCTCGCTTACACAACCATTATAACTTTCCACGGAACGTACAAAGGGAGGAAGGAAATCTACCGAAAATTCTGTTTGTGTCGATAGCGCATTAGGTGCTTACGCTGTGTGAGAGCGCTGCCGAGACAACTTATCACTTTTAGTTGGGTCATACATGCTGTATGTTATGGGTAGTATTGTGCACAATTAAGTGCACCGGAAACTGAACAGGTGAGCGGATTCAGACGAATAACCTGATAGGATGTCTCCTTGTGTACCTTTCAAAAATAACTTTAATATAATAGATACTTTAGTCTGTGCATTACGTGTACAATGAATAATGCAGTGGACTGGAAGAGGTTTCCATGTGGTTCTTGGCCTGGCGGTTTCCTGTTAATTGCGCTTACCTCCAATCTGCATACTCACGGGAAATTTGGACTCTGGAGCACATGACACCAGATGCAACAGATGTGTCTGCTGATTGCAAGATTACAACTACTGCCACTGTATTCCAGGTATCCACTTACTTATTCTTTCGATTGTGGGGAGCATAGCACTCATCTCTTCAGTATGTAACAGTTGTATTTTCTTAAACTTGAAAATGAGTTTTGTATATTTCCTTGATGTTATTTCAATTTTTTTCAAAAATGTTTAACAGTATTATAATGTTTGTGTTGAGTTTGTTGAAGTGGGATTCTTGAAGGAAATTTAGTAGGCCATGTAATGACATTATAAAGAAATCTACGGTTGCTAGGGGAAGAATATCAATAATCTTGCTTCGTGGTGGAAAAATGTCGCAGAAAAGATAAAAGTTTTAATAGTAACAGAAAATCAATCTCCATGGTGAAAAATGACGCGGAGAAGATCTAAAGTTTTGGATAGTGAAGAATGGACGTGTAGGTGTGAGCGATTAAGCTATTTATTAAGGAAGTAAGGATTTATTGATATGCTGGATGTAACCTGCAATGATTGACGAGGAAAGAAAGCCCGCTTTAAAATTCAACCCAGACGATACAATTGGTGACCTGAAGAAACTGATAGTCGCACAAACTGACATGAGATGGGAAAAGATTGTGTTGAAAAAGTGGTACACAATATTCAATCTACAATGAGCAGAAATTTATTACATATGGCGCCCACCGCGGGGCTTCGAAACAGCCAACGTGCATCCCATCTTCACCACAAAAATCTGATTACAAGGATCAGAATATTATGAAGTGAACTCGTGAATTGTTAACATAAAGGAATATCCTATTTAATCAAAATGGCTTTATGTCTATTTCAGAGTCAAAAAAGACTTCCGTGTCAGCTAATGTAATCATATCCCACGTGCATATTTCTAAATAAGCGGGTAAAGTTCCGGGCCTCATATGGAGATGACCACACTGAACCAGTTTGATGGATAGCATTATCTAGTTAAACTGTAGACTAGCTTGTATCCATAGCTACAGGTAAATAACTGGTTTCACGAAAATAGAGGGTTTGGAAAAACGAGCACTGATTAAATCCTTCCACTTGAAAGGTTTAAGGCCCAAAGAAATTAGGGAGGAAATGAACCATACATTAAAAGACTCTGTCCCTTCATATACAACGGTTAAAAGGTGTGTTGCAGAGCTTAAAATGGGAAGTACTAGTACTAGTGATGGACCTCTCTCTGGACGCTCTGTGGTAGTCACAGCTCCAGAGACCATAAAAAAATCCCCATTTAGTACTGAAAGACTGCAGATTAAAATATTTGAGATAGCAGAGACTGTAAACATATATAAAGAACGTGCAGGTAATATATTAAGTAGTGTTTTGCGCTTTCACAAATACTGTGCAAGATGAGTGCCGCGTATGTCAACACCTGCTCAGAAGTTGCAAAGAGAAACTGTTTCTGCTAATAATTTGGAGTTCTGCTATAAAAATCCTAGGGAATTTTTGAGACGGCTTATTACCGTAGATGGAACTTAGATACGTCACTACACTCCAGAAAGTAAATCATTCAGAACAGTGGGTTGCACCAGGTGAACCAACTCAAAGAAAAGTTAATCTTGTCACCTAACAAGGTTATTCCGATTGTTTTCTGGGAGGCACAGGAGATTAATTTTATTGATTACTTAGAACAGGGTAAAAGTATCTCTGGTTTCTGCTACGCAAGCTAACTACAACGTTTGAATAATGAGTGAAAAGAAAAGTGCCCCATTTGGCAAAGAAGAAAACCTTGTTTCTCACGACAATGCTCCAGCTAATCTGTTAGTCCTTCCAATGGGAAAAATGTGCGAATTTATGTTGGAACTGCTTTAACATCCACCCTATTTGTCAGATCTACCACCAAGTGACTATCACCTGTTCCCGAACATGAAAACATTTCTTGGAGGACGAAGATTTCACAGCAACGAGGAGGTCATTGAAGTTTAGCCTTTCTGGAGATTATGCTGAGAAACAAAGAAAAATACTATTTTTAAATCTTTCTTTTACTGTGAGGCCCAGTACCTATGAGGCGACCCTCTTATGTACCTTTAGTTAGAGTAAAGCTATTGCACCCAGAACTTCGATATACAGATTCCATTGGATATAAATGCATTTCAGATTCCTTAATTCAAAACATCACTTCTAGGGAAAAAGTGACCTCTGTATATTGGTTTACGAACAGCAGATTCAGAAATGAAACTTTAATACAACGCTGACATTTAAGTTCAAAAGCTTTGAAAGTATTGGGACAGCAAATGAACTCATGTTAACTTCAAGTTAAAAAACTTTCTTTGTTTATTTTCTCAAAATGGTTCTAAGTATTTTGATAAAAATAGTGTTTAATTTATATTAATACACGAGGAATAGCGTGTGAAAATCTCTGTTCAGAAACAATTACATACCTATATTATTACTATTATTACAAGTAGCGTAAAAATCTGCTCAAGCACATGATACTCTTGAAATATCGAATATTCTCTGATATCCGTTTTGTAGGTCCAGAAGTTCCAATACTTGGTTGTTTTCTGAATGGAACACATTTTTTGTCCTTGTTCCATTTAAACCCCGTCTAAAACTACAATTGTCATATCGGCGGCCGTTCTCCTTTGGAATATATCGAAGATATTAGCTCGTATTCATTAGGTTTTAATCATTAGATCACACACGAATTCACACTCTCATTCATGCTTCCAGACTCTGAGGAAGATGGGGAATTATCTTGATCAGAGAAAAATCCCAACCCCCACCGCCGGGAATCAAACCCGGGACCTCTAGCAGGGCAGGCAGGTGCTCTAACGACTAAGCTACGAGGCCAGCCGAACACGATTTGAATGTTTCCTGTACCTACACATGACCAGATTTTCTAAAATATATCAATTCAGATTACCGTATAGCTTTGGTACATTTAACTATGTGTAGTGATCATATTACTTCAAACTTTTATTTTCTTTTTTATTTATCCAGATTTATGAACCCTATTTTACACAGTGGTATATTAGGGTTATAGTTGATACATAAAAATACACAATTTTAACAAAAATATTTTAAATACTAGAAGGAAGAAAATATGTTATAATCTGATGCATATTAATTTAAACTATTTCAGACGTTTAAACACTGAGTTTATAAACATCATGAAGTACTTATACTGTTGTGACTTCATTAGCAAAGATGTGAGCGGAGCAGAAAATTCAGTTCCTAGAGAGTCTAGCTTGAATATTAATTCTTGTCTTTCTCTCCAGAAAATGGGACAACAGTAAAGGAGATGAACCACAGTTTGAAATTCTTCACCACACATGCACTTGGGGTTAGATGTTAAGTGAAAACGTGATAAGTATTCACCAAATTTACCATGTCCACTTAAAAATTGTGTCAAAACAAAATTTGGTACAACAGTTTCACATTTTCCTCTGTCATATACACTAGGGAAAAATAATGTTTTTGTTAAACTTCCATTTGGAGTTGTTAGCCATTGTTGGTTCCATTCTTCAAGAATATGTTGATGTATTATTCTCCTTACAGTAGAAATAGGACATAAAGGGTATGTCACAGGAAGATTGGATTCTGCAGCCTTCTTAGCCAAGCAATCAGCTCTCTCGTTACCTAAAATTCCACTGTGTCCTTTAACCCATCCCATGCAAATATGTCCTGGATGGTTTTGAAGCAAGGTTCTGATTTCATGTGCTAATGAATTTAAGTTGGATTTATCATTAATAGCGAGTAGAGATGATTGTGAATCACTAAGAATACGGGCACTGTTCCCATTAACAGTACACCATTTTATAGCTTCTTTAATTTCTAAGAGCTCCAACTGGAATACAGAACATTCAGGTGACAATTTAAACATGGAATGAGTTAGTTCCGTTTGGTTTTCATAAACAACAAAAGCACATCCTACTGCAAATACATTATCTTCAAATTGGTAACGATAACCATCTGTATATATGTAATAATCATGAAAATTACATATTTCCTTTAAACTTTTATTTCAATTATTGGATAAATAAACATTTTAAGGAATAGTTTTAATAAATATGTAAAGTAGTATAGTAAATGTGTGAACATGTGAATATAACAGATGCTATTTTTAAAGCTCTATCGTTATTGTGTTCTTTCTTGCGAATTATTGGAAAGGATTAAGGAAATTCAAGGCAGGTATTTCATGACCCATTTTTTAATTTTTTGTGTCGATACACGACGAGCCTACAGCGCAATGTAGGGAAACTCATTCTACGGACGTTTGAGTAAGTTGTTATGAAAATGGCAAGTAGAGAGCTCCTTATTATAGCATAAACCTTTTTCTAATCTCTAGCACCAATGCAGGGTATGAAAAATTGGCATACTCTAATATTCTTAGTGAATATATCTAAAATAAAGGAATGTATACACATTGTTGTATGTTCATCAACCATTAATAATACCAGAATTAACAGCTATGATTATTAGAATCCTCCCCTCTACCTCATTTTTATTCTTTCCCAATTGATTCAGCTTATAGGCATTTTCATGAGATCAGTTATTTAGATGTCGAGAATGAAATGTTTCAGAAGCAAAGAGCTGCTCCATATTTCAACACTGAAAGTAGTAATGTAACATTCCTTGAGAGCATTTTTGAATTAGGTCGAAGCTCGGAGATATGTCTATGTCCTGGTCACTTACTTAAACCTCGTACAGCGCGTTTGTGCAGTAGGTATGGTGAAGGATCTGTGTTTCATCAGTCGTACATACTCCTGATGTATACGTAAATTAAGCAACATTGTTGCATGATGCAGTGGTTGTGTAAACCTTAATTTTGACCCTACATTCTTTAGCTTGCTTTTCCTTTTTATAATTCTTTCCTTGCTTTTTGCGCAACTCTTAGGCAGTATTGAGATAGTTCTTTGTGCTTTCAAAGCGATACCTGGGAGTAAGAGATAAAAGACGACTACATCCAGATAATGTGCACCAGCAAGGACGGAATCTCTATGCGCTCAATCCTAACGTCGGATATCCATTTATCCTATACTTCCCGGAAGTAGACGAAATACTGTCATAAGGACAAGGTACATAGAGCTCCGCAAAGTATCATGGAGAAATCTTTCATTAGCATGAATTCCACTATTACGCCGCAAATATCCAACCGCCGTCGTCTGTTTTTACAACAGATGAAAGCAAATGCTGGAGACAGGAAGTGATAGACAGAAAATTTGCAATATAAGGGAACCACATCTGCAATCGCCTAAAAACTAGAGAAAAAACGGAAGAAACCAAGGTTGTCGACCGCAATCGAACCAGAATATATCAATTTCGTAATATTTTACACCTAGTTAAAACTTTGTATTCCGATTTATTTCAAAAATCTCAATAACTGCAGATTTACAAGCTTCAAGAATGTTCAACTCATCGCAAACACAATTAGGATCTAATAAACAATTAACGCTTTAGCTCTCCACAAGATATAAACAAGCATATAGCGTTGGAACGGACTGGAAGAAAGGTTGCCCGGAGGGTCCAAGTTCTCCTGCTGTGTCTGAGATAAGCAAACCACACAAGTGTGTTTGCAGTTATCAAACTACAAAGTTGTTGCGTACAAACAAGAGTAATAATTTCTACTATCTGGTCCAAACTAGAATCCAGCTTTAACTCAGATAAACGCATTTAAAGGACATTTTATTCCTAAGAAGTTAATCTTGGACAGTGAACTTAGGGTTATTGTCCTTACCACACGTAGTTAAAATATACTCAGTTCTTGTAACCTACATAAATGAGACGAGGACCTTCGAGGAAATATTGAATATCACTGGTTCTTAAAAAGTTGACTGGTTTAGTAACTAAACGTCTAAAGGTGATTCCACAATTCATTTCCGGTTGTCCTTTAACTATTTAGCACTCATTCTGTATGGTTAATTGCTGAGTCACTAGCATTTTATGACCAATTGTGTACATAATCACATGCAAATATTGCGATTTTGAATTCGTAGCAACGCATAGGACTCTTGTATGCCGAGGTAGCTGTTGTGAAAAGCATGGGCCGGAATCCTGCCTACGCACATGGAATTGCATATCTGAATCGATTTTCACACGCGGAAATTGCTTATTAGTTTATTCGCGTAACTTTTGTTTACGTTAGGGTTGTATAACTGGAATAAATGTGTTGTAACTTTGCCTATGTGACGTAATTATACATCAATGGAACTATTTTCTAGAATAAATGGTAGGGAAACAGTTACTGAATGTTTTACAATACACGTGCACAGGGCTCATTCAAATAACTGTTCTAAAGGATCTTTCAAGTGTTCTATCTTAGAACTTGAGTAAAAAAACGTTCTAGAAATTGTGCCTTTAGATTTTAGAATATTTTAGTTTTCTCTTTTGGCCTAGTGGAAGCGTTGTATGTGGATCTGGTACACTATAGGTGGAATGGCTGATAAATTATAAGTTCTAACGAATACACAGTTCATTTGTTCATTACTAGATAACTCTGAATTTTAACAATATATGCGCTTTTTGGTGGTATGAATTACATAAATTTTGTTCTGACCTTGAAAATGAATCCTTTAATGGATTAGTGTACAAAATCTTTCTATAAAAATTATGATTGCTTCACCTTTCTGCTTAAGTACCGTTAATGTAGATTCACTTTTGGAAAAAAAAATATTTTTCCCATAGTTCTGTCGGCTGGTGTCCCGTGCCTGTTCTCCTGTAGCTTCCTTTGGTGAGTCGTAGACGTGACTGACATCCCAGTCAGAAGAGCCAAGAGCCAAGAGCAGGTCGCCCGGATTCTCCGGGGCGGAGGGCAACACGCCGCGATATCCATCCGCGGTGAGGATTTACCCGTGCGGTATAGTAGATAACGTCGTTTGCGCTAGCTTTGTGTCATTGTAATAGACGGCGGGGTTGGTCTCTGCTGGTGCTTTTGGTGCCATGGTGTGCCTCCGATGAGGGAGGAAAGTGCCGGACTCCGCCTCATTTAGGACGGTCACTAGCGATCCGTCAAGTAGAGAGGGGAACCAGAAGCGAGAGGCCTGATGGGATTTGGTATCGGGGTATTAGGGTTTGTCCAGGTCGGCCGTACGCTATTGGGCGCAGCTGCAGCCGCGACCAAGTGTGGCGCGGCGTAGCGTGGCGTTGTCTGTGAAAGAATGAGGAGAGGCAAACTTTACCACGCAAGGGCATACTTGGGGAGGCGGTAGCACTTCCGTCTCCTAGGGAGCCGGTGGTCATATTGACCTAGTGAGTTCACCAACTGGTTTGGATGAGGTGTGATTTTGGCATACAAAGTGCGCGTTCGTTCACGCACGACGTCCTTAACGTAGGGTATGCTGGGTGTGTAGGGAGTGCGATGGGAACCTGTGGTCGTTACCTTAGATCATCCTTAGAGCCCTGTTCTGCACGGCCTGCAGCCTGTGGAGGGTGGTACGGGCTATCAGAGGTGGGACGCGCGACATTTATACTAGCGATGACCCAGAAGAGCTGGGAGGCAGTGGTAAAGCTCTCGAGGTTCTTGGTGATGAGCGCCAGAAGTGCCACTGGAAACAGTAAGGGGGGACATCTAGCCCCTAGAGCCGGAACTTCTTGAGCATGTACAGCTGTGGATAACTTGAGAATGTTGGTAGTATACTTCCAAATGCAACATAAACCCGGTGCAAAATGATGGAGGTTTAACTCTTTATTTTTTTTATTTTGGAACATAATGTCATTACATGTGGAACAGAACATAATTTAAATGACTGCCGTAACTTCGTTGGGTTTCCCAAATATGGTTGACGTGATTTGAAATAACAGAACGTAAATTAGGTCCAACTCGAGATTTAATATAACCTCACAAGAAGTAATCAATTGCGTTATTTCAAATTATCTCGGGGGCCAGTTAACATCACCAATCATGGAAAATGATGAAACCTGTGAACTACTCATTCAAAAGATCGACCGCCTCGAGAGCAGTATGACATGTGGCACCATCTTTTGGAACCAGATGTTTCTCAGATCCATACCATCCGTTTGAGGCCATAAGTAGTACCTTATGAGTGTCTGGTATCACGCAATACACGGAAGGTTTGACGAATAGATTATCCCTTCTGAGAATAAATTTTCACACTTTCTACGCATGCTGTATGCTGTAATGTTCGAAGGATATTTGTCAAAACTGCTATAATCACATGAAAAGTGACTGCCGAAACTGAATAACGACAGCTGTCACATGTTACAGTTAGGACAGCCTTGTTCAAACGCCCTTTACAAACAATTCATTATAAAATATAAAAATATCTGAAATATTATATGTCACCTGGGATCTATGAAATTCTAAATGAAATATATAATTAAGGAATGAAAAAACAGCATGCAGAATTTATTAATTTAATAAATTAAATTTGTAAAGATGGAGCCATACCAGAGGGATAAAAGACCGTCATCCTTTATTTTTACCTAGAGTGTGGCGACACAGTATATATAATTTTGGAGAAATAAATGCATTAAACAGTTGCCTTAAGAGTACAACGAAATTAGGTAGTGAGGAACGAAAGTATTGTAACATTTATTATGACTATTGTGGAGGAAACAAAAACAACTAAATTTATAAAGTGTTTATCCAAACAGTGATGCCTTAAGCCTTGAAACCAAGGGCAAAGGTCACAATAATACAATGAATGTCGGAAAAAAACGAAGTGTGAATCCTGCTAAAATAGATGGGAATGTAATATATGATCAACAAAGATATAGGTATCTTACAATAATGTAAAATATCACGTTGTGACAGACTGGTTTGCAAGAAGGTATAAACAATGGAACTAACATGTTTCCAGGATGACTGAGGTTAGAAAGATACATCTTTTGAGCCAAGAGCAAAAGTGAGTTATAATGCTATTACAGAGCATTCAGTGTGAGGAACTGCAACCTAATTTACACGCATACAACGAAAAGTCTCCCAATAACGGCAATACTTGCTAATTGACTTATATATAGCTTTCCACGTTGCCGTCGCAGACTTAGGAGCAAACTGTTAACTGAGCCTCATTGATCATCAGAGACTCTGCTAATGTTATAACGAGTTACCATGTGTAAGTTTTGCTACGATTAAGCTGGATAATTATTTGGTAAGGAGTATGATTGAGCAACGTAGCCCCAGCTGTAACTGAATGCATTTTCAGAAACACATTTTATTGTCATTCGCTTATGTTGCATAAACAGTTAAATGAAGAAAAATTGAAAAATTAAGGTAAATATGTAAATAAATATACATGTAAATGGTATACATGGCTTATTGGTATTCTATTTGACTTTTAAAAATAACAGAATGCACCACTAAAATAGATAACATTTCTTAAATTGCGCCATACCTATTTTTTCTTCTACTGCTTCCGAAGTATACAGCATGTCTTTTAAAATCTATAATCCTAGCCATTGGAGAAGAAAAACGCCAAAATTATCAATTTAAGTCACTTCAAAGGAGTTCAGAAATTTTCATAATAAAGAATAGAGAAAGAAAAACAGTAATATTAATTTTCTGAGCCTCATTATTTCTTCGTCCCCTTAATGAAATTCAGCTGTTGTGAGTAAGTAGATGGATACCTTTTGAATTAGTCCTTTTTATGAAATCCAAAGCAAAATTTTAATTGGAACACCGAGTTTCTTCATGAAACATCCTAAATAGGATCCTGTTTCACTATTAGTGAAGATGAAATCTAAGGCAATTAAAGGGCCTGTGATTTTGGTAAAATGTAGGTATCATATACTCCAGTTTCACTGGAGCTCATTTCTGGTTTATGGGTATTTTTCTATGGTTATCGTGGGTGAAGTACTGAGAAAATAGAGTTTCGGGTATCATTAGAACACAGGTACTACACAGAGCATAACCTGATCCAGACAATATAAGGCATGCAAACCCTATGGGCACGCTTTCTATGGATAGAGGTTCGTGTGATAATAGGACGCGGCTATCTCAAGCAGTTCCACACAGGGTGGGCAAAGAAGTTGCATTTCAGAAGATTTAACATTACAATCAGTAGTTACTGCAAGTCTCCGTATTGAATAAGGTCGCATTAAGAAACCTATCATTCTTGGTATAAAATGCATAAGAAATTAGAGAGATTAGAAGATAAAGCAATGGTTAAGATGCTCAATGATTCTAAGCTGTGGTGGTTTAATGTATGCCATGTGCTCCGGAACAGCGAAAAGTTTCGAAAGAGATAACGAACTAGAGAAATGCAGTTGCCAGTTGAACTTTGCACCCTCATCGGCATGTACAACCCTGCAGGCCACTGGGTTAAGTGTTCAGTAGCATAACAGCACGCTGACGGCTGCCTGTCTTGGTTAAATATCCACATCTGAACAAGAAATTCAAATTTGACAGCGCGGTCTATAAAGTGACCAATTCATCTAGCGGTTAGATCCCGTCAATATTTGCCTGAACTAAAGGAATAGTTTGCCACCTCCCTCGCGTAGATGGCAGCGTGTCTGCCTCACGTTTAAGGGGTCCTGAGTTGGAATCTCCATCAGGATGAGTTACCTGGTTTTCCCTAATCCTGGAAGATGAATGTCGGGCTCATTTGAGCATCATTTCACCCATTCCATTCATCGTCCGATATAACCTAAAATTTGAGGAAGTAAAAAAGTTTTGGAGTTTTAGTTATAAGGTTGTACTTATGAAGTTATTTTCTTTCGAACTTCTACAAAAAGGATCAAGTCAGCATAAATATTAATTGAAGGCTGGGAATTAGTAAAAAGTTAATTAAAAGGGAATGTTTCAGTGTTAATGTTATTCATAACGAATTTACAGAGACATAATTTACAGCCAAATTAATATTCATTGATGGATTTAATGTAGAATGAATGTCGGGCTCATTTGAGCATCATTTCACCCATTCCATTCATCGTCCGATATGACCTAAAATTTGAGGAAGTAAAAAAGTTTTGGAGTTTTAGTTATAAGGTAGTACTTATGAAGTTATTTTCTTTCGAACTTCTACAAAAAGGATCAAGTCAGCATAAATATTAATTGAAGGCTGGGAATTAGTAAAAAGTTAATTAAAAGGGAACGTTTCAGTGTTAATGTTATTCATAACGAATTTACAGAGATATAATTTACAGCCAAATTAATATTCATTGATGGATTTAATGTAGAGTTCAAACCATTTCTTATTAAGTGAGATTAACTTTAATTATATCCATTTTATATTTTGTATTTAGAAGATATTGTTTTACTTTTATTATCAAACGAAAATTTATTTTAATACGTGTGCTTTTTTTTAAAGAATTTTGAAGTTACTAACAATTAAATTATGAAGCCTCCCCTTCTGAAATTGTTTTCTTTTGTGAAACGGTTGTCCTTTATTAAATTCTATTTATATAAAAGATACATACCATAGCAGGAGTCCCCTGTTCTTAGCGCGTAGCTATTTATTAAGTGGTTTGTGTCAGAAACGACAATTCATCTCCAAATTGTGCTCATTTTATATAGTTCAGCTTCGTTCGATAATTACACCACGATTTGTAATAAAATGCTTCAGATGACAGTATAATGCCAATTTCATGTGCAAACCAATTGATAATTAAGCTCAGTATTTCTTAATGGTATATACTTTGAAGCCAGAAGGCTTTCCTGGGGATATGAATATTGAATCTTGGAATATTCTTTGCATATTGCATGTCAAGTGTGTTTCTGTTTTAAATACATGTAGTTTTATTGCGCGTTGACCTGGAAGTGGTGGTGAGAAATTTAATGCAAAGCCATACATAAGGATTTGAAAATATCACTAAGATTGGACCTACTTTTTCACTTAACAACATACTGCTTTTTATGCTATAATCATGTCAAATAATGTCTCATTAAATAGCATGATTTTACATCAGTAGAGGGTTCCTATCTTTTGAGAACGGAAGTAATTATGTGATAGGTATAATATTTATGCTAAGTAGCCAAATTATTGACTGGAGAAATAAGCTCTTATTGAATAAGTGTGTAACTCTTATCAAATAACAAAGCCAATTTGTGATCACCTTTTACAATGGTAATCTCGGCAGGTGTAGGAGTTACTATTTAAGAGCTTATTCTACGCCGGAATGGCGTACTCTGTTGTTCCTAGATTTAAAATATGCCCTCATTGCGAATGTATTGAGACAGACAACGCCATTTTATTTAACAGGAAAGAACAAAACAAAAGCTAGAAGCTAAAGCAGCTGCAACAGAAAATGCACAACAAAAAACTGTAATCGAGATGAGTGGACTAACAGTACAGCACATCAAACAATAAGATGGCTACAACAGAGAGAAAATTACTTGCTTTCCGAGTATCTAGGAGCTAGGGCATGGGAACGTTAGTTGGAATTTTAAAATCTACCTCGTACTGGCTTTAACTGTAACTGTTTTAATATGCAGCTTGAGCTGGAGAATTTAATTTGATTTTATGTCCTCCAAATTTAGTTTCCAAGCTGTCTCACCCCCAGTCCTTGTCTGGTGGGAGGGTATCGTGAAACTAATTAGCTGGAGTGGTAAGCCCATCCCCTGTACAGCCTTGACGAGAGACAAAAGACACGATCCTCTATCAGTGTGTTGCTGTAGGGAACATGGTAATGAAGCACTGATACACCATCTATTAGAAGTAAAGCTTTATAAAGAATCTGCTTCTTAGGTCATCTCTTCACTAGATGGTTGGATTAAGTTGGGTTTAATGACGGGAACTAAATTATCGCTCACTAAGTTGTCAGAAGTCGTCTCCAAAATTTTCATTTGAATGCCATGTTTTAAACGTATTTATATTTTATTGTGACTTTTCAAGTTTGCATAAATTCAAAATGCTCTTTATTTCCGTGGAAGGACAGTTTATACAGCCCTTGGCAGCAGAATGACGTAACATATACCAACACAGTCTCTTATGGCTACACCACACGTAAACAAACAATAGAATTCGCTTTCAAATCACTACACGTTTATCAGTGCTCAACCCGCAACTCGATACAGTTTAAATGTCCACACATTCACTGCATGAAAACTGACCACCGACCACTCTCTAGCAGCTCTCTCTGCACTCTAACTGCCCGTCCGTCCGTCCGTACTGCTGGCTGGCTCTATAAAGCCAGAAGGCTTTTGCTGCTTGCCCACCCACTCGTTAAGGGTTTTACCGCAGGTAAGGGTTTTATGTTGGGGGTGTTTAGGAGGCTTTTTGTTTTTGAGGGTACAATTTTGTACCTTCAGGTTGTGGAAATGTATGCAACACCTTGCACCCTGTTGTTTTAATTTTTGAAGTTTATTTGGTTGGAAATATTTTGATGCCAAACAGCTTAGAGGAATTATGTGGAGCTCAGCTTTAGCTGCTGTTAGGATTGGCTCCTTGGTTTTCTCGGGTGCCCGCAAGCCATGCTGGGTACCTGGAACAGCCTGGAAAGCCGTCCGGGATTATAACCTCCCAATTATCTAACAAGGCCGCTTCTATGTCTGGGTAAAGTAGCGTATAATTTTGAAGCCCGACGCCTAATTTCTACCTACACGTACGGAAGACCCGAGGCCTCATGTAGCAACCTGGTAAGAAAATAACGACCCACAGAATATATAGACCGTAGTCTTCTATTCTGTGCACGTTGAAGCCATGCTAACCAGCTGTCTGCGGCCATGCCCCAGATCTTGCAGGCATTTAGCATTACCGGAATTACCAGCGCTCGGAAGACTAAGCGTCATCGAGCATTGGATACAGGTAAGCAATTGCTCCCTGCACCTTCGACGATAGGTCCCTGATGTGCTGGCGAGAAGTTAGATCTCTGTCCAAATTGACTCCTAGGTACTGGACAGAGTTAGTCCACTCTTGCACAGTCCAGTCCAGTTGGTTTTATAACCGAATCATCGTTTCTCGAAAGTGCCGAAGTCTCACGGACTTTCATGCTGGAGCGAGAACGTCCAGACTATATCCGTCTCTTTCTCCCTCTGTTTCTCTCTCACTCTCCCTCGGCAAGTGCCCAGCGCTCATCGGTCCGCCGGCATGACTTGGGCGCTATCTGTCTCTTTCACTTCCCGCTTCTATATCTCGCCAAAAAACAAGCGCCTCGTGACATTTTGTAGGAAAACTATAACTGGTTTCTGTTATAAATTATAATGGGGAGACTAAGAAGGAAATTCCTATGTGCTAATGATTAATATTATCCAATATTACACATATATTTTAAATTGCCATGTTGACTTCCTATAGTAACTTGAGGATCCATTGCATTCGATCTAAAACGTCCGTCTACGCAGATGACTTGGTCAGTCACCAAATACCAAAGACACTGTTACCAAAGTCACGAACTGAAATCGGGCCTGATGCTTTTACAGTGTCCTTAAAAGTGACTTTGCACGAAAAACGTCACTGTCCTTAATATCCTCAAAATTGGCTATAACATTCTTAATTAATATGACATACCTATATCAAACATCTGCTAAGTCAAATGAAATATATAGCTGTAGCCTTAGTTTCTGTCCGTAGGAATCTTCACTACATACGTTAAGAATGGTAAACACCGTATTTCAACCCAAAATTCAATACCAATATTTCAGAAAACACTTGCTTTCAACACGCTGACTTAAATTGCTTTAAAATCCACCTGTAGTTTGTATGTTTGTGTCAGTAAACACTGTGATTTAGAAATAAAAAATTGGATAAATATTAATCCTGACATATAAATGTGTGTAGTGTTTAACGCCCGCTTTTACTACATACGGCACCGCAGGCGGTGACACTGATGATACATGAGATGAAGATGGAGCACCGGTGGAATGAGATGGCGGGGAAAACCGGAGGTCGCGGAGAAAACCCGCCCCAACGCCGTGTTGTCCATCACAAATCTCACTTTGCGGTTCCTGACATATAATCCCAGTATATTCCAAAGAGATGACACAATATAATTGTAAGTGCTTGCCTCGACCCAAGGTATTGCTTCCATAGAACTCCTTAGGAGTTTTTTTTAAGTGGCTCTAAAAACTTTGCTAAATGTGCTATATTCTCAAATTATTGTAAAGACAGACAAAAAATGAGTATATATTTAATTTTCAAGGACAGTTCCAGAACTGTTAATTCTGCATGAGTGTTCCACAATTGGTATACAGTAAGAAATGGGCACATCCTTATTGCAAAAAATGTAAATGTCATTAAGGTACTGTATCTATATCAAGTGCATTGTGTACTTGGGCTTCACCATTTCCCAAGCATTACTTAATTTTGGTTTAAACTTTCAAAGGCTTTACTCAAATGTGAGGTCACTATTAGTTTTTTCTCTCTCATTTTTCCTGTCTATACAAAATATATATATATATATATATATATATATATATATATATATATATATATATATATATATATAATTCCAAAGCCCTCATGTGATGCTCTTTGAAGATTTGACTACCTTTAGAGCCTACTGTTTTCTTCTAATCTCGTTGTAACAATGATGATGACGTAAAACAGATTTTGCAAATATTTTTCCTTTTTAACGTGAAATAGGTGAAAGCATTGTGAGCAGAGGAGTGCATAAAATCATGTCATTGCATCATAAACTATTTTTCTTCAACAAGCATAAATCATAGGCTATATTAATTATCCTTATTTAAATACATGATATCGAGTAGAAAATTTCGGTTTTGTGGGTTACATACACACAAAATGCATTGTTGTTAATGATGATGATGACGATGATGATAATTATAATCATAATAAAGGTAATTGCAACAATAATAATAATAGTAATAATAGTAATAGTACTAATAAGTGGTGGTGATTATGATGATACTATAGTTCCAAGTATTCTTACTGTAGCTCTCTGAGATGAAAATACATTTGCAAAAAAAAAAAAAAAAAAAAAAAAAAATAATAATAATAATAATAATAATAATAATAATAATAATAATAATAATAATAATAATAATAATAATAATAATAATAATAATAATAATAATAATAATAATAATAATAATAATAATAATAATAATAATAATAATAATAATAATAATAATAATAATAATAATAATAATAATAATAATAATAATAATAATAATAATAATAATAATAATAATAATAATAATAATAATAATAATAATCCTTTCCCTTCTTCAGTTCGAAATCCACAGACTGGGTATTATATCTGAAATCCTGTGAGATTGCATTCCTAGTTGTGGAATAAATGTTAAGAAATATTTAAAAGTATATACACGGTGTTCATTTATATTGGTTATTTCCCGCCCTCTGATTGAACAAGAATGACGTCATAGTTGACTGGTGAGTCTATCTTAAAATCATAGTGCCCTCTACGGAGAAGAAGCGGTAATTTTTGCGTAACAGTAAGCAACTTACAGCGCACTAATTGTGGTTGCGTTGGAGACTAATAATACTAGCTTCTCCTGGACATGAACACAGAACACCGCGTCTTCATGGTTGAACGCTACTTTCGTGCTGGTATTAAAATTTGTGTGACATATAAATATAACTTAAACCGCTGCATAGAGGAGCTTATATAACACTATCCAGCATTCAGCCAAGTCCCTCGGAGCGTAATGTTTTCAAGAGTGTGCAGATGCCGTCAAATTGACATAATTTTGTTTGCAACAAAAATGTCTTACGTTTTATCAGTGTACGATATAATTTTTTGTCATTCTCACGCTTAATTAAAATGTATATTAATGTTGGTATCCTTATCTTTTAAAGCTAATAGGTGCATCCAAAATATAGCATCATTTACGCGCAAACAGAGAGACTGGTCCCAATAAATAATGTTATATAGATAGAGTCAACATGAAAAATTCAATGCCATGGCCGGGATTTCAACCGCGGATCTCCTGGTTTCCGTCCAGTCGCTCCTAACCTTTGAGCTAGCATGGCCAACGTGTCGTCCTGACATTAAATTCTCCAGTTGACTCATATATTTCCCCGGTAGAACACTAGGAGCTCTCGCATCCGAGAGACACCGTTTGTGGTGACTTACTATCGTAAGTACTTAAGTCCCAGGCTTCATTATTAAACTCTTATTATTTTAGTAAATTGATGGAAATTAATCATTTCTCCACACTAGCCGTATATAGGCTAAGGTTTTTGATAGAGTCAACATGAAACATTCAATGCCATGGCCGGGATTTGAACCACGGATCTCCTGGTTTCCGTCCTGTCGCTCTTAACCTTTGAGCTACCATGGCCAACGTGCCATGTGTGGAGAAATGATTAATTTCCTTCAGTTAACTAAAATAATAAGAGTTAAATGATGAAGCCTGGGACTTAAGTACTTACGATAGTAGGTCGCCACAAACGGTGTATCTCAGATACGAGAGCCCATAGTGGTCTACCGGGGAAATATGCGAGTCAACTGGAGAATTTAATGTCAGGACGGCACGTTGGCCATGGAAGCTCAAAGGTTAAGAGCGTACTTCAAATCCCGACCATGGCATTGAATTTTTCATGTTGACTCTATCTATCAAAAGCCTTTGCCTATATACGGCAAGTGTGGAGAAATGATTAATTTCCATCAATTAACTAAAATAATGTTATGATAGGACCTCAAGCATACCTTCTTGCAATGCAGACAGCGTTTAAGGGGAAGAGAGAAAGGAAGTATAAGAAAGTGTTCACATATGACTATCTTGATTAGACTCGGATAAACGCTTGGTGCATATCGTAGCACTTATTTATTTTTTATTCGTAGAACATGTTCTGCTAATCTTTTGGTTTGTAATGAAGTTACATTGTGAAGAAACTGTGAGTGATAGATAAGAATTGAGATCACATTGAATTACTTCTATTTTATGTGACAGGTTACAATATGCATATACGTCTACTGTAACAGAAAAACAGGTGTTCATTGTGAAATAAGTGTTCATTGACTTATTTTTTCGGATATTCTTCATGGTACACTTTTATGGCTGCAGAAATAGCTTTGCAGCGCATTGCATTGCAGTATATCAAAGCAGCTATCGCATATACGCACCAGGCGAAATTACGCACTTTTGTAGTACGCGGGCAGGACCCTCCTCTCAAATAGTATATTTATCTGCCGGTAGAGGGAGTCCTAAAAGCTGCTGTCACAACATCAAACACGATAGCAAGCCACTAGAGGAATCGTATATAAACTCGCCCCATCAGCGATGCTAATGATGACGTAAAATTTTGGGTGGTAAAATTACAGATAAAAATGAACACCGTGCATATTTTAAAGCTACAGTTATGTTTTTTGTGCTGTATGTAGTGTTAACCGGTTTACATTGGTTTAAGCGACATAAAATATATTCACGTATTAAGCATGTTTTATCTTCTATTCTAAAGAACTGAAACTTTTCATATAAACTTCTCTGTTAGATAAAATAAACAGAAAGGAACCATATTGTCAATACTGAACAAAAGTCAACACCTTTTCGTTCATCCCTTAATATTTTGAAGAACATTCAGTTGTTTTATTACTTTAACAGTGAGCTGAAATTGGACTTTGTTATTATGCTGTAAATGAAGGCATTTACTTTTATTTCGATTTCCTACTGCATGGTGATTAATACTCCCTGTAATTGGTTGTAACGTCATAATATCAGACTAATGCATTTAAATCATATGCTTAATTATTTACATAGAAATGAATATTCGTTTTAATACGGTCAGAATAGAATTATGAGCAAACACAATGCCACAGTGTTAGAGAGGATGCACACAAAGGAGCGTTAATGCAGTTCCAAACGAGGGGTGCATTTGTTAAAATTCTTGTTATGGTCAGTATAGTTTCAAATTAGGGTAGAAGAAAGGGTTTGTCAAACCTTCAATAGGAAGCAAAAAGGAATCAATGTATTTTAGGATTATTTTGTTATGAGGAACATATAGCAAAGATGTGGGAAACCATATATCACTTCATCCATGCTTGTCCGTTCATCTGTATGTCTGTCCATAATACACAGCAGATTACAGTGTGGTACTGTAAGACCCATTTAAGAGAGAAATGACTTAAGCAATGATAATAGGATATTCTATGAAGTACACACTTAATGATAAATGCAAATTTAGGATGTTACACTTGCAGTTTGTATTCCATTTAGAAAATAGTATAATTAAAAATTTACCATAGAGTATGTCCTTATAATTATTTGATATTTGTATACAGTTCCTCCTGCATAAAATATGCTTTTATGTGACAAATGAATAGGTCAACGTGTCTGCTTCATTGACTATAATTACTGTGCCTATTTCGAAATTGTTCTAGTGTCAATTTATCTACTTGTTTGAAACTTTTAGCAGCTATTTTCCTGAGCTGTGAAATGTCAAATAAAGCTAAATAATAACATATATACATTTTCACATAGTTTACATATGTTACAATAGGGTAAATAGTTTACCGGAGCAAACAGAGAATCAAAATTAAGAATAAAAGAGGATTTATTTGCTTGTTTGTTTGCTATACAATTCAAAAGAGTGACAAGCAGATTATTTTCGTCCAGAGGGCTTGTATTCTGAAACACAAAACCTCCTAAGAGCAATACTGGCAGGAGTGCGGGACTTAATCCGCATTCATCCATCATAGCAAGCGGCAACCTGTTGTCAGGACTGTATGAGTGATGAGGCATAACCTAGAAGGCTACATCTTTGTAATACAGCTATGTTCCACCACTCTGTCTGCCGGTTTATTATTTTTGTGACAGCAATAAATCTACTCTGTGGCGACAGAGCTAGGATTCAGATATGATCCAATTTCCCCACCTGAATTACAAGATCTCCATTTCTTACATGACATCACTCAAGAGACTTTCCCTCCCACCTCTTATTAGGAATGTCATCAGAATTTCTAATTATCTCTTCTAGTTCATTAGGGCCAGAAGAACAGTCGCTGTAAATATATTACATGAACTCACTTGAAGTGTCAGGTATGTGATGACAACCTATATTGAATCAAGAAAATGTAAGGAAAAGGTTGCTATGAAACTCGCATATCAAATTATTCTCGCAATATGTACCTAACAATCAAGGAATACCTCTCTAAAAGAGTCTTCGAATCAGTCAGTAGCCCAACAGATTCCAACATGCTCCATTGAGATATTTTAATAAAAAGTGCAATGTCTTGCGTTTTCTGCGAAGGGTCTAGGCAGGTCTCTTTATTATAATATATTTTTGTCCAATTGGTTAACCGTAAGAAATAAAAAGCTCTTACTGACGTAAGGAAATGCGCATCTGATTTCCAATCCCAAATATAAATTGTATGTGGCATTGACCATTTCCGGGATCATTTATTAGGTTCATTTTATTTAATACTACTCTTATGCTCATGCCAAGAGAACAGAACTTCAGTTCCATCACGCAGTGCCAGATTTTAAAGCATTTATCCTTTAATTTAACTCACATATTCTTACTATACAAAAGAAACAAATTAAATAGGTAAAAAATGTAGATATGATTAACTACGAAACAGATGCTCTTCTCTGTAGCATGTGACAGCTGACCTCGCATTCAAGATATGCGGAGTCGAGTCTGGGCCAGGCTGATTTATCTAGATAAAGCTTTATTACCCGGAGATTTCCTTAACCGAAGGACGAATGTTAAGGTACTATTAACAAACACAGAATTTTCACGGCCGGCGTGTTGTTCGGTAGAAGATTCCGGGCTGTAAGACCGTGATACACTGGGTTTCTTCATCTCTCTCGCAGGCGTTTCGCTTGCAACTGCGGCATGCATCACCGGTGGCGTAGAAAAGTACAAAGAGAACTTTTCTTGCCGCAGTTGCAAGCGAAACGTCTGCGACAGAGGTGAAGAAACCCAGTGGACCACGGCCTTACAGCCCGGAATCTTCTAATGAACTTAGGTTACTTACTATGTTCCATTGACCTTGGGCTCGTTTGAGCATCATTTCACCATTTCATTCTTCGTCTTATATGGCATATGTTGAATGACTTAAATAACAGATGAAAGGGAGAAGTGAGAGATAGAAGAATAAGCTCTTATAAGAATAATTTGTAGAAGAACGACATGACAAACCGTGTGGATGCAAATATACTTTTTCTTTAATGGGACCTAACAACCGGTTTTTTCTCTGGCTTAAAATGTAATGAAATATGCAGATTGCATAAAATACCATCTCGAATTTTCAGTAACCACTTTCGTCTGTGGATTAGTGACTAAGGGTTGCTCCATTTTGCTTATTCGAGTTTTTATAAATTTTCAGTTAAGATTACCTCATATAAAGAATGATATAGCATTATCGTTATAAAATTGCATTTTTTTGCTATATTACGTCCTCCAACGTTAAGTCATATTGGAGGACGGTGAATGAAATGGCTGAAATGATGCTCAAATATATCCAGGGTCCATGGATCTTAGAGCTACCCGACATTCGTCTTTAGGGACAAGGAAAAAACCCGGTAAAACCCTTATCCAGGTAACTCACCCTGACCGAGATTCCAACTCGGGACCTCGAACGTGAGGCAGACCGAGGCGGGCTAAAATCGCAATTGTTCACTGAAACTCTATGATATAATATATTTAAGAAACTCATTCACACAATGCTGGGACTTCAACCATGATTCGAAGCGTTTGTACCTGTAGCACAGAAGCTGTCCGTTTCTGAGTATGGTTGTTTATTCAGACTTACAGATTCATAGTCATGTTTTAGACCTTAAAAAGAAATCCCTTGTGTGATACCTTGGGATGAGTATAAGCTTTGTGTTCGTCTCGCACATTTCGTATGTGTATAATCCCGTACATTGGAGATGCTTTAGCGCCGGCTATTATTAGGGTTATCTACACTATACATAAATGGATGCAATTCTTCACATGGGCGATCCAGCTGACAACCGTAGCCATCATACTTTCGGGAGGCCTATTGCTCCTGCTATCAGGAGCATAATATGTCTGTAAGTGAATTTTCCACCCTAATAATCATTCCTAAATCAGCATTGCTAAAAATTGAAGTAAGGATGATAATTCGTGACATCTCTGAAATATAAGTTTCAGTATCAGTATTGTGACTTTGTGGGTTCGTGAAATTAAAATTCCAATTGCACAAACTCAAAATGTTCTTTATTTCCACCAAATTACAGTTGGAACACTTGATGATTACATAGAATTACGTAGCGCACACAACTACATTTCACCAGTTCGTCTGTCACAGGTCCACTCCACACTCACAATTACGTACAACTCCTGTGATTCACGTACACAGTCTTCCAGTCCGTTCACTAGCACGGCGCTCCTCACAGCTACTCGCCAAGAACTAACCGCTTGGTCGCATCGTGCTTCTATTTATAGGTGGCTAAATGGTTCTAGAGAATTCTTTACCATGGAAAGGAAAGATATTCCGGAGACTTCGCGCTCTTTCGGATGGCAGGAAGAGAGGGAAACAAAGATTCAGCCAGCCCCGTGGTTTCCCCTCTCTCCACCCTGTCATGCCTCCGCAGGCGCCAGCTGACCGGCGAGGGTTCGGCTCCGAGGCCACACGCCCCCCTCCTCCGGCCATCCCCGTCCGCAGCCGACCACAAGTTCGCTGACTGGGTAACAGTATTTTGAAATTGTAATACAGGAAACATTAATGCACATTATTTGTATTAAGTATCATATCATGTTTAATTTAGCACCCGAGATATTGTTTTTGGTAAGGTTGTTAAACACAACGAAGAAATTTATTGAGAAAGCAATTACTTCACAATTAAACGCCTCAACACTACATTATTTATACATTTTAATCATACAACTAATTAAGAGAAAGTAAATAATTTTAAATATCAGACATGTTGCTTAACGTTGTACACAGTTTGGATTTAATTAATATCACAGCTATATACGTGAACACAAATTAATTTCATTACCTCTTTCTGGCTATTTCTGAAGAGCTACTTAGGCTTTTTAGAACTAAAGCGAAAGCTCTATAGTGATCAGTAAGATTAAAATTATTACTACATGTCAGTAGGTTTGGCCTTTTGTTTCGTAGAATATTTCTAAACATGAGAATGTTGTGTAATTTTTTTTCAGTGTAAACTGTGACAAGCACTTGATTGCCCAGACTCTACAGTATATAGTGTATCTAAATAAAATTTCCTCTTTAATTCACTATCATGATAAATTAACATGTTTAAGTCTAAGGCAGGTCTGTAAGTACTAAAAAATTGTATTCCATGGTATATATTTTGTATAGAAACCATTTATTTTAAATACTGTAGTTTATTAATATGTTGTACTTAGTTAAAGCTCTTTAAGATGCTAGGTCATATCGGACAACGAATTAAGTGGGAGTAATGCTCAAATGAGGCCAGAATCCATAGCGCTTCAGCTACCCAGCATTCATCTTTCAGGACAAAGGAAAATTTCCGGGAAGAACCTTATATACATAGCTCGAGATTCGAACTTGGGACCTCTAGAATGTGAGGCACACAAGCTGCTCTTGCGACTTAACTTCTGTTTCCACGTTTCACTTTTTCCACTCTTCTTCATATGAAATTCTAGTTATTCTTTCTTGCTTAATCAAGAAATCCATACTGTAAAATTTCCATTGTTTTATTTGTTCCAATTATACCTCGTGTTTAAGTGCAATGGTCATATCGGTGGCTGTTCTCCTTTGGAACATATCGAAGGTTTTAACCCGTAATCGTTGGGTTTTAATCATGAGATCACGCACATATTCGCACTTTCACTTATACTTCCAGACTCTGGGGAGGATGAGGAATGATCTTGGTCGGAGAAACAACCCCACCCCACCACCGGGAATCGAACTGGAAACCCTAGCACGGTAGGCTCTACCATCTGAGACAATTTCCATTTTTCCCAGGAATTTCATTAATGTATTCGTTAGTTCTTTCTTCAGGATTTCTGCTAAAACCTTCATCTGGAACTATTACTAATTTGCTGGACAAATAAAAAGAGTAGCCGACAGCCTATAGTAATAATATACGATGTGTTGATCTATTCGTCGAGTTGTACTTATACGCTTAAATAATATCAATTAAACATCTGCACAGTTAAAAATAATACCATGTAACGCAAAACTTTTGGAACATATTGCAGTGCATTAGCTTTTGAATTAATAGAATGTATTAATCTTAACTTCCTCTGATAGAGTGCAAGTATATTATAAAAGGTAGAACAAGAATTCTATGTATTTAAATATCCGATATCGAGATGTCACATAAAATACACTTTCTAGGGTCCACTGAATGCATAATAGGTACATTTAGTGTCTTTCTGTGTTGATGTGTGTGTGTTTGGTGTTCGTGGTCCATTGGTCTGTTTCCATAGAGCATAATCTTGACACGAAAATCCCAGTGAAGCTCAAATTTCATGTATGAGACACACATCATTTCTGCATTCCGGCTAAAGATTTTCAGGAGAATTCTCCTTACCAGACTGACTTTTAAATGTAACTATTTTTGGTAGTGTTCGTTTTCGTAAAGGTTTCTTTGATCATTTTAATAAAAAAAAGTTTCATATTAGTATTTAGTTAGTATTATTCAACGAAAGTTTTCGTAAGTAACCTTTTAAGGTCTAGTTATTGGAACTTCGATGTTACATATCTAGTAAATTCTGAACAGCAAACAAAAACTTACTAAGGGAAAATATGGAGCTTAGTAACCGAAATTCCTTTATTTAAATATTTCACGTTACACATTTACGCAAAGAAGCTAAGCCTTTGATTTATCTACTTGAAAATCTCCTTAGCGTAATTTAATCCTTTAATGGGTGATGTTACCCTGGAGCAACATTGACCTGTATTCAACATAAAAGTAGTTTAGTGTATTTTTTGTTATTATATTAATCCACTGGTCTTTTTTTGGTTATACTAACAAAATTTTGAGTATTTTGAACTGTAAATATTATGTTATGTTTACAATTACATTGTAGTGACTTTCTGTATAAAAAGGCAAAGTCCAAGCAACTGCAGTCAAATGATACCCGGTCAACATCCAAGTATGTCACCCCACCGATTATTTTACTTGGGCCCTCCCCGATCTTTACCACAGGCTCAGTTTACTGCACTTGCCGAGATTTGAAATCACAACGTTTGTCTTTGAATGGGTGGCCGGTCCGTTGTACAATGCTTTAACGACCATGGTTATTCGAATGTCTTGCGTTAAAGCACCGCAGAAAGCGGTTTGCGACAAGTAATAATTCTTCGATTAAATTGTTAATGTTACAATACTGTTACTTCCCTCTTGATGCAAAATTTATAAACAATTTTATAAATAATTTACATGTGTAGAAGAAGCACTTTGTGTGACCACTTTTCTGATATAATAGTAAAGAATATATGAGATTCTGACATTGGTAGAGAAGGTGAAGGAGCATATTGCGTCAGAGTTTTCTAAATATAAACTCTACACTATTTGCTAATAAAGGGACCTAACTATTAAAGGAGCAAGCTATTTCAGAAATAGATCTGAATAGCTACTGCAAGTTTTCCACTATCACATAGACACCATTGTATTTAAAAGCAAGTAGTTTGATTCCTGATCCGGAAGGATAGTACACCGTTATTGCAGCTCATTGTCGTTGCAACTCGATGATAATGACGGCAGCGTCCTCATGCGTTTAAACCCTTTAATTACGAGTAAACACCTGTTTGCAGTGTGATGAACGAGTTGAGTGTAATTGCTATCTCTTGGCGCATGCGCCTGGACATGTATGGTAATAACATGAATAAGGGATTAATGACACTCGCTATTATGATTACCCTTCACTCATAAATCTTCAAGGATTACATCGCAAACATGTTGTAATGCGGCCAAAGATGACCGGCACTGGCTATAAGCTATTATTCCATCAACGGACCACAGAGCGTTCTCATGCGAGGCTCTTGGTTTACAATTGATGGGACCTTTACAAACCCAGTGACAGGTTTACCCTAAATTTTAGTCCACGGTTATTAGTGATAGGAAAATTAACTTGTTCCAGGACGAAACAACACTCTTCCCCACAACGACCACCAAATGAAGCATTTTAAGCACCAGAGCGTTTGATAGGAGCATTAACCCATCACTGTGCTGGATATGAGGCATTCATTGAATGTCAGCATTCTGCCACCATCGATTTAACACTTACTTAATGCAGACAATCTATTTCATTTGATTGGGAAATGTGATATAGCAATTTTGCTGAAATTATACATTTTGCTATCCAAAAATCTGAACTATAAATATACTTGAAAAACTAACAACATCAGAAGAATGTTTGCCAATATAGAAAATGCAATAGCTAGCAAACTTCATGTTGTTGTGAGATAAGTAATTGCAATAAAGGTGACAATACAATTACAATTAAATGTAATTATCCGTAGAAAGTTATCGAGTTTAATTTTCATAGTATTGGATACATCGGTTACATTTACTCCTTAAAATACAGTATCCTGATTCAATGTACATCTTTTTTAATATACTAGCTTTTCGTTCTATTAGTAGTAAATTTTGAATACATATATAATACGTCTCTATGTGTGATGTTGAATGTAGGTATGTACTGTGTATATGCGCGCGCTTATGTAACTTATTAGAGTAAATGAATGAATGAGTGAGTGAGTGAGTGAATGACTGAATGACTGCATGAGTGAGTGAGTGACTGAGAGTGAGTGAGTGACTGAGAGTGAGTGAGTGACTGAGAGTGAGTGAGTGACTGAGAGTGAGTGAGTGACTGAGAGTGAGTGAGTAAAATTGCGAAACACTTCGCAATTATTTACTTTTATCAATTAACTTTACAATAATACTCTCTTAACTTTACCTTTGTTTACGCAAATGCTTTCAGTTATATTTCACTATTCTCTAGGGTGGACAGGTATTGAAATGCATGAGGTGAACGTTTTGTGGTGTTGTGCGCTTTGAACGCACAGGGAGGTTATTTTTACCCCGACAGTGCCAGTTTTAACAACATTTAAATATAAATATGCAAAAAACCAAACATTGAAAGAAATTGAAATTCGGTATGATTATAGTATAGGGAAGTGTACATTTAACGACTGTGCAATATTTACATTAAGTTCATACAGTTCCTCGCAAAGGGGGCATAAGACACTCTGTGTATCCTGAAAAATGTACTACACCCTATACTTCAGGTCTAGTTTCCTCGTAGGAATTTAAAGCTATAGGCACCAATCTTTTTCCTAAATAACATAAGATACACTTTTATAATTTAAACTAAATAAGAACCTTACATAGTTTATCCTATGCACATGAAAAATTATTTAGTTGTGTTAAAAAAAAAATAGATAATATTTTTAAGGGCTGAATTTTATTTTCCGTCCATTTTATAAATCAAATGAATATAAAAGTTAGATTAATGTGTTCATGGAACATTAGAAAATAAGCACTAAAACGTTTGTATCAATATCGTTTATAGTTTTTGAGAAACATGCGTCTAAATTATGAAACATCAAGGTTTTGGGAAATCACAATCAAAGATTAAGCACCATTCTTTTTAAATTATACATACTCTCAGAACATGCCTGCTCCATATTACTGCTCATTTAGGTTTTACTCATCTTTTATTTTCCTTTTCTTACTTCTAGCTGTACTTTCAAGCAGCCTCTGAGAGTCGACAACTTTTATACCCATTTTTGGCATTTCACCTTGCTTAAGAGTACCTTTTGCCCAGATTCTGAAGCTATTCTTTTCTGTACTTTGTTGAGAAGAGGCTTTGCAGAGATGAACATGTTAGTCGTCATTTTGAAAACATGAAAAAGAATTTTTACAATGGTTTTTCTCACTAACACCATCCACTGATCTCGAACATAAATGTAAGCTGATTGCCTCTTATTTTTCTCTATAAGGCCGAAGTCACGATCAAAAGGCAAAAATGTATGACCGGGTACTAGTTCTGCCAATGTTTGTTTACATCCACACTAGCTTTACCAACATAACGCACTGTTAAAGCACTACGGTTTGTGGTAGTTATTACTTATGAAGTGGGCTAAATTCTTGTCTATTTTCCATGTATTGTTTTATTCTTATAACTAAAACTATGCTGGTTTCATAAAATATAATGATAGTTAAACTGAAGGGATACAATCATTTAAAACAGTTGTAATTCTGTTGGTTATCCTGTTACACAAGAAAAGATAGCTCTCTGTTGCAGCAACAGAGGGCAGCACTTATCGCAAAAAATTTATTTTGAGGGTTAGCCCATTTTTCCGGGCAAGTCTTCATTTTAACAAATAACACCATCACATACACCAATTTTAAGGCTTTTGGCCCAACATGCGCAGTTTTTGGAATTCTTCCCATATTAAATGATAAAACTTTCATTTAGGTTTTGGGTGCAAACACACGGCTGAAGAAGCCGGATGTTGAAATAAATAAACAAGTGAAGCAGCAGCGAGGAAGCAGAGTGATGAAATTTACCACATGTTTCTAAGTGGGTTAGTTAAGAGATTTCAATATTTGGAAGTATGCTGAGTGAAATGTGTATACAGATCAGAAAGTGGACGTGTCATTGCACCGCCATCTTTAAATTGATGAATTAAAGGGCTTTAGTACCAGCTCACACCATTTATAAGCTGAACAATTATATAACTTTTTAACACTAGAACAAAAACTCGACTTTTTCAAGAGCATCGAATTCCCAGTGCCCTTGAATGAAGGGAAGAATTTCACATACCATCGCCAACGTCATCATTGGGCATTCTTGCAGCAAACACGTTGTATGCTAGTTATACATTTATTTTACTTTGAGTGAAACAGGTAGTTTGTGATCTGAGACCGCTTCTTTAAATTTCAGAGAATATAAGCAAAAGTTCCCTACACGTCCCACGATAGTAAAAGTGAAATGAACTTAATTCCCACTTTCAGAATAAGATAGCGATAGTTTTTAACATTCAAGGCTGTGTTACTGCAGAAACAGATTCTTAGAGAGATATTAATGAAATAATAATAGGAAAGTAATATCGTATATTATTACATATCTATATGTGTTTCGTGTTATTTCAGAGTAATTTAAAATACTTTATGTGAATAATATAATCTTTTTTCTTTAAATCAGAATGCTGACCTTATTAGTGTTACTTCAAATAATTTGAATCTACTTGTTTTATCTATAAAACGCAATGAGCCTCCGATACTTTTCTCCTATGAATAAATTTCAATTAGGTGGTTATAATTTTCTCTAGGAATACGTATAATAAGTAAGGGAAGTATATTCTCCCAAAGCATTCTATATCAAATCATGTTTTGTGACTACAGGAATACAGGCATAGAACTTTTGTAAGTGTCGGTATGCGAGTTTGTCTATCGCGAGTTTGGATCTAGAAACTGCATAACACAAACATGACTTATCAAATTGAAATTAAGTTCAGCACTCTTTACGCTTCCAAAGTGATGAACTTTAAGAAAATCTGCAGCCCTAAGTTTCCCCTTAACTACCTTACTGCAGCGTCCCTTAAAAGAGTTTCTGCCCTAAGGATGCATTTCATGACAATGAAAAGAGCAAATATTTTTCTTTCTAACGATGTGTTTCTTGGTCATTAACCGGGACCTTTCGTTATTTAAAGGAGACCACTTCCAATCCACAACAATATAGTTTGGCCATACCCTGCTCAGTTCTGTTCATAACCCGCAAAAATAAACACGAAAGGTTATTCTCGCAATGTTTTTGTGCCAAGATGAGATGATGACTAAGTTATTTCATATTAGGACGAATGTGATATCGATACAAATACCATAACAGTGAGCTAGAGTGTTGACATTGATTAACATTGCGAAGTACGGTTTATCTTTGGAATTAGTGTTTCATACCTTAATTTCTAAACCCATTCCTGATTATTATAATTATTTTCAGCTTCCAGGTATAATGTTAAAACTAGTGTTGGAATACAGCAAAGATAGATGAAGAAAATATGTATTCTTGATGTCAACCACTCTAAAATCATTGATACTGGTGAGTTAAACTTTCCGTGTTTTTTATGTACCAGGCGTGTCCGTAAAATAAGGTCTCCAAGGCGCTGGGCCGCGCCGTGGCTCAGTGGTTAGTCTGCTTGGCTCTCACCTAGGCGGCCCGGGTTCGATCCCAGGTGTCCGCAAAGTGAGATTTGTGTTGGACAACACGAAGCTGGGGTGGGTTTTCTCCGGGACCTCCGGTTTCCCAGGCCATCTCATTCCACCGGTGCTCCATCTTCATCTCATGTATCATCAGTGTCACTGCCTGCGGTGCCGTATGTACTAAAGGCGGGTGTTAAACACTTCACATTTCATTTTTCCAAGGCACTGGAGCCGTGAGGTACGCTACTACGCGATATCCGGGAACACTGGCGTGTAGCTTGGTTTCACCCCTTCAAATCCTACCACAATGAACCCGTTTCAATCATTAGTCTTCGCGGGGCAGCCGTTTGCGATGGAGCTTCCTATCACATCCGCCACCAAGTGTGAGTTGCGTGCAGTGATCCTTTTTTTGAGTGCCAAGGGCACTGCCCTCACTGAAATCCATCGTCAGTTATGCGAAGTCTATGGACCACAAAGTTTGAATGTCAAAAACGTGCGAAAGTGGGTCAGGGAATTCAAAGACGGACGTACAGACGTCCATGACGAATAGCATTCTGGTCGGCCTTCGGTTTCAGCCGTAACAATTAAAGAAGTGGAGCAAGGTATGCTTAATGATCGGCATGTGACAGTTCGCGAGGTGTGCAAACTTATCCTTGAAGTCAGTAAGACTTCACAAGATTTTGTCCGAATATTTGCGTTATCGCTAGGCGGATCTCCTGGCCCAGTTCGGATGGAACATCCTCACCCATCCCCCCTACAGTCCAGACTTAGTACCTAATGCTTAGCATCTGTTTCCTGAGTTGAAGTCACATCTGAGTGGAACACATTTCCAGACCGACGATGATTTGAAAAACGTGGTTGAGCGCTACATGCGCAACTTGGCGGGAGAGTGCTATGACAAGGGTATACAAAAACTGCCACAGCGCATGCAAAAGTGCATCGATCGCAATAGTGAATACGTTGGAAAATAGTTGTAAGTTCCGCCTTTCCATCAATGCAACATTCATTGACAGTACACATGTTTTCTATATTAAATAAAATTGCAGACCTTATTTTACGGACAAATCTCGTAACATAACATAGTTATTAATGTGTTTATAACTATTTTAGTCGTAATCAAGTACAATTTTGCTGTGTAGGAGATCACTCGCTTTATTTGAAAAGAAATGTGTAATATCTCATTTCAAATTAGAATAACAAAATTAATCCACATTGTAATTAAACATATTTTGGATATATATTCCTTATCTAATGATTCTGTTAGTTAATAGAACATTCAACAGAAATTAAGTGGCAAAATGCGCTTTTTACATTTTAAAATTTTTTTTAAAATTACATTTGCTATGACTTATTTTCCCCCTAAAAACTAACAGTACCATACGTAGCAGGCTGGCACTTCCCACCGCTGCCGACAATATGAGGTTTGCATTGAGCAGGTACGGTTTAGCCCCAAGAAGCGGGGAAATAGAAAGGTCTTTAAATAGGTTTTTCTTTTCTGTTTTCCAATAAGGCTGTAACTATTTTAATTACAATATCACATGTTTCAAACATTTTCGTGACGAATAAAATGCATATATCTTTTCCTGAAAATATGCTCCTACGTTCTCTTTATTCTGAATTATGCTTGCTTAACTGGTAAATCATAATAAAAAGATATCTTTAAATTATTTTTTTGCGGAACTGGTTGTTTGCGATTTAATTATTATCTTTGCTTTAAACATTCAAGTAGTTATGCCATTTTTAAATGGAAAGTTATTTTCCCTCTTCCTGGTTCTGCAATGAAAACGGATTTTCGAAGTCATTACATATCAAACAACTTTTAAGCGATTTATAGTACTCTATTCCCTAATTCCTTAATATCTTTGAGGAAATGCGGACTAAACAACAATTTTATATTACAATCATTTTGTAAGCCTCTATTTATTTCCATTAACATAAAGTACTTAGAAAAATAAGCTCTTGCTACGACACTCATGTGAGACCAACACATGACATTATTAACAGTTTTATCTGAAGTTAATTCTTAATATTTTCTATTGTTCGTTTTTTTTTTTCGTGCACATAAGAAGTTAATATGGTTCGTAACCATGCATGCTGGAATTACTTGCAGTAGTTGTTAAAACACACATTTTTCCGTGACATTCGTGTGCTTTCCCCCTTCCTGAGGTACATTTGTATAAACAAGGATTTCTTACAGAATACCTTAATTTGCGTAAAATTCCTTCATGCAGTTTAATCATTAATGCGGACTTAAAATATGAGGCACTGAGTTAGAATCTACCCCTCCCATATCAGTTTCTGCTTTAGCGTCAAGGCATTTGCAACACGAGTGTAAAGATGTAGCTATTACGTAATTTTCATATAAATATTTTAGCCAGAGGTCATATTTTACCAACTACAAATAATCATGTTTTGTGATATGCATATGTAGTACATTATAAAACCTTGTTTGTATTATTTGCGATTTAATTAATTTTACCTTATTATATCAAACGCATATTCATTTCTATGAAAGGGTGTAATGAAATGCTTTTGTCCTAAGGCTCAGTTCTGTATTTGATTTTTGCCTCTCTAATGGGTAGACAAAGGTATACAAAACTATGTGTATTGAACCTAGCTTCATTTTACAGTGACTACTTGTAGGCATATACTAATAGAATTTAATTCTTCATATGTTGTTTGTTGTATCATATAGTCTTATACACTATATGTGTCTTAAACATGTATGTACACGTTGCTGTTAAAATGTGATGTTATTTCTAAATTAAGCGTTTCAAAACTAATATTTGTATTACAGCGTTCACGGAAGGATTCCGACTTAATTGCATGTTGGTGTACATTTGCACCATTGACTTGCTGTGTATTTTCGTACGCAAAATGAATATAAGCAATATTGCTCAACCACACACACACACATGTATAGTAAATTTTGTTTGCGTCTTGGAGTAAGTGGTGAACTATGCTAATAGACTTGAATTTCAAGAAAAGGCCAAGAAGTTGAATAATTTCATTTTAATGCGTGAAGCGGAAATGATCTAAAGGTAGTCTGAAAGTATGGAGATAAGCAATATGCTTGCCCAGAGTGAACATCTCAAAAGTTATCGCCAAATAATCAAATCTAACGAAACTTCGGCACTCTCGAGAATTCTGGAAGTGGAAAGAAATTCCCGACTCAGTAACAGAGTGCTCTCGCAATAAATCAACAGGAGACAGTGAACATTTGAGTGACTCAGCGTCGGCAATCAAGGTAGCGAGTGCATTTCTGCTGCGACCAACAGTGCCGCTTATTGGAGCGAGTTTGTGACGACCGTGGCAGTATGGACTGTTAATGTAAAGGGTTTCGATAAATACGAGGGCTGTTCAATAAAGAATGATCACATTTTTTTTGACAACGTACCTCTACTCATCCCCATAATTATGATGATCCTTCTCAAAATAATCTTCTCTGAATGTGATGCACTTGTCCCAGCATTTCTGCCAATTTTCAAAGACGCAAGCCATTTCTGAGAGATCCTTCAAAATTGCCTCCGCAGCCCTCACCACTGCTTCTGATGACAGATAATGCCTCCCACGAGGGCGTTTCTTCAAGTTAGGGAATAGGAAAAAGTCACATGGGGCTCAATCCAGACCATAGGGAGAGTGAGGGATGCACTTCACGTTGATTTTTGCACGATATTCAGCAACAACTTTGGCAACATGCGGCCGCGCGTTATCGTGGTCCAGCATCCAGCCTGCTTCACGAAAATGTGGTCTTTTGCGCTTGATATTGACTTGCAACGTTTTCAGGAAATCCCTGTAGTATTGTCCAGTTACTGATGTGTGTGCAGGTACAACATGCTGATAAACCATTACATGAATATCAAAGAATGAGATGACCATAACTTTCCCACCAGAAGCAACCATTTTTGCTTTTTATGATGGAGATTTCCACACTGAGCTTTGCTGTTCGCTCTCAGGATCAAAATGATGTAGCCAAGTTTTATCAGCACCTGGTCTTCCCCTAACATCAACATTAACTGCATGTAGACCTTCATGCTAATGTCCTTTTGTTCGGGAAAAACAGTCTTGGAACCCATCGTGCATAAACACCTCTCATGTGTAATATTTCTGTTACCAACGTGTGGGAGACACCCAAAGAAATGTTCAGTATATCAGAAAGTGATCTTAAAGTAATTCGTTGATACTCTCTCACAATGGCGGCAGCAGTGATGATGTTTCTTCCGTAAGATAGTAACTGGAGCACCGCATTCAGCTTTTCTTGAAATTGATTGTCTCCCCTCTTTGAACATTTTAAACCACCTTCGAGCTATACTATTGGGGAGAACATACTCTCCATAGGCCTCCTGTAACAATGTATGCGGCTGAATTGAAGATTTGTTGACAAGAAAGCAGAATTTCAAAGCCGCATATTGTTCCTCGCGTTGTTACCTCCACTGCGGTGGTAGGCGGTACTGACCATTTCTGAACTTGCCTGGTTCTCACAGGGCGCGAACCAGGAGTACCAACAATGAGACTACTACGGCGTGTTTGTTTCACATTAAGCTAACAGAATATAGGTTTGAATTTTAGTGCGAAAAATTATGACCGTAAAAAAGTATGATCATTCTTTATTGAACAGCCCTCGTATATTCGATTCTCCTGCGTGTGAAACGTCTGAAAGAAACGGCTGCGTCAAATTGCATTAGGCAGGAAGGGAAGTAACAGTGAGAATTAAGCAAAATCCCAACGAAGTCAGAATTACGTAGATTATTAGGTGATATTGAAAATCAGTGAAGTAACTAACCCTTTAAAAAACTATAAAATGTTAAATTGGTTTCCAGGATTTACCTAATCAACGTTCAGTCAAATATCTTAAGCTATTATAAAATATACCTAACACTGGCCACAAGATAA
>CM060953.1:81802400-81849900 GCA_030765055.1 Mantis religiosa
GCCTGAAAGAAGTGCGTACCTATTCAGACATAAATACCTAATTCCTTATTTTGTGAGAACACGTGTTTCTCTATTATTAAGGAACTCCTTCGTAGGTCACTTATTTGTATTCCTAATATATTTTAAAATACAATGTAAGATATACAAAGAAGGAGACACCTCATGCACAGCAACCTATAAAAATTCATTGTGTCCACCGCCCCCAAGAAAAAGGGATGATGTGCAGAAAACGCGGGAATCTACAGCGGAAGGCAGACATGCTTCACATACGCGGTCAGAAACCTTGTAACATGTCCAAGGGGAGCTCTCTTTTCTTAGAATAAACATCTTTGTGATATTTCGATACGTCGTACGGCACTAATGCTCTCCATAAAGCACTCCCAACGGAATGCAGTGGGTTCTGCTTCCTGACACTCAGGGACTGAGGATCAGCTTGCTTCCTAGTGCTGCGTTCCAACGTAGAGACAAAAAAAAAAACTATTTTTAAAATACCTTTTAAACCGTATTGAGGATGGGCACAGCAACAACATTCGGACTGCCAGTCGGACTGCCATCTCCAGCATGGACCAGAGATTATATCACGGCATTCTTTAAAATCAGACACCTTTTGTAGTTATCGGCCAGTATACAAAAAACTGGCAAATAATGGTCAAACAATAAGAAAGTTTAAAGCTATCACAGGAATATAAGCCAGCAAATCTCAGTAGTACCTTCTACACCGCAGAAAGGTCGTATGAGGTGAACATATTTCTATATAAAATATACCCCTGTTACTGTTCTATGTTAATTGTGATTCCAATATGAAATTTATAGCCTAATGACAGAAAATAAAAAATAAAAAATAAAACGACTTGACAGCATTCAGAATATTGTAAATTGTTCATACAGTAAATGCAATCAAAGCCTCACAAATATAGCAGAACATATATGGATAATTTAGGGTACACATGTATAAAATGAATTCTTCAGCAGCTAGATTAACACCAATTTTATTTCAAATGGTGGAAAGTAAAAATTCACTTTCCTTCCACTGTCGTTAATAGATCCTCGTTATGAGAATGATGCTCACAGCATTTTTGTATGAGGTACGTTTAATGTAACGATTCATGTACTGCCAATGCAGCAGCAGGAAGTTTAGTTTACTTTACTAAAGGTCAGCCCACCTCGGTAACGTAGATGGTAGCGTGTCTGCCTCACGTTGAAGAGGTCCCGAGTTCGAATCTCCGTTAAGGTGAGTTACATGGGTAAGATTTTCTTCCGGGGTTCTCCCTTATCCTGAAGGACAAATGTCGGGCAACTCTAAGCTCCATGGACCCCGGACTCATTTGAGCATCACATCACCCATTTCCATTCATCGTAAGATACGACTTAACGTTGGAGGACGTAAATTACAGAAACACTAAAGGTCTACGTTTTCCTGCCTTATTACTGAAATTCAGGTTTATTCCTGACTGATTTGACATCGCTTTGTCCATGCCCTTGTTCTATTAACACAGCTTGTAACTTGCTGATAGCTTCTTGGACGGTTTTAGCCCCTGATAAGAACTGATAAGTGTAACTATGAAATAAGAAGAAGTTAATTTATCCTGGGAATTGTTGCACTCCTGAATAAAAGTTGCATAACACATTCATGTTTTACCTTCTTTTTGTTTGTTGAATGTAGTTTGAAACGGAACATTATGCTAATTTACTTGGTTTTGAAACAACGATTGTAGTTACTAGTCATTTGAAGCTTATGCATATTGCAATATTCATCATATTTTATTTACTTTATTAGATTTATTGCTTGTATATTTCATATATTAACGAATAATAATTAATTTGTATTTTTTCGGAATCTTTGTATGATAATGGTATAGTACTGACATGAAATTACCAATTATAAAAAAGTATTGTAATCGTAACATCACAATTGTTAATACATAAAATGAATCCCTGGGTTTACTTGTTAAAACAGTTTAAAACGAAATACCAATTAAAACCCGTAAGCTTAATGCTATTCGGCTCCTTGAAAACAGGCAAAATGTCTCAAATTTTCTTTGTATACATTGGGTATTGTTTATGTGCACTATTACATGCATTTTGGAGCAAGATATGGAAGGCAGGAAAGTCATTTTGTTAAGTAGTTTATTCTTGCATTATATCTATGATTTTAAATCAGATAATGCACGGCTTCCGTTAGAAACTGTTAAATTGCCCACTAATTTTAAACAAAGCTGGGTAAAATAAGCTTCCATTCCTATGCAGAGGAAACTCTAAAGAGAATATCCTTTCTTGGAATAAGGCATATCAACATATGTAAATTGAAAGTGTGCCGGGTGAGAGCAGTTCGCCCAGGGGAATGCTCGAAATGTGGAGCGGGTTTTCGACGTTCCTGCATGGCCTTCCGTATAAATGTTATTTACTTTATGCTTTTATTCTTTTTCTGTGGTTCTGCCAGCTACGCTTTAATGTTTGCGACATCTCTCTTGTTCCGGAAACAAAATGAACAGTGTCTCATTACAATAACAAAAAGGGTTCATTTTATATACTCTTTCTTCTCTTAATCAGTGAATGAATTTTCTATGGAGAGTTTTCGTTACTAGTTACGCTGAAGGGCGCTGCATACATAATTGAGGTCTTCAATACAATTTTGCACTTTGTGTTACTTATTGTGGCATTGGAATTAATTGTAATTCAGATGAATTACAAACGCCACCTTATACAGAAATAAAATATGTTTAAAATGCTGCTAGGCACACAAATAAGCCTTTTAAATAATATAACGGCCAGTGTTGCTTTATGGTTCACTGACATTAACCCTTTATACATGGACATATTAAGTAAACATAGACATCTGCAATTCAACTTAAGTTAATAACCAAGCAGGCCATATAGATGATGCAATAAATGCTTAGGTATATCGAAATCCCAAATCGTGACGTAGGACCAATCAGAATTAAGTATTGCGGTGGCTTAGCAACAAAAAACAGAAAAAAGAACCAATGATTTTATTCCTAAATTTTTTCTTCTGGCTTTAACTCTCGTTTAAAATATACATCGAAGACGCGACGCTACGATATATAATTTAAGTAAAATACCGTTGCATCATTTATAAATAAAGGGAGAAAATTAATATATAGTAAAGGGCTATATGCATCAGTGTAAAGAGTCGCATGTAAAGAAGAAAATGCTGTCGAGAAATATAATTCCAAGTAAATTGAAACGGTGTAAATTATTTTATTCCATAGTTGCCCAAAAGTGAAATCACTTTTGTATCGATACCACACCTGAGAAGTTTCACATCTATTTGCTCGCCGCAGCTGCCGGAGAGAAGATTTATAGAATTCTTCGAGTACTTCATCTTCACGGCTTTTAGACGAAAGGTTTATGGCTTCTACATCACGGTAAGGTTTAGCTTCTAGATGCGTCGCCACACCGTGGGAGCGCGAAACTTTTGCGCGTGTGGGGCGTAGACCTCACGAAGTGGCGAATCCAACTTCAGATATGTCACCGCATATATGTCACCGTCTGATATAAATCCAATCAACACGGAGGGGAAGCGCTCCAAAATATTTAGATGATTTTTCGAAAACAGAATTGTTTTATATATATAATAGGGATTATAATAGTAATATAATAGTAATATGAAGTCGAAAAGAGGAAGAATATTACCTACAGGTTAGGTTATGAAGTATGTGGAATTGCAAGTCCTTAACAGAATATGTGTTTGACTAAAATTAATCAAAGGGGCACACATGCAGACCTTCTCAACTTATTTGCGCAATTAACGTTTCACGTAGAACCAATGTACGATTTTGGCCAGTTTGCATTGCCAGTTCAAAGTCTGTTTGATTTCACTGCCACTTTAGTAGTGCGATCGGCCTTAATTTCACTGCGAATTCAAGTTCTCACTATCACATCACTATGTAATCTAATAACTATTTTTTCTTCACTTCACTTTTTCCCTTCCCTTGACGAGTAACAAAGAGACGATATGCTTCCCCTTGTTACGAACGGTTCAACCAACAGGGAGTCAAACAAAGTATTCTCTAATTTCTAGCACTAGTTTTCCTTGTAGATTACGTCACAAACTCATTTGTAGAACTTGTAGTGCATCAGAATGGCACTTTGCTACTACCTTTCTATTTCTGCGCTTATTTGCAAACACCTTGGGTGTAAATAGCCACTAAAAGCTTCCATACGACATTCGAAAATGTTATGGGTGAATATTGCATCTGAAACTCGCACGCGTTTCACATTCGGAAAACGATAGCGCTTCTGGTGCTTGCACTGGACGAGATTGCTGTCTCTCTGTCACCAGTGTCAACCTTATATAACAAGAATATAAAAAATCTACAGCAAAGAGCTGATATATATTCGCTGGTGTTTAACAACCGTTTATATCCTACATAGATGATAGACACTATATAAGGAAACCTTTAATTCATTGAATAAATTCTAATTTAATGAATTTTTCAGGTTAAATATACCCAGTGAAACGAAATAATAATCGAGGAAGGAAATTTGGAAAACAAACGTTACAGCCTAAGTTTAGAGTACCTTACTTGCATTCCCGCCAATTGCGATAACTAAGGAGAATCTAAATTAAAACGGAACTTTAATAATTCTGTGAAATAAGCATACCCAGGTGGAAGGCTAGAAACAAGTGCATTTCATGTTTCAATTACGGTGAACTCGATAATCAGAAGTCTGTTGTGGGTAGACATAAAATTTAAAATAAATAAACACAAATAAAAAATACAATATAATCAATATAATCCTTCTCAAGATAAGGACACTTAAAAAGTAACTTAATACTGTTGTTAAACTGTCAAACGTAACGTACTACTCTGAGAACTAGTGAAGCATTGTCTTGCAACTGTATTGCTGAAGCAAGGAAAAAGTGCAGTGTAACGCGACGGTTTGCTTCCTCTTGCAGTGAAGCGGTTGACATGCTCAGGCTCTACCTACCTGCAGTTTTTACACCCACGAGCGATAACACTACACGCACATGCGTCTGTCCTTTGTTTATTATACAAATAACATAAACATGTGACAGTGTAATATACAGCTTTTTATCAAGTTTTGAAAATGTCCACATTAGCACAAGCGTTCCATGTAAATTATAGTTTGATGTGAGCGAATTTTCTGTCACATTCTTGGAAAACGCTCAACTTAAAGGAAGTTGAGTATTTAATCGGTTGTTTCCGTTACTCGCAAATGCACACTACTTCTTCTTGGTAAAATATATTTTAATCCATATAATAATGTATATTATATATTATTCTAGTATATATTATTGTGACGATGACGACGACGTCGTCGTTTATGATTATAGGTCTTCAAAGCATTTCGGGTCAAATCTTGGAGTGGAATGATGTTCCTATAGATAGGAATAGATGTTAAGTGCAAGCAAAACGGTGTAAAGTCATATCTGCCCAAAAGGGCAGACAAGAAGAAATTAATTAAGATGGTATGTTTAAAAGTCGCGAAGGTTATATATTTCCACGTAAAAGTATTTTATGTTGTAATATTCAAATTAAAACAGTTAAACTTTGTACATAAACGCATATTTTAGTGGAGCATTTATAATATTTGTTTTCCTGGATAAACTAACAACTCTCGAAGCTCTCTTGCGAGCAGAAGTCCACCGGATACACATTTGACCGTAAACGTGGTCTTTGCGAAGCAGCTGCTAACGTATTCCCAACGGCCTCCCTAATTAAACTCGTGTGCAAATTTTAGAGCTAAACCCACATCTGGTATCAAGATGTTTCCTAGGAGGTTCTCCGCCGTATTAACCGAAGTCTCTACGAAGAACATAACTCATGCTCTCTGCTACAGCGATGGTAAAAATATTAGATTTCATCGCATTCTTCTACAAAATTGTGAATCTGTTGAAATGTTATCTGATGCACATTTACTTCTAGCTAAGTTCCATTTTGTAATTTGTTAATGAAGTAGATATGATGAACTGAAGCACAATTTACTGAGTGCCTGTCCTGTTTCAAAAACAACGTTGAAGGGTTTGTGATTCACTACTAGCTTGTTTACGTAAGATAAGTCATGTGTACTAGTCGGCCAAGATATGAATGCACTTGAAGGAGGGCGCCACTGTTTCTGTTTACTACTTGAAGCTTCGGGAACCGCGCGGAGCGAGGGAAGCGAGGGGAAAGGCGATACTGGGAATGTACAGTCACACAATTAAAACAGTACACGCCTGCTGATGTCTTCACGTTAGTTCTCGGAAGCAGCAAGTCTGGGAATATTTGTTTCAGGTCCTACATCTGCTATATGCTATATGCTATAACCCATCTCGGCACTTAAAATCTTGCTCAATTCCTTTCACGTTCTGCATACTTCCATCCAATCAGTTTGTGTAATTTGCGTTATGCAGCTTGTTGTCATAGCATTCATATTACTCAAAGTAGTCGATGATACATCTTTTGTTTAATTAAATTCCAGATAACTCTATAGGGTTAAGGTCACAGTGGTACTGAGGAAAGCGTAAGTCTGTAAAGCCCATTTTTTCCATTATTCTATCAAGCCAATAAATGGGCTTTTTAAAATTAATGTTCACTATCCCTAGCTCATTTTTTTGTCATTTGCGGATCACGTTGAATTTTCTTTTGTGTCAGCCATTGAATAACCTGTGTTTTTCGAGATGAAGTGTTAGGGGCTTTATTTTCCTGTACGGTATGGCACAACAATGCTTTCAGGTGGTATACTTTATATTAATTTATGTTCTACCCACTTTTTACAATTCTGACTGTTCGTTGCATCATGATCATTCACTGATTTGGATTTTGAATCGGAAATCAATTCTGCTCCGTCAATAAATCCCATGGATGACCAGCACTAGTATTAGTCAAAACACCTGGTACTTCGCAATATTGCCAGCACTTGACGGAATAATGAGTATGGACCCAAGACTCGTCCGTATAAACTCCTGGTTTACGTGTACCTTGTACATTTTCAGCAATAACCCTTAAGTACTCTGCAAATTTTGCAACAATTTGTGGTTTCTCCGTTAGCATAGATCGTTTGATTTTGCATTTCTTACATTGAAATCCCATTTTCTTAATATTTTTCTAAATATTCTCTGCCACCCTGAATATTTATTCTTTAGCGAAGTTCAGAAATAAATGAAATGTGTAGTGTTTAACGCCCGCTTTTACTACATACGGCACCGCAGGCGGTGACACTGATGATGCATGAGGTGAAGATGGAGCAGCGGTGGAATGAAATGGCGGGGGAAACCGGAGATCCCGGAGAAAACCCGCCCCAGCGCCGTGTTGTCCACTACAAATCTCACTTTGCGGTCACCTGGGATCGAACTCGGGCCACCTTGGTGAGAGCCAAGCGGTCTACCACTGAGCCACGGTGCGGCCACAAGGTTTCCTCAAAATAGGAATTTCCTTTTTCTATTCATAGTACTCCAAAAATTTTCTACGCACAGCGCACTTACCAAACTCCTCAAGAGATGTGATTGTGCCTGATTTTCGATTTTCCCACGACGTTCTGACCTTAACCCCAGTTGTTGAAGCATTTTCTTTTCGCTGCCATAACTGTTGCTTTCTCAAGGAGTAGGAGTCTACAGAATTGTGCCGAGTGCATTCATATCGTGGCCGACTAGTTGGCTACATTTCTTTTATTCCAGTGCTCATGTTGTCCTGTCCTTGGTTGGATTTTTGGGACTCATTGATAGAGAGGCAGTAATCCCACGAGGAATGCCGTGCCGGGATTAAGACATACTACAGACGGTCCTCCATTATTAGTGCCTGCCCCAGAGATGTAGGATAACCAAAAGGTGATATTTAATTCTTCTGCAATTAGACACAGGCTCTGTTAGTCGACAGTGCGATTCTTCTGGTTACTTAAACACATGGACTAGATATTGGCCAATGTGGATAGCCAGGGAGCGATATTTATATGTTAAAATAATTTTGGGCTTAAAATGTTGCAAATATTTCGGAAAAATATTTGGGTAAAATAGTTAATTGTTGTACCTAAATTTACAGAAATGAGAGAGAATCATTAATTTAATATTATTAGAGGTAATCAACACTCTAAATGGATAGAAGCTCTCAGCATATTCCCTTAAAATTGCTTTGGACAACTCTTCCCCAAATTGTCCATCACGAATACGTGCCGATTGTTTCTAAATAGCGATTTATATTTTGAAAATTATCTTTATACACTAGATGTCAGGCGTCTATATTTCAACAAAAGTACAATACATATTCTAATGGACCAACTTGTCTTCCTTCTAGGACCTCAGCCACCCTGCAGTTTTGAAAACCATTTTTTTTTCAAACGAATTTTTAAGTATTTCTTAGAGTGCTTATACCCCTGGTAATAAATTAAGGTCATTTCAACATTCCACACTCCATAAGTGTTTCACTCAATGGATTTATTGAAGCTTCGGTTTTTCTGTGTAGGATCACACAAAAAGTTTTTAGATATATGCCATATCAATTTTAAGTGCCCCTAGCGCTTGCCACTGCGCAGGGGGAGAGCAAGATTGAGACTCCTTCCCTAGAGAGACCAATCTTTAGTTGTGGTTAAAGAAATATTTCTCCCCAGTTGATACAAACCGATCCAGTTTGCTATATAGAAGTACGATATTTTCATTTCATTTATAAAGAGAATGAGCTACAAGAGCGACGTGAATCAATTAAGGGAAACTGACGGAAATGCCTTCACCTGCTTTTACCATATATGGTGCAACAACTATGGGAAAAAGTAATTGAGTTTTATTTTATACCATTTGCCCATATCTTATGCACAGTTTTATTGAATAACCTCACAATCATTATGTTATTTGCTACTGGCAATTCCTTACACGACTGTTAACTAATAGTTACGTCATTTTGATTACAGTGAAATTTATATGTTTCTGAAACTTATAAATAAGTTTCATTGAAATTGACCCAAAGATTTTAAATGCTACTAAAATTTTATGAAAAGTTTCATCAAGCACTTAAGTCTTTCTTTCTTAACGTTGATTCATTAGGAGGCTCAATGTCGATATTTTCAGTCAAATAGTTCCTACCTAGAACATTGATTCCATTTTCCAGTGGGATGTGGACTGCAAGAAATTCTCTAAATAAATCTAAATGCTGCAGGAGACCTTTCAAATTATTCTTCTGGTGAAGAAGTTAGTTAACCGCAGTAGAAATATGCTTATTTCCAGATGAATGTTGAATTACATGGAAACGCTGATTTCTACTTGATTTTCAGTTGGTTGGCAAAACAAAACTTTATTGTCCGTGGCAAATGTGTTTTAAGTTCGTCTGGATATTGCCGAAGATGCGATGTTGCGGTTGATTTAATTTTCGGTATGTTTTCAGGACGTACAGGCTACACGAAACACTTCTTCCTAACAAATGGAGAAGGAACGCGATACTGGTCTGTGTGCATAATTCATACCCTTCACATTAAGCACTTACTCCAGCATTTCAAATGCATATGAATTATAATACAAAGATAGTAGATAAATAACAATCAGAGTGCCAGCAAGTTTATGATGTCCAAATCTATTCTATGGTCCTAACTTAGCCACCATTTTATCGTGAGCATTCTCTGATATATTTGATGTAACGTAAATAATTTTATTTCATTCCATTTGACCATTTGTTATGCATAGTTAACTGCACATTATGCACACTTATAGTAACACAATATAAAATTGTGCAGCATAAATAATATAAACATCAAAGATGGATTCAAATATATGTATTCATGGGGGATTATTTGATAATATCTGCTTATATACTTCTTCATTAAGATATGTCCTATGTGAAATAAGATTTCATACTTAAGATGATGGTTTTCTCTTCAGAATTTCTTTTTATGCATGTATATATTTGCAGAATATCAGTTTATTTACCGGAGAATTTGCTCCTTACTGATAGCAAACATCCTCATCTCTGTTTCATATACCCTTTCCCCTCACCCTAATTGGCTAATGCTTTTACGCCATAGGCCATAGGCGGTGCCTTCCCGTCACATTTAAACCTGCAGTAAACGTCATAATAATTGCCAGGAAGATAGATAAAATCATAGAAATAAGAATATGAAGGCATGCAAAAATAATGAAGTTTATAATGAAATTGAGCAAGTTGAAACTGAATGAATGGGCAATGAAACTGAAACAAGTTTATAATGAAAGGCCTTCGGCCTTTTCCACTGGGATTTTTTAAAGCCAGCATATATACCTTGCAAAAATGCTTGTCTTTCAGTCTTAAACGTTGTGTCACGCCATATTTTTCTTTTCGTGTGTCCTTCATTCAGTCAAGTCTAGTCAAGGTAGTATATTTTGCGATTTTTACCCGTTACAGTCTAATTGTCCTTAAATAACGTCTTCGCCACACAGCAAATTCGCCCCTGGAGGCGAAATTTGCCACACAGCAAATTCCGGTTGTCTCAATTCCATGTCGCGATATTACTACGCATCTAACACACCTGTAGCTTCAGAGCACAGCTATTCGACTTCTCTCGTTGACAAAGACGGATTCTTCTCTGTGAGTGCATTAAACACATGCACCACAATTCTTTTTTGCCGCTTTGTAAAGGTTTTACCCTTGCGATGCTTCAGCGAAAAACTGGCGGTAGACTGTGTCATTATACATATAATAAGTACACGCGCAACAAATGATCAATAAAATAATATCTCTCTCACTCGGCACAACATACCTTGGAATGGCGATATATGACTAATCCAGACCAAAACAAGGTCGGTAATAAAAGTCATAAACGAATATGTCATCACTGCCGCTAAATCACGTGCTATCATGTCATATGAAAGACAGCTTGAGAGCAAAATAAACTCCTTTTTACTTCATTTAAGAATTAACATGCATTTCATATAAATCAACTCTGTTACGAAAATATAAATTTAATACTTCTCTTCCAACATATAAAAAAATATCACCATGTTAAATAGCGAACTAATTTTTACCTCACAACTATGTATACTACAATAGCAGCCAATGAGAGGGGATTAGGTCACGTGACCGTTTAGAGATACAGAGCAAGCTTATGGGAAACAAGGATTAGTATGTATTTGGACTTTTCAAAACAGCGAACTTGGTGACGGCTTTCAATAAGGAAGGCTAGTTTCTGGTTTCAAACACTTTCACCCTATTATTTGCATATGGCAAAGTTCTTAAATATGTATTGGCTGAAGAGGATAAGATGAAGTTCATAAGTAGAATCAATAAAAATGGGGTTGGATTCATGTTATTTACACTCTACACCATTATCACTTCAAAGAAGTCTAAACAACAGAGATGAAGATCATGAGAAGCAGGTTAGATCATGAGAGGCAGGTAAGATCATGAGAAGCTGCAAACAACAAAGCTTATGGGAGATGTGTAGTTTGTTAACTTTGGCGTCCCTGTTTATACATAGTTGAGTGATAGTTCAACCTTATTTCCATCCGTCCGGATGTTAATGCTTAAAAATTCCAATGACTGGGAAGAGCATATGTGAACACAGAAGTACATATGTAGCTTTAGATCTGGGTCTTGCTTGGGTTGCCTATTTACGAAAGTGATAAAATGTGTAGTGTTTAACGCCCGTTTTTACTACATACGACACCGCAGGCGGTGACACTTATGATACATGAGATGAAGATGGAGCACCGGTGGAATGAAATGGCGGGGAAAACCGGAGGTCCCGGAGAAAACCCGCCCCAGCGCCGTGTTGTTCACTACGAATCTTGCGGTTGCCTGGGATTGAACCCGGGCCGCCTTGGTGAGAGCCAAGGAGTCTAACCACTGAGCCACGGCGCGGCCATTACGAAAGTGAGAACTTCAATGCAGTTTAATACGAGGGCTATGCCAAAAGTTTTTAGCAGAGATACAGAAATACATTTTATTCGCAAATTAACTGTTACAACTTTTCAAAATACTCTCCATGAGAACTGATATACTTTTCCATCCTTTGAAACCACTTAGAAAATGTCTCAGTCCAAGCTTCTCTAGAGATGTCCTTAGAGCACTGTTATTCCCTGCAATAGCCTCTTCATCGGATGAATAAATACTGCCCACGTAGTTTTTCCTTTGTCTTTGGGAGCAGGGAAAAGTCATATGGGGCCAGGTCTGGTGAAAAAGGTGGGTGAGGAAAGACTCGCACTTTCTCCTTCCGCAGGAAGTCCATGTTTCTGGCACCCGTGTGTGCTGAGGCATTGTCATAATGCAGAAGATGATGCCCACTCTTCACCTTGGAATGCTTTGACCTCCAAGTTGCAAAGACTTTCGGCAGACATTCAGTCACATACCACTCTGCAGTGACTGTGTGACGTGTGTCCAAGGTTACAGAGGTGAGATGACCCATCTCGGTGAAGAAAGTGGCCACCATCTTCTTTCCAGATCTCCTAGTTCCCGACCTGGAAAGCACCGTACTGATGACTGCCTCTTGTTTTCAGGGTCATAATGGTGCACCCATGTTTCATCACCTGTGAAGATATTGTAAGTGTCTTTGGACCATCCTTAGTCAAATTTTTCAAGCATAAATTTACACTGATCCACTCTGCGTTCTTTTGGGCTTCTGTCAGGGAATGTGGCACCCAATGTGCACATCTCTTGGTTAGGCCAAAATAATCATGAACACTGGTCTGTACTGCAGTCGACCCAATATTTAGGGCCCCTTCAATATCACAAAATGTGAGATGAGGATTCTCTTGGATCATTTTCCTCACAGCATCAGCATTTTCTTGGGTCACTGCCGTTGAGGAGCGACCAGGACGAGGTTCATTTTCAAGAGACTCCCTGCCCCTTGAAAATTTACGGAACGAATTTCCAACAGTGGGCCTAGATGGGGCACACTCACCAAAAACATGTACTAGTGAAGAGTGACATTCTTCTGCATTTAACTTCTTTCTGTAGTCATAATAAGTAATTGATCGGAAATCACGGCGCGACAGATCCATCTTACACTGTGTCTGACTCACCACTAACTGCGTCTTCACTGGCTGTCCACGCATTGCTCTGTGGTGGAGGGACTGCCACAAGCATGCTCCAAGGTCAAAAAAAAATCACTCTTTCAAACTACAATAATGTCATGGTTGTCAGATTTTCCGTCTTAACTCTGCTAAAAACTTTCGGTATGGCCCTCGTATTTGCAGTTGCATTTCTGATGAGAGTAAAGAAAATGGTAGATATAAGTACACTGACTTTAAGGTGTTCAGTTTAACTTTACAGTTGTTCATTAATATCATATGTAACAGTGGAACTCTGGGGTCCTTGAGTAACAAGTTTTCAGACACTTGTAGGGCCTAGACCCCACAAAATGACGGTACGATGGCCAGGTCATTAAATCCACACGAACTCCTGTTAATTGCAATATTTCGTTTTCTGGGATTTGTGATTCCCAAATGCCTTCCGCCGCATCAACTTTAATTAAACCAATCTCTCACACTGACATAATCATGGGTAATGACGTTAATGAAGCTATTCGGGCCGTAGAGTGAGCGAGACATAATTAACTCGCTGAATGAGAAACAGACACAACGTTGCAGTTTTTCCTTCTAACACGTCACGAACGTAATCTTATTTGATGTCTAATTACAGGTCTGTCACAAAGTTACAGGAATCAAACGAAGGTGCTTACGTTACAGCAGTTGTTTTTGCTACTGCACTTCGTGACAAATTGACAAAACAATCACAAGGGTAGTGTCTACTCTATATTCTATCGCTTTATGGATTATCTGTCACTGTTATGTGACTTTGGATGCAAATTGTAAGCTCTGTGCAGCTTAACCTCGATTAAACTCGGAAATTTTAGCAATTTAATTTTTTTAACTGGTCTTCTTAAACAAATAATAAAATAAAGCCAGGTGAAAAGACGATTATAAATTGACGTTTCGGGAGCGTATATTGCTCCTATCTTCACATTTTCAGCTGCCTTGTTTCCCGTTAGTGAAAATAGGAAAGTATCAGGTCTTATTTTAAATAATAAAATGTCTTAAAAACGATCCCAGAAAGGTAGTCTGATTATAAACACATTTATAGCGATGTTTCAGCAAAGGATATCAACCACAGTTTGCAAAGTCCAACCAGAACGCACCATGCTGTACACGCTGCCTACAATTACCCGATCTTCCCATGTGAACTGTTTACTATTAAGGAATGTCTTCGTTACATCGCTGAAGAAACCAAATCATCTTTATAAATTCACTGAGTGTATTATTGGCCATACAAATATACGCTCTAGTTCAAGAAGTAATATTAACACATTCAAAAGCAGCAAGCAAAGGGAAAGAAGTAATGCTAACATGGATACCCTCGCACAAACAAATTGAAGGCAACGAGAAAGCTGATTCCGGGGCACTTGAAGCCACTAAACATCCACAGAATGTGACAGTATTCACAACACATCAAGATTGCATTAAATACATAGACAGGAAAATAACAGCCAAAGTTTTCAACAATAACCCAAGAATTCTAGCAGTAAACTTCGTATTTTACTCAACCATGAAAGCAAAATCTCTCTTGAAAATCTAAAACGTCAGGCTCAGATCGCAGTCACCAGGACTAGAATTGGTCACAGCAAACACACACAGCTTCCTGCTCTCCAAAGAACTCCCTCCCAACTACAGATAGATGCCAAACAACATTAACAGTCAGCCACATCATCCCAAGCTACCCTGTGTTTCTTAGATGGAGACAGAGGGAACAAATTCCGAGACAGCTGTGAATGAGACCACCATGGTACCAAGGATACTACATTTCATTATACTCTTTATACAATATTGCATTACTGAATTTTAATATTGTTGATATGAATCATAAATTATTAATGTTAATGGAACATACACATTTAATGGAAATTTTGTTACTAATTCTGCTATAATTATGGTTGTGATTTGGAACATATGGATGGTTAACTCGTAAACGTGGAGTTGTATCATTAGATTATGCACACATTCACACTCTCAATCATACTTCCAGACTCTGAAGAAGATGGGAATCATCTTGGTTGAAGAAAACTCCCACCCCCAGCCGGAAATCGAAACCGGGAGTCGTAGCGCGGCAGGCAGATGCTCAACCAACTGAGCTACAGGGCCAGCCCCCCTTTTTTTTCTTTTGTAATTTACGTCCTCCAACATTAACTCATATCGGACGGTGAATAAAATTGGTGAAATGATGCTCAAATGAGTCCGGGGTCCATGGATCTTAGAGTTGCCCGACATTCGTCTTTCAGGATAAGGGAAAACCCCGGAAAAACCTCATCTAAGTAACTCGCCCTGACCGAGATTCGAACTCGGGACCTCTTAAACGTGAGGCAGACATGCTTCCATCAACGCTACCGAGGCGGGCAGGCCAGCCAATGTGTGAATTTGCTCTTAACATTAATTTTGCTTAAATCTTATATTGCTAAATGATTGTTATTAAATTTGCTGTAATTATTGCCGTATTGTTGTGTTTGTCACAATGTGTTAATCACATATCGGGATATTCTTATTGTTATTAATTCTTCTTCTGTGATTTTACTATTGTGTATATTGATAATACCTTTAAAATCTTACATCATTTCATTCTTATTGTTAATTCTGCTACAATTATTGTTGTACTATTTCTTAAGTTTATACTGTAAAAACCCACTCTGTAAATGTAAAAGTCCCTAAAAGACCTTGCAGTTATGCGACTATGAATAAAACGTAATCAAATAATATTTATTTCGGTAAATTGAGTTCAGTTAAGTTAAAAGTGGATTCCAAAGACTTAAGACGCCATAGCTTTTACCCAGCAAGTTTATAAGATGCCGAACAAGTGATAGTCGTTACCACATACCAGTAGTGGTTTCAAAGCGGCACATGGTAGTCAAGTCAAAGCTTTGGATCTTCCATCAACAGTGTTTCAGAAAGAGCAAATTGCGTTTACGGAATAAACGATGTTTGGAGAGAAAATTATTGTGGTTACCCCTGACCGCTACTTCCACGTTCCTTGCTTTCAACTATCCAAACCACATCTCTCGGAGTCTAGAGGGAGAAAATGAGAAACAACTTCAAGAGCAATCAGTAACAACCAGAGGAGTGGCAGTCAGCTTAAAAGTGATTGCCTGGCACATAAACATGCTCCCACTGAGCTGATGCCACATGACGTACATATAGTACCATCATTTTCCTTATAACACGCTACAGAATATTCAGTGTTTGAAAAATATTTAAAGTTAGCTTTTTCATACTTTCCCATCCCTGTAGATTTAAGTAACACCATAATCATAATTGCTATTGTAATGGTTTCCGCAGTAAATATATAAGGTAAGATAATTTTAACATTAAGGGAATTTGGAAATATACGCTACTTTTTGAATTGTCCGAATGCTGTTTTTAACTTCCTCGATACATTCTTCACCTTTTCTACAAGGGCTGTTCAGTAAAGGATGGTCATAACCTTTTACGAACATAATTTTGCGCACTAAAATTCAATCTTATTAATTTCTGTTAGCTTAATGTGAAGCACACACGTCGTAGTAGTTTCGTTGTTGGTACTCCTGGTTCACGCCTGTGAGTACCAGGCAAATTCAGACATGTTCAGTATTGCCTACCGCTGCAGTGGGGGTAACATGCAGTTAAAGTTGATGTTTGAGGAAGATCCTGAGATTCTTTCAATCGTAATCACTGCGGATGAAACTTGGCTACATAATTTTGATCCTGAGAGCAAACAGCAAAGCTCAGTGTGGAAATATCCTTCATTACCAACCCCCAAAACAGCAGAAGTAGTTGCTTCTGCTGGGAAAGTTATGGTCATCTCATTCTTTGATATTCATGGAGTGGTTTGTCAGCATGTTGTACCTGCCCACACGTCAGTAACTGGACAATACTACAGGAATGTCCTGAAAACATTGCAAGTCCATATAAGGCGCAAAAGAAAACGTTTCCATGAAGCAGGCTGGTTGCTGCACCACGATAAAGCGTGGCCGCATATTGCCAATGTTGTTACTGAATATCTTGAAAAAGTCAACCTGAAGTGCCTCCTCACCCTCACTATAGTCCGGATTTAGCCCCATGTGACTTTTTTCCATTCCCTAACTTGAAGAATCACCTTCGTGGGAGGCATTATCCATCATCAGAAATGAAATGAAATGTGTAGTGTTTAATGCCCGCTTTTACTACATACGGCACCGCAGGCGATCACACTGATGATACATGAGATGAAGATGGAGCAGCGGTGGAATGAGATGGCGGGGGAAACCGGAGATCCCGGAGAAAACCCGCCCCAGCACCGTGTTGTCCACAACAAATCTCACTTTGCGGTCGCCTGGGATCGAACCCGGGCCACCTTGGTGAGAGCCAAGTAGTCTAACCACTGAGCCACGGCGCCGCCGCTCCATCACCAGGAGCAGTGGTGAAGGCTGCAGAGGCGATTTTGAAGGATCTCTCAAAAATGGTTTCCAGCTTGTCTTTAAAGACTGAGAGAAACGCTGGGACAAGTGTATCACATTCAGAGGAGACTATTTTGAGAAGGGCCATCAAAATTATGAGGATGAGTAAGGGTACGTTGTCAAAAAGAATTGGGATCATTCTTTATTGAACAGCCCTCGCAATTCTTAACTTGATTCCTATGTCATCTAAGAAGATGCACATGTTTTGTAGCTACTACTTTTTAAATTCTGGGTCTATAAATGAGGAAATGCTCTTTTTGTTGCTTTCTTTTCTGGAAATGTTTATGTTTATAAAAGACAGTATTTAACGAATCATAAATATCAATTAATAGTCTTTATACCACAGTACCTTTTAGATGTATGAATTGCTCAGCCGAAGGCATTTTTCTTGATTGTTCCCAATTATAAGTGATTGTAAAATATATATTCCATTACTCACCTTTGCCATTGATATTATTTATATGGCAAGATGTAAGCGCCAAAGAATCTGCGGAGTTTGAATTTTGAAATTCATATGAATTAGGTGTACTATTTTTTTTATTATTTCTCATCAGTTATACCAATAAAGTTAATTTATTTTTCATCGCATGAGATACGTTAGTCGAATGCAGTGGAATGTGTTTAGCAGCTTTAGTGTGAAAAGAAATTTGCATACTTCGTTTAACCAGTGTTTTAAATTTCTTTTATATTTAAACAATAAGGGATTTGCCTCATTGCATTTGTAAACGTGCTTTGAATTTTAAGTTCAAAAGCTAATATTTTCTCCCAAAAGTAACAACCAACTGTGTAATATGAGCATTTGAAATGATGTGTCCAAACTTTATGTAGAGCTTAATATTTTTAAATTATTTTTACCACAGTGAATTAGTACTTTGAATATAACTTGAATTATTATGTTATAATTATGACCTAATAACCTCAAATATTTTATCTTTATTGCAACGATCATTATTCTCAGTAAATCTTGGATATTGGAACATTATAGCTTAATTTGGTGCTTGTGTATTTTCATACTGGAAAGCATTTGGTGTTTGTCGTCATACGAAACTGCATTTGGGGAATATTACTATAGTAATATAACTTGTGAGCAATGAACAATGCATTAAAGTAACAGATTCATCCAGTAGTACTTTATATGAAGCAAAATATTACAAAGGCAAAAATGAAGTAGGGATGCCTCACAAGTTGGAATTACAATCGGTCGTTTTGTAGTGGAGTTGTGGCACAATCACTAACACTGTGTTGTATCGCTGTTGAGTTAAATAAGGCTTGTAGCTTGGTGAAATTTGTAAGGGATTGAAATCCAGAAGATCAGATAGTAACTAAGACTCATATTACCAAGTAGTTTTTAACTTTCTCTCAGGAACAGGTTCTTTATTATCTTTATTATACGATAATTACATCAACAGTATTCTGCTTAAATCAATGTCTTAGCAAAGCACCATCAGTTCCTCAATTTATTCCTCTTTCGTCTCCAGATGTGACCCAAAAACTTGCGGTTTACCGTTATGTCCAAAGCCCCTTCTTTCATTAATTTTGTTACTTGTAGCATTTTTCTTAGCAATAAATTGGTTTTGTGCGAATATGACAAATATTTGTTCTTGTTTTCTTTCAGACCATTTCACACTTCCTTTTCCAATTTCAGATGTACTGCCCATTAAAGTCAGTTTACAGATATTTTATTTTCCACATCTAAACGTCAAAATTTACTTACATGTTTCTAATGGTCTTTCAAGATTCATAATTGATGCTCCTTTCTCTATTTGATACAGTCCAAAACCCATGTTGTAAGATATAGTAACATACACTCAAAAGCTAAACATACCAAACAATTTCTATTTATCGACTTATAGGTTTTGGTAACACATATATAAATTTTTAGCTCCTTGTTTTACAAAAGGAAAAAGAAACCCAAAGAGTGAGTCGTTCTCATTAAGATAAGCTTTGGATACCTCTTTTCCAGTAAAAGACGTGACGGTCTGATTGCTGAACGACCAAAAGTGCTTTCAAAGTGAATTGCACTGGGTCTGAATACGTATAGACTAATTTTTTCCCCAAATACGGAAGAAACGTGCATATTTAAAAGCAAGGCTATGGAGATATTTTCCCATGGCCAGTTGATTCTGCTTTAGGCATAGATGACTTTGTTTCTCTACCCATTGTCTATTGTGTAAGAGATGAACCTGTTTCATTAAGAGGCTGGTATCGGCTTTCACCACTACTTCGCGATCAAAAGTGAAGTGAGAATAAAACTGAACTAAATCACATTATTTAATGAACTGACAGTAAAAGCTGAAATAGTATTAATGTTTTTTCTACACCATTATTACATTCTTTGCTACTTCGCTATTCTAGACAAGAGTCGCATATAAATACGAAATCGAAAATAAACGTTTTTAGACTCCCAATAAGCCCCTATAAGCGTCTTTGAGTAGTCATAACTGACGCTAAGGACAGCAAATTAAAAAAAAATCCAGAATAAATTTCTAGTTTAATATAACATTTTTGAGCATATCTAGAAAAATGTTTAGGAAAATATTTTCCTCACCAAAATAGCCATTACGTGGTAAAACGGCTTACATATGTGCGGGTCATATGACCTGCAGTCACATCACTTACTATACTCGCTGCAAACTACTCAGGTCATGGCTTTTCCTAGCCCATTGTGATAGATTTTAAGTAGCGACCCATCTTTTGGAGAATAGCGTACTCAAAACTAAAATAAATAGTAAATAATATGTTGAAAATGTTTGTGCCACAAAACTGTTATTTATCATGAACTATATGCGTTAGTGAGATGTAAATTGTTGACCATTTACGCAAAAGGCATTCAAAATGGAAAGTGTTTCATAGACTATACTAAGAAAGTTCAATATGTACATTATATTTTAGGCAAATATCTTAAAAGTAATATTTCGTAAATGTAGTTACCACAATTTTTTGTAAAAAGAAAACTGTTTTTATTAAAATGGTAGTAAGGATGGGGTAATTTTATTGACAATATTATTCCTACGTACCATAAAACGTTCAACCAAAACATCCAGTTTGGTGCGCAAGTGAGCTTTTGAATGATGTTTTACGAGTACAAGTTCATGTACGAACCCTTCCAACATTGTTTCCTTTTATTTTTATATTGAGGTCTTCAGAACGTGCATTTCCATGAAATCTGTGCAACTCATTTTGAACGGAATCAATACTTCCTCTACATACTATAGCTAAGCAGTAAAGAAAATAAAATCTAAATATACGTTTGATACACTTTTGGTAAAGTGAAAAACTTTTGGAATTCTCATTTTTGTTATTCAGCGTTATAAACCTGAGGAAACAGTAGCCATAAAATTTAACCAGGTCACGTTTGTCATCCATTTCTTACGGTTTACCAACGGTCATTATGCATACAACTATCCCTAAACATGAACAGGGCTTTAGGCTATTTTCAGAAAATTATTCAAAATCTCTTTCTTTTGTGTTTAGGATATTGTATTTGCAGCTAAATCGCAGAAGCATTGCAATAAGATAAAAAAAATCGAATACCTCTTTAAGTTAACGATGGTTTAGGTTGGAGGTATTTTCTTGTAGATCTTCGTAATGCATTTCTGAAAGACGCTTAAATTAAACAGAAATATATAACCAGGTATAGGAATAGACAGAAGTCATCGAAGCTCATAACAAAGACACGCAAAGTACTTGCCCTCCTTTTGCACGATGTCTGCGCACTTAAATCTTATGAAGTGTCAAATTGGTATTGAATCCAATTTTCATTTTTGTAAGCTAATCTGCTCAAAAAGTTTCTCAAATAATTACATAGTGTGAAATATTGATTCCTTTTCGGGGGGGGGGGGGGGTGATTTCCTTTATTTCCTGTGCGCCATTAAACTACTTTCTACGAGGGTTGTTCAATAAAGAATGATCATCATTTTTACGGTCATAATTTTTCGCAATAAAATTCAATTTTCTTATATTCTGTTAGCATAATATGAAACAAACACGCCGTAGTAGTTTCATTGTTGGAACTTCTGTTTTTCCGCCTGTGAGAACCAGGCAAGTTCAGACATGTTCAGTATCGCCTACCGCTGCAGTGGAACAATATGCGGCCTTAGAATTTTGCTTTCGTCTCAACAAATCTTCAGTTGAGGCCTATACATTGTTACAGGAGGCCTATGATGAGTCTGTTCTTCCCTACAGCACAGCCCGAAGGTGGTTTAAAATGTTTAAAGAGGGGAGACAATCAATTTCAAAGGAAGGTGGACACACCCGGTGCTCCAGTTACCGCTCTTACGGAAGAAAACATCAACACTGCTGCTGCCATTGTGAGAGAGGATCGACGAATTACCTTAAGATGACTTTCTGAAATACTGAACATTACATTGGGTGCCACCCACACTTTGGTGACAGAAATATTACACATGAGACGTGTTTCTGCGATGGGTTCCAAGACTGTTGATTCCCGAACAAAAGAACATTCTCATGAAGTTATGTAAAAAACTATAGACATCATCAATAAGTTTGTGTTGTCCCCGGTAGATGGCAGTTAGATAAGGAGCTATTCTTCAAACTCCGGTAGTGGTCAAGGTCAGTCAGTCAGTCAGTTAGTGGGTGAGTGTCAAGCTGAGTGGCTGAGGATAAAGCAGATGTTTGCTTTGAAACCGGTTCCAGGATATAAATAAGATAAGTGAAGTTGTGTTACTAGTGTTTAGTTATTATTAATAATTCTCATGAAGGTCTGCATGCAGCTAAAGTTGATGTTAGATGAAGATCCGGAGCTTTTTCAAACGTAATCACTGATAATGAAGCTTGACTACATCATTTTGATCCTGAGAGCAAAGCTCAGGGTGGAAATCTCCTTAATCACCAGCCCCCCCAAAAAGCAAAATTGGTTGCTTCTGCTAGGAAAGTTATGGTCATCTAATTCTTGGATATTCATGGAATGACTAATCAGCATGTTGTACCTGCACACACATCAGTAACTGGACAATACTACAGCGATGTCCTGAAAATGTTGCAAGTCCATATCAGGCGCAAAAGACTACATTTCCTTGAAGCAGGCTGGATGCTGCCCCACGATAATGCGTGGCTGCATATTGCCAATGTTGCTGAATATCTTGCAAGAAACAACGTGAAGAGCATCCCTCACCCTCCCTATAGTCCGGATTTAGCCCCATGTGACTTTTTTCTATTACCTATCTTAAAGAAACGCCTTCGTAGGAAGCATTATGTATCATCAGAAGCGGTGGTGAAGGCTGCGGAGGCGATTTTGAAGGATCTGTCAAAAACGGTTTCCAGCATGTCTTTAAAGACTGGCAGAAACGCTGGGACAAGTGCTTCGAATTCAGGGGAGACTATTTTGCGAAGTAACATCAAAATTATGAGGGTGATTCTTTATTGAAAAGCCCTCGTATGATACCATTTGTTAATACTCATTTAGGATTAACGTTAAGTAGGTACAAAAATATCCCACTTATTTCACAATTTGTATATAAAGTGGAAATAAACGATCTCACGGTAAAATTGAGTTAATGTAACATTATATGTTATTATGATTTATATTTACTATAGTTATTACCAGTTTACAATAAATTTTTAACCAGTCGGATTCTATAACTCTTCCTTGTTTATTTATTTTGCCTAGTTTAGAGAACAGCACAGCTTTGAAAAGAGAGGCCTACATCTTTATGATGTTGTATAGGACCCACATTTGCAACCTTTTGTAGCTTAATGTGATGTTGCCAAAGGCTGTCTATGGTTGAAAGGATTAATTTGTAATAGCAGTTCGTTTTACAAACACGAGAAGCTTTGATGTATGAGGGTCAGAGGTTATCGGTAGATGCCCAAAGCTAATCCCGCATACAACCGACAATGCGACTCAGATTGCAATGATATTAAAATAACAATGTGATTTATATGCCCTCATCATGAAAACTGAGCTAAAAGCACCGAGAATGCGTATGTTGTTTGTTCTCTGATATTTATATATTTGTTTACAATTCAAATGCTCATTTATTTTTATATTGAATACCTATATTTATGTGGGGTAAGAAATAAACGGAATAATAATTTGGACATTTTAAGCATTTAATTAATTTAAATGTGAGGGTAATGAGTTTTATATGGACTATCTTTATTTGTTTCAATAAGTACAGAAGTTTTAAATATATGTGACTTTTCAGCTCAGGTTGCGGCACTTGCAGCTCACATTCGAATGATCTTGGTGTCAATCTCTAATCGAATATATTTTTCCTCTTTTTACAATTCCAGGAATTTCCGTATTTAATTTCACCCAAACGATGTGGTATTTAAACATAAATTAAACGACAACTAAGAGCATTAGTGAAATCTTTATCCATGCTGGTGGTAAAAGAGGCCACTTATTCTGTGGATGTAATTTTCATGAAGGAATTTTTCTATCCTCTTCAGTGTTGTCGTTGAAATACCTTTAAGTGCATTTAACGTGATAGAATACACATGTTTTCTGTTTTTTTTTCTTTCTTCTCTCCTCTGCTTCTGACAGATGCTTTTGACTTTCTGATTTTTCTGACTTTGCTTTGTTCCTAAAATGCTATCTATATTTCTCTTTCCATGCTACAGTTATTATTTTAACTACTGTAACATAAATATACTAGCTATTCATTTTCGTCATACATTTGTACCCTGACTCCCGGTGGGGAAGAGTTTCGACTCGTTCGGCCCCTAGTACTACTAGAAGTACGTGTGGCCGCACATTAGAGCCCATCGCGCAGGGGTGTTGTTCGGATTGTACTGGTCTCGACGGGGCAGTTGGTTCCCTACCCTAGGGTATTGGGTACATTTGGCTGGCTGTACCGCCCAGATAGGATTGAGAGTCGCCTAAAACGTTCCCATGGATAGCTAGTAGCATGGAATGTGTAACGACTTGGAGTTGTGAGTTGTGGAGGAGAAGTTGATGATGAACCTTGTTGAAGTTTAGTTACTGGATTCTAGTAGTTCCACGGCTGCTGTGGTAATAGCATAGGCTCGTATTTTCAGGGGAGGTCTCAGATGGGAAGTGATAATTTGGTTATAAATAAAATAAAATTGTAGTTTCTCCTTTCTTCTATAAAAATTGGTATTTTAATTAAAATGAAACGTTTCCAACAATTACTTTCACCTTACAGTACTTTATTTACGTTGGTAGTATATCACCTTGTTCAATCTTTTATAAGTTTCCACTTCCCAATGCAAGATACTGAAGCACAGATTCTGCAGAAATGCAGACACACGCAAAATACGTCTTTACACTTTCACGTCCATTTACAGAAGAAGAAACTGGACTGCAGAAATGCAGAGTAAGTGTCGTTGGAAGGGGTTACCGCCAAGTCTTAAAGGGGCCTTCCAACAGAAACCATTCCTTGACTAGGTCCTTCACTGGCTCAATGGCGGTTGTGCTATTAAGACTGAGATAAACGGTGGCATTTTCGTAAGTAGTTTTTTAGTTTTGTTTTGTATTTTTTATTATTGTTGTTTATGACGAATTTTGAATAGAGGGAGGATGTGTTTAGGTTCGGTGGAGGAGGAGCCTTGGATGTTTGTATCGTTCTCGGGGGTCGATATCGTATTCCCCGAGAGCACGAATAAAGGCGTTTAAATTATGGGAAAGAGAGTCGAAAATTTTTTAAAAGAGAATGAGAGAGAGCATGTATTCAGCTAGCAAGGGAAGGGATAGGTCGCGTTGAATGTTTGTGTTTGGAACGTACCAATCGGCATTGACTGCGGTACGGAGAAATCTGTTTTGGAGTGTTTGGAGGCATTGGGTGTGAGTTTTGGCAGCAGTGGCCACGACTGGGCAGGCGTAGTTGAGGGTGGGACGATGGACTTGCTTGTACAGAAGTTTGTTGGATAGGTACATGGCGGAGTTTCTGTGATAGAGGGGGTATAGAAGTGCCATCCTGCGAGCAACCTTGTTGTACAGGTCTGCGATGTGAGCTTTCCAGCTCAGCTTCTGGTCCAGCGTGACGCCTAGGTATTTTGTGCAAGTCAACCAAAGGACGGAACCACCGGTAATCCGTAGCTTCTAAACGCCGCGTAAAGGTCGTCAGGTTGGCTTCAAGTGCATGAGCTTTTATACTCCTGCCGATGCCATAACGACAACTTAACATCTTTCAGCTTTTCTACATTCCTGTGTAGCCCTGTCATCCCAGTGGGTTGACCCCTTGTTGGACTCCGTGGTGGGTGGGGAGCACTGGGGGATGAAATTTAGACCAACATTTATGGCTAAACAACACCCCCCAAAACACAATAAACGTGGAAAGGATTTAGTTGAAAACAGTGTTAAGCAAGTAGTTGAGTGTGGTCCTCGCTACTTAGTTATTAAACGAACGGAGGAAGGTAGAACGTTTTCTACGGTTAATCCGTTTATTATACAGAAAGGTCTTGACAAAATAGCTGGTGCTGTTAAATCATGTACAAAATCCAGAAATGGCACGCTGCTGGTGGAAGCAACTACAGCATCCCAAGCAGCAAAGATACTGAAAGCCAACATGCTGGGCAGTTATCCAGTCAAAGTGGAGATGCATAGGACCCTGAATACCTCGCGCGGTGTTGTAAACACTAGCGCGTTGGATGGAATGTCCAACGAGGATATTCAGGAGAACCTCCAGGAACAAGGCGTAACTGCGGTCTATCGTGTCCAAAGGAGAGAACGAGGGGATATGGTTCCCACTCGTACCCTGTTCCTGACCTTTGATCGGGTAGATCTCCCTCAAAGAATCAGGGCAGGATATGAAGTGATTGAGGTTAGACCATACATACCTAACCCTCTGAGATGCTACCAATGTCAGCGGTTCGGTCACACTAGTGCATTCTGTAAAGGCGCACCTACATGTGTCAGCTGCGGAGCCGGCATGCATGAAAATGCATGTACATCACCTCCAGCATGCGTAAATTGTAGCGGTGAACATCCATCAAGTTCACGAGAATGTCCCCGTTATATTGAAGAGCGAGCTATTCAGGAGATCCGGGTTAAGGAAAAGGTTTCCTTTTCGGAAGCCCGGAAACTTCTATGTATCCTCAAGCCCTCTTCAACCACCTCCCGTACCTATAGCTCTGTGGCGGCTACTCCGTCACCGAAACGGGAGGCTGGTACCCAAACATCTGATATAAACGGGGCAACAATATCCGAGAAAGTTCTAGTGCCTAGATCGCAACCAAGAGCATCAGTAACACCATCTAAAACTCCGAGAACACAGACTACTGAAAATAACAAGTCAGTGAAGTCGCCTGACCAAGCATCCACGTCTAACAACAGGACGAAATTGCCCATTGTATACCAAGCACCAGAGATCAAGTTCAAGACGCAGTATGATAGAACTGCCTTCCTGAAAGAAAGCACAAAGTCTGCTCCAGAAAAGTCCAAGAAACGTAGCCCTAGAGCGTCTCCGAGATCATCGTCGGAGTCATCTTCTGGGGAGGACTACGACCGGCGACCGTCATCTACGTCGGTCGGAATTTCCAATCGCTTCGAGCCCCTCGAATCGAAGGTTCTAGAAGGAAAACCGTCCTCTTCCATCGAGGATATGGAGCATGAAACAGCTGACCACGCTGCTAAATCTGCAGCAAAGAAGAGGCAGGATAAACCTGCCGAAACTAGCCCTACACCAAAGAAAAAGGGCAAATTGATTCGGCCACCCATGAAGTCGTCTTAATGTAGACTACCTTTACATCTTATATCCCATAGTTCCAATGGCTATCCTACAATGGAACATACGAGGATTAAGAGCGCATCGACCAGAATTGGAACTTTTGCTCAGTAAGCATCACCCCTTAGTGGTATGCTTACAAGAGACTAAGCTACGACCACAAGACAACTTTAAAATCAGACGCTACACACCACTGAGGTGTGATGTTGAAACAGAAGAGGGCATTCCTGCACACGGGGGTACTATGATGCTCCTCAGGGATGACATATTTGTAGATCCGTTACAGCTACAGTCTGATTTACAATCTGTAGCTGTAAGGATTAAGCTGCCATCAATAGAATTTTGCATTTGCACTGTATATCTCCCGCCATCAGATGACCTCTCGTTAGTTGACCTTGAAGATCTGGTTTCCCAACTTTCAACACCATTTCTAATAGTTGGAGACTTTAATGCCCATCACCCACTTTGGGGCTCAAATCGGGCATGTTCGAGAGGCAACCTCATTGCAAAATTCCTGGAGAGCAATAACTTGGTTCTCCTGAACACCGGAGAGCCCACATTCCTCTCAGACGCGTTTAACACCTATTCGCACATCGATTTGGCAGTGTGTTCATCCCAGTTAGCTGTTTCATTACAGTGGAATGTCATCTCTGATTTACATTCCAGCGACCACTTTCCATGTCTTCTTAGTCTCTTAGCACAAGATGTGTCTCCCTCACGTATCCCTAGATGGCGCTTTGATCGTGCCAACTGGAATCTTTACACCCAGTTGGCTGTCTTTGAATACAACGAGCACGATTCTGTGAATGATTTAGTCGATCATCTCACAGAGAAAATTCTTTCCGCTGCAGAACAGTCTATTCCACGTTCGGCTACCCAACCCGGTCGATTTCCTGTCCCATGGTGGACCAACGACTGCCGGAATGCTATTCGTGCTCGTAGACGTGCTCTAAGGGTATTCCAACGACACCCTACGCTAAGTAATCTAATTGAGTACAAGAAAGCGCGCGCAAAATCTAGGCAAATAATTAAGGATAGCAAAAAGACCTCATGGAACAAATTTGTATCATCTTTTAACAGATGTACACCCTCATCTGTTGTATGGGATAAATTAAGGCGCGTGGCCGGAAAATCAACCCACTTGCCAATCGCTGGTCTGAAAACAGCTGCAGGAGTTGTTGTTGATCCGTTTGTTGTGGCTAACACCTTCGGCTGTGCTTTCGCTCAGGTGTCTAGCTCATGCAATTATGCTCCTGAGTTTATCTCAATTAAGACTCAGGTAGAATCTCAAGGTTTCGTGTTTAGTTCCAGAAACCTTGAAGACTATAACCGCCTCTTCATCTTGGCAGAGCTAGAACATGCTCTTTCGTCATCACGACTGACAGCACCAGGACCGGACGGAATCCACGTTCAAATGTTACAACAGCTCTCACCTGAAGGTAAGGCATTCCTGCTCGAGGTGTATAACCGTGTTTGGGTTGATGCCACGTTTCCTGAAAAGTGGCGAGAAGCTACCATTATACCTATCTTGAAAGCTGGCAAGGACCGTCACCTCCCTTCTAGCTACCGCCCTATTTCCCTCACCAGTTGCGTATGCAAGGTGATGGAACGCATGATAAATGGGCGGTTGGTATGGTGGCTGGAAACGCACAACCTACTGAATAACATCCAGTGCGGTTTCCGACGACGCCGTTCAACAGTGGATCATCTTGTGTCCATGTCGACACAGATTATGAACGGATTTCTTAAGAACTGTCAAACAGTCGGAATATTTTTTGACCTCGAAAAGGCTTATGATACGTGTTGGCGGGCAGGGTTGCTACGTACTCTGCACACCTGGAATATACGTGGACGCCTACCACTCTTCCTTCAGGAATTCCTGAAAGACCGCGTATTCCGAGTAAGGGTTGGCTCGGTTTTTTCGAACCTTTTTGTTCAGGAGAACAGTGTACCACAGGGGTCGGTACTAAGTGTTACGTTGTTTGCTATTGCGATTAATTCTATCTCGAAATGTGTACCTCCAGGTGTCTCGTCATGCCTATTTGTAGACGACTTTGCCGTCTACTGTACATCTCAGCGCACTCCGTTTTTAGAGCGCCGTCTTCAGACCACCTTGGACAACCTTAAGAGTTGGAGTTTAAAAAACGGCTTCCGTTTTTCCGCTGAGAAAACCATCTGTGTAAACTTCTGGCGTCAGCAGAGTCGACTACCTCCAAGGCTCCGGCTAGGCGCTGATCTACTACCTTTTGCAGATGAGACGAGGTTCCTTGGATTGATATTTGATAGAAAACTTAGTTGGTCGTCGCATATAGCACAACTGAAAGCACGATGTGACCGATCTTTGAATATCTTGCGGGTACTAAGTGGAAAATCGTGGGGAGCGGATCGTGCAGTGTTATTGCGACTTTATCGGGCACTCATCCGTTCCAAATTAGACTATGGTAGTATCGTTTATGGCTCAGCACGACCATCTGTGCTGAAGAGATTAGACACAGTCCATAACTGTGGCATACGTATAGCTGTTGGGGCATTTCCAACGAGCCGAGTTATAAGCCTGTATGCTGAGTCTGCAGAACCTCCTCTGCAGTACAGGCGCAACATGTTATTAGCCAATTATGGCTGTGGACTTAATTGCATGCCCACACATCCATCGTTTACGCCGTTCTTTAATACCTTCATGGACGTGCGTTATAGGAACACTACTATTAAACCAAAGCCACCTGGTTTTCGTTTCCGGGAGCTCCTTAGACATCTTGATACTGACATGCCCAAGATGTATCCTAGGGGGGAGAGGACATACCCTCCTTGGTTGTGCAGAGCGTCCCCGGTTGATCTGGGCATGACTAAATATGATAAATCTACCATGTCTATGTCTAGTATCCGCACATGTTTTTTAGAATTTTTATCGCGATATGAGGACCATTTTGTAATTTATACTGATGGCTCCAAGAACTCAAATGGCGTTGGTTGTGCTTACGTGTGTGGAACCGAACCCTATACATTCGGATTCCACACTAGCACTTCCATTTTTACTGCAGAGCTTTATGCAATATACCGGGCCATTTTACACGTACGCCGACGAAAGTTGGGGGACTGCTTAATCCTGAGTGATTCCCTCAGTGCTCTTCAAAGCCTACGGCAGCTGTACAACTACCACCCTATTGTGCAGCGTATACAGGATGCCCTCCACGTTTTACACGCTTCTGGCGTTAACGTGGTGTGTGCATGGATCCCTGGTCACGTAGGCTTGCGGGGGAATGAAATGGCGGATTCAGCAGCCAAGACGGCTATCATGAAGCCCAGGGTTCGAATACCATCTGTGACATCGGAAGACTTTAGGGCCGAATTGCGGAGAGCTGTGCAAACCTGCTGGCAGGAAGAGTGGTCTGCTCTCCGCAATAATAAACTTAGATCTGTCAAAGAACTTCCGATTCCCTGGGTTACCTCCTGTCGGTCATCTCGTCGCGAGGAGGTGAGTTTGGCTCGGTTACGAATTGGGCACTGCATTTTTACTCATAGTTTTCTTTTTAAAAAGGAGCCTTCTCCACTATGTCCGTTTTGTAATGAAGCGTTGTCTGTACGACACGTGCTGCTAGAGTGTTTTCACCTAGCAGACCTTAGGACGTCTCTGCAGCTGCCGGTCAGCTTTGCAGAAATATTAGCGGACGATAACGCAGTAGTGAAGAAGGTTTTTAGGTTCTTTTCGAGATTAGATTTTAGGATTTAGCAAATAGAATTTAAAGTTTTTGGATGACATTTTTATTTTATTTTATTTTTTTTTTTTTTTTCAAGGCGTATGTATTTTTTGTCTTTTTTAACATATACTGTTTTTAGAATAATTTATATCTGGCTTTTGCCATGACCAGTTTCATTTAAAAAGGGCGCTGATGACCTCTGTAGTTGAGCGCCCTTATACTCATCATCACTCACTCCTTTTCTACATTACATCGTCATTCTTAACATAATTTTCACATTTAAATAATAATTCTTTTACTAATTTTAATTAAAAAATAAACTTAAAATAACTATTTAAACCGTTTCATGTGATAGATCACCAGCGGTCTCACCAAGGTTATTGGCAGTTTTCCCGGATGGTTAACGACGTGTATTCACATTCCTTATATAAGATATATAATTATTGTACCGCCTTCTATTGGTATTCCGACGAGCTTAGTAATTTTTCCCACATATGTATACATTTGATATATGTATGTATTTTATATATATATTGTTTGATTGTAAACCGTGCACCCCTAGCTTTGAAAACATATGTAACTTCGCTTTAGTTTATTAAATGTATTAGCACTAAAATAAACTAAATAAAATATAATAGTCCTTTTTTAATCTTTCAGCATCATGGAACAACTAGTTTAAAATGTCAATACATCTCTGATTATGTTGACTGTGTTTGACGCTAAGATGTGCTATAAACAGTTTTCATTAAGTATTGACTTTGTGTGATTTGCCGATAGTAAGTTTGAATCTCGTTGGATTAGTTAGCTGAGTGAAATGTTGTTCCCCTTCAGATACTTTAAAACGGTGTTAGGTATCTCTAAAGTCGTTGAACTTTAGAGTTTATCTGCGCGATAGTTCACTCATTTCATTCACTTATGGTCAGAAGTGCCCTGGAAAGTTAAAGAGCATAAACCTTTGTCCCCGAAGCAAATCACAAGAAAAAGATAGAATATTTAGTAACTACCACTGTGCTCACACCGCTACGCATCTCAAAATGTGATGGTATAGCGCCTGTGTATATACCCCATGTGCACCAAACATCTGCTGCAGAATAGCATCGCACCTGGAAAGTGCCGCATGCGGCAACTTGCAAGTAGCTACTGCACATACGTATACCACAAGACAGACATGAGACATGAGACTCGGGGGGTTGGGAAGGTTCCCACACCCTCCTTGGATAGATTCATGACACCCCATGCCAGTTCCGTTACAGACCTTTCAAAAACAATCTGACGTCTTCTACTTTTATGCATGAATATTCTCGGTTTTAGTGTACACAGTGAACGCGCCTCGGTAGCGTAGATGGTAGCGTGTCTGCCTCACGTTCAAGAGGTCCCGAGTTTGAATCTCGGTCAGGGTGAGTAACCTGGATAAGGTTTTTCCCGGGTTTTCCCTTATCTTTCAAGATAAATGCCGGGTAACTCTGAGCTCCATGGAAACTGGACTTATTTGAGCATTATTTCACCCAATTCATGTACCATCCGATATGACATAACGTTGGAGGACGTAAATTAAAACTCATAAAAAGTATTGTACACAGCGAACAGGGCACATTTCTTTTAACGGTTCCGCTCCTTGTGTAGCACGCGTTTTCTCTCACACAAATTCGATGTCCTTATCCCACTGTGTAAGGGTGGCTCTGAATGGCACATTCCTTTTAGGATCATACTTTGCGTTACTTGACAGTACCTCGTCAGGTGTGACCTAGGTGCACTCCTCACATATGCCATGTGTAGACCGCTGCCTGCCAAGGGTTCAGGGTTTCTTTTATAATTTTGTTATTGATCGATCAGCAGTACAATGCTTTACAGATCAGAGTGAAAAGAAGGTAACAGAACAATGCATTAAAGAACACTAACATTCAGGATTAGGCTAACAGGCCGCCCCCTAACTACATTATGTTAGAACTCCAATAACACTCTCTCAGAAATTATGTCAAAATTGAAGATGTAAGACACACATCAAGCACTAGAATCACTCGAATCAGATGTAACACTCAGAAGCAGGTCCTGTGGTAGTCTACTCTTCAAGCGTGAGGGTTGGCGCGTGCGGACGCCGATGTTATAATGCACAGCCCCTGGAACTTCTTGCAGCGTGGAAAAGAAACGACGGGTGATCCTGCGAATGTAGTCGTGAAGAGGTAACAGTCCTAGTTCGTGGTGGAGCTGCTGATTACGGATAAACCATGGAGCGTTGGTAGCGATGCGCATGAAGCAATTCTGTATAACCTGAAGACGACGCAGATGACGTGTATGCGGCCCCCCACACTTGGCAGGCATAAGTAATAAGTGGACGAACGAGTGATTGGTTCAGGGGTAAACAATCATTCCCGTACAGTGCTGTGTTAGGCCTATATGTTCCTACGTATTCTCGACTGATTTTCGGGTATTTTCAGCTATACTCCGCATCCAAATTTTGGCACACAGGCCCCACTTACAGCAGAGATGATGCAATCATGCTTGCAAGCGAATACAGCAATGAGCACAGTGATAGTTTCTTTAGCTTAACATTGCCTTGTATTGCTCTATTTGTACCTTGAAGTAGTTTATTCACGTAATGGAGAACAGAACTAGGTAAATGTTTTATAGCAATAAGAAAATTCAAAGAAATAACTAAAACTTCCATCAATGGTTTCCGCAGAACACTGGGTACAATTTCTGTGTTCTCCTCCTCCCTCTTCTAATTTCCCCGTTTAAATGTTTGGTACTTCGGTTCATAATAAATGTGAAATGTTGATAAATGTAGAAAATATTTCACCAACCTTGAAAGTAAGATAAAGTTTAAAAGCGGAAAACTGTGAAAACATATACTAAATAAATAAGTGTTAATACTGGTATTATTAGTCTAAATCTTTGTTTATATAGCGCCGTTCATCTTGTTTTAAACTGTGGATTTTTTTTCTGTTTCTCTACTTGTGATGCAAAATTATCCGAGATTTTCCTTACCACGATGAATTTTTGTGCCTCCTTTTTGTCAGCGGCTATATTATGTTTAGCAGAACATAAAACAATTGCAAAACAGTCTTTTGTATAGTCCATATGCGAAATAATTTACTTAATTCACGTTTTGTGTTAACATTAACCTTTTACTTTAGCGAACACCCTCTGACCAAATTAGGAGGGTAGTAAACGTGGGCCATTATGAGAATGCCCTACGGATGTTGAATAATAATTGCTTCCATTAGGCATCGCTACATCAAACATTCATTTCATTCCCGATCCGCACCCCCTCCCCATGTCCTTCATAGCTTTCGGCGTTTTAATAGCACAAAACCATCTTTCAGCTATACGGTATTGGGGCAGCTTCTCTCTTACTCCTCAATTTTATTTTCCGCCCAAGAGAAGCAACGTAATAAAAATCATGAAGCTCAAAAGCAACCCCTGGCAATGCATTGTACGTATGGTTTCCATTTGCTTTTACCTAATTTAATTTATTTACACGTTTGCCAGAGCGGTGGTAGAATTATTAATGACTACACAAAATTAATCTCGTTTTAATCTAGACAAGGCACTCAGGAAAATATGTCTCGCTAATGCATTGTAATGAAGAGCAGTTGTAGAAAGAGAAAGCTAGTTATTTGTTTGATGATGAAGTGAAAACCCATTACACCGACTGTCATTCACCAGAATTTGTCAATAGGCGACGTTTGAACAAGGGCCAATCCATGGTAAGGTGACAGTATAACAAAATGAGAAATTAAAGCAGAAACAAAGGCATGGTTATTTTTAACTGTTCGTCGTTAAAGATCAGCGATTTATATAATATAAATTTATTTACCTCACTGAAATCAGCAATGGAGCAAATAAACTGTGTGACAAGTATGTTGTCTTCTGATGCTTATGACTAGTACCTTGATGCCACTTCGAGAAGTTGTGGTACTGAAGTAATTGCACTGGTTGCATGATGGTGATGACGGTGTAATGGTGGTTCCCATGTCGCTGGAGCATTTGTAACCATATTCTATTGGTGATGTTACGATGGTGCAGATGTTATGATGCACTACGTTGTGACATTAATTGTAGCTCCTGTTTGCATGAGATTTTCTTCTGGTTATGGTATCGGATACTTGGATTGTGGAACTAAATATTAGAGAAATGAAAAACAAAAAAAATGTTGAAAGTTGTTCTTTAATTTAAGCTCGAAGCTCAGTTTACATAAAATTTGTATTTTGAATCACTATATTCACACAATTTACAATACTTTTCCTACCTTTAGGAACAATTTGTACGAAGTTCAAATTCTCTCACGATATAAAAGACATTAGTTTTCAGATATTCAACTTGCACTATATGCAAGCTTTTTATTCTCAAGACAAAATAATCATAAGTAAAACTGAAGACGAGCTGCAAAGAGCAGTATATATTTTACAGAAGTTATGTAAGAATTATAATTTCAAAATTTCCACAAATAAAACAAAAACAATGGCGTTTCGAGGTAAAGGCACTATTAGAACCAAAATAGTAATTGATGATATCATCTTAGAGCAAGCTACGGGTTTTAAATATTTAGGAACATATGGCGCATAATAAATAGAAGCCTAAAAACTAAAACCAGAAAAGAAACACGCATGAAATTATATAAAGTAATGGCTGTGCCTGCTTTTCCTTTTGGTTCTGAAACATGGACAATTAACAAAAGCGGACAAAAACAAGATACAGGCTGCCGAAATGAGATTTTTAAGAGCAGTAAAGGGATGTACTCTTTTAGATAAAATTCCAAATGAAAAAATAAGAGAAGGTTTAGAAATAAGTTCTTTAGAAGAAAACATAATAAATTATAGAAGTGAATGGAGAGAGCATATTGAGAGAGTGCCGAGAGATAGAAACCCAAGAAGAGTGATAAACTATAAACCTAGAGGAAAGAGACATCCGGGAAGACCACGAAAACGATGGTCAGACATGTTTTAAGCCGAAACAGGCACCATTGCCTAGCGCTTGGAGTGAAGAAGAAGTTGATAAATAATTATAACTGCTTTAAATCTCAGGTCTCTACCTGATTTTTGCATTAACATGCAATGCTTAGCACACACGTAGCTCGCTTTTCGATGACGACACAAAAGACGCTAACTTCTCTTTTTCTTTACTGATTTTTCCCTTATCAGTATCGTAACTAAATATGCTAGTCTACATCAGCTTTCCCTGTATCCAATACATTATTCTTTAATTACATAATATTCTAATTTCCAAATATAGTGCCCTAAAAGCAATTTTATTTTATAATGTTATCTTTCTATTTAATTTATCATAGTTACCATATATTTAGATTGAACATTAACATTCATCTTTTTCTGTCTGTGACCTACTCTATACACTCATGGCCACCTTAAAACTCATACCAATTCAAAAGAAAACTCACATCATTTTAAAGACATCAATGAAACATTAATGAATAAGTCCATCATTGCCCTGGCACTTGACATAATAACAACTGTTTCATAATGAAGAAGCTAAATCCCTTCTGGAACATTGTGCATATTGTTATTGTTCCTGATTGCCAGGTTAGTTTAAGTTAAGGTTACTATATACCTTATGAGCAGCTAAACTCAAATCAGTGGCTACTCCCTTGAATTATACACATTGTCTCCTTTTGCCCGCCTCTTTAGCAAGTGGTAGCATGTGTGCCTCTGGTTCTAAAGGTCCCGCGTTCGAACCTCGGTTAGGCTGAATTATCTGGGTAAGGCATTTTCCGGGGTTTTCCCCTTAACCTGAAAGATGAATGTTGCGTAACTCTACGCTCTAAAGACCCCATACATATTTGAGCATTACTTCACCCATTTCATTCATCGCCTGTTGTGACAACGTTGGAGGTAGTAACTTAAAAAGAAATTGTCTCTTTACTAACAAAATATTTCCCACAATAGAGAAAGAGCCTGGGTCGCGTCGTCATCGAGTATTTACACCGCTCGACTCTCAGGTTCGATCCCAGGTTCGATCTCTGCAAAATAAGATTTATGTTGGGCAACAGCGTATTGGAGCGGGTTTCTCCGGGATATCCAGTTTCCTCCGCCATCATTCTACCAATAGCTCCATCATCACCTTTCCGCCGGCCTTGGTAGCGTGGATGATAGCGTCTCTGGCTCACGTTCAAGAGGTACCGATTTCGAATCTTGGTCAGGGTGAGTTACCTGGATAAAGATTTTCCGGGGTTTTCCCTTATCCTGAAGGACGAATGTCGGGTAAGTTTAAGATCTATTGATCCCGGACTCATTTGAGCATAATTTCACCCATTCTATTCATCGTCCGATATAACTTAACGTTCGAGGACGTAAGTTAAAAGAAGTCACCTTTTCTATCCTTGGTATCACCTTCATACTACTATCCATTTCTCTTACCCTCACACCAGGCTTCGGGCTTATCATTCATCCTCGTTCTCTATCACATCCAAAACTTCGGATGCTCAGCCCTGACCTTAAGGGATAGAGGAACAAGAATCCCCGATAAGAGTATACGAGTGCTAGGGATAAGGTAAAGGAAAATAGGACGAAAGAAACAGCTTTAAATACCTATACATAGATCTGAAAATTGGTTATTAGAGAGCGTTTACGATGTTGGAACAGAGAAACGAGATACATACAGAAATACGAACTACTGACCATTAAGAAATAGATCCCTGTGATTTGAACGCAACCTTATCAAAAGTACAAAACACATTGAAGTAGACTGAAAATCTACTGGAGAGTCTCCTACATTCTTTATCACCAGTGATGTTCATATATTAGTATACCATGTATGTGTAGTGTTTAACGCCCACTTTTACTACATACGGCACTGCAGGCGATGACACTGATGATACATTGAGTTGAAGATGGAGCACCACTGGAATGAGATGGCGGGGGAAACCGGAGATCACGGAGAAAACCCGCCCTCACTTTGCGGTCGCCTGGGATCTAACCCGGGCGGCCTTGGTGAGAGCCAAGCGGTCTAACAACTGAGCGACGGCGCAGCCTAGTTTACCATGATACCTTATACTACTGTGCTATCCTCATGAATTTCTCAGCATGCACTTTGTTGCTAATGACGGTAACTTCAATTGCCATAATATTTACTTCTAACTAGGACTATGAATACTCGCATAAAGTATGACACAACAACTGAACAGGCATTCTGGTCTAGACATTTGGGCTGAAATCATTCATGGTCACTTATTAGTTGCTATCTCTTTCCTCTGCCTTCGGAGGTAGAGACATGTGTATACTTTCTCAGAAATGGGTGGTATCATTTAAAGAGACATACATCTTACGTCAGCAGATGTTGTTGCTACTTTAGATAGTGCCCCAGTGATTTCTCGAATGATAAATTTCGAAGGGGAATTCCCTGAATGACATTCTCAATCTTCTGATTTTAATCCAATGAATTTCGAGGACTGAGTATATTTGGTTTATGGGAGTTCTTTACCAAATATATATTGATAGATACTCTTGCGTATCACATTTGGATTTGACTAAATATAAACAAAACTCAAATTGCAATAGAGTATCTAGTAACATGGAACGCAGTCTTATAGTGTTTCTAAGCAGCAGGAAACCGTTTCGTGCACTTTTTGACATGTATATCAGCTATAAATTATTATAAAACCTAGTTCATGTGGACCTTCTTTGTTGGTTTAATATCAAGTGGGCTTCAAGAATATTTAATTCCACTTAAATTGCAGCCTATAGAGATGAACGCTATTTCTAAAATATTTTCGAAAACTGGGCCTTCCCAAATGCGGATTTTACGAGCGATTGTGACGTTCTCAAAGATGCCTACTTTCGGGTAAAAGGCTCGCAGGCCGCTGTCACAACGTGTTATAAACTATGGTCACCGTCCTAAACACATAAGGCTTAAAATCACGTAAGGGTAATGCATGAGCTTGGGAATAATCCATCTAGGTTCTTTTCTTTTCTTTTCATTTTGTAATTTAGCATTTCTTTACAAAGGAATGTTCATAAGAAAACTTCCCTTGTTTCAATTTTAATGCGTAGCTATCATAGCGGGAAGTTACCCAGCAGTAACAACGTAAATTTCATACTTCACACATATTTGATGTATAATAATCTCATGCGATGTCAAATATTATAATTATTATGAATTATCTCAATTTACGGAGCTAAGTCTGAGCGATGCGTTCCAGTACTTAACTATAATTTTCATTAAGTGCGCATAATTTATGTTTGCAAGCTTTATCACAAACATTTTATAGATATTTTGACTGTACACATCACTGGTTGTTTTTATATAACTTTTCTGTTTAAAGCCCTGATTTTCTAGGTTTACTACTTTTCTGGTGTTATGTTCGCTACTCGCCAATATAACAAAAACATATAAGTTCAAGAAACTATAAGAAGCCGAAGAAAAGTGTCATAAATTTTGAGTAGCTGTCCAGATTGACAACGTTATTAAGGAACTCCGATGTTGAAGTTATGGGTGATAAAACGGCAATAATTATTTGGCAAAATATTTCATTTTTTCAGGCTAAAGTTCAAGGAAAAAGCATATAACTTATAGACCAACCAATTATTTTTACTTCATTGCCTATTTCTCAACATCCCGTCCTTCTATTAGGACTGACCTATATAGTGACTGGGTGATAGCATGTTCACTTAGCTTATCTTATCAAAAATTCCAGACTGCCTCATGTAGAATATTCAGAAGGGGTTCAGAGTGCTCACCTACTCTTCTAGACCTTTCAGAATGTTCCTTGTACTTATTTGAAGTTTTCATCTCTCAACAGCAAACTATGGATACACTGGCGCTTACTGGAATGACAATTCTGACCATTCCCAACATTTGAATTATGTGGAAGTGCCACAAAATGCTTTACAATTTCTATATATTTCGTCAGACTTATTTACTCCATTTTCTTAATCTATAGAACATTATGATTAAACCTGTCATTTCCCAGATATGATTTGGTGAACAATTCATTGCATGTTACTTATATAACTTGAAACAGGAACTTTTGGTCCTTGGATCAATTATTTATTTAATTATGTAATATGTTTGATAATTATATATACATTTGAGAACTGTAACTGGCTATGTTTTTGAAAGTGATATTGTGTATTTTGATGTAAAATATTGCAACTTCAACCTGGGCAGATATACGTGAGAAACAGTGCACTCCCGGGCGGCAGCCTAGAAAGGGTGGATCTTAGACAATAGCTATTGTATAGACAATGCTAGCTAATTTGCTGTACCCTTATACAGGTCAATATTCTGTTAGTTTTTCCTTGTGACGGCGTACTGAGTATATAAGAGGGCAGAAACCTCCATTTATTCCCTAATTTTAGTCAAGAATATTTTGTGCATTTGTTTGGTGTGTCCGAGGGCTTATTTTTTCATGACGTGCCGCGTCAAGTTAAATGTATTGTAAAATGTCCGCCGATAAAACTGCAATTATTTGAAGGTGCCCAGGATCCACACGTGTAAGGACAAATTAAAGCAGTTTAGAGATTATCGGATGTTTGTGTTGTCTCAACCTTAAGAACCAAAAAAGAGTCCATGCAGGAGACAGCAACCAGAGGTAAGGGTGAAGCAGGCAGCGGACGACGACGTGGAGACCAAGGAAGGAGTCCCGAAGTCGAACATCTTATAAGCTCTGGTCGCTCTATGATAGCCTTAGCATTGCGTTCTATTGTGTGGACAGGGCATTAAAGCAAAGAACGACCTCCAGAAGCGAAATTTATAAGTATTTAACAATTCAAACGAAAGACAAAGTACATCTAGAAAAGGTTATTACTACAAATATATTACTTCACATTACTTGTGTGCTTTAACGTAATCTAAAGTTTTCTTTTCTGACAAAATTTTATCTGTCTGCTATTGTTTATTATCCAAAATGAAGAGAACTTCCCAGGCTACGCGATTCCCAGAAAATTCAACCGTTGCAATTCACTGATCATGAGGGTACTTAAGCGTATGTACGATATTTTAACAAAATTTACCAAACATTTTCTATAAAAAGATTAGTTTTGTTTGGAGGATATTTTTAAAAGCTTTCGTTTCGCATTGTTTGAAGATAGTGCAATGATCATCGAGGTTGGTATTTAAATGGCGTTTCCTGTTTGGTTATGTGTCCACAGACATGTGTACACTCATATACGTGCACACCTATGAACATACACACAGGGGTCGTTCTCTAAAAATACCTTTATTTGGATTCAGAGGACCTGAAAACATGTATTTGCAGTGTAATATCGGTCTTGAACTTAGGATAGAATACAGTACTTTCTCTACTCATTGTGTACGTGGCTGAGAGGGTACACATATAATCTGCAAGATAAGTACTATTGTTTAATAATAACAATATCCCTTGTTTCATCCCCATATAAAATGATTGCGACTTCTATACATTTCTTTTGCTTTATAATTCAGCATATATTAGTTTTAATAAGGAAGGTCATGCTTTTCGGAAAGTAATGAAATGAGGTACGATGGAAACAGTGAAACTCGTATTCCACGGTTATACAAACTGATTTAGTCCTATTCTGCAACTGTGTAAAATGAAGCAGCGCTTATAGCTGTTTTTGGCACACCGCAAGCGACTAGTCATAAAATACAACCGATATCCGCTTGTCAGCGTTGTGCACTATTAGTCCGTTTCCGTCAAAAGTTGCACCTGCAAGCATGAGTAGGTATATGTGGTCTCATCACTGTCCAATACTCGATGCATGATATGCTAAAATGTATTTCGTGGTATTGGAATGGTAGAACACACAAACTCTTATACTGGGTGAGTAAAAAGTATGCAACAATGACTGTAACTCTATAAAGTGGTAATTTTTGGAAAAGCTGTAAGATATCAATATACACTCAAATTGGTATGATTAAAAATAAAGGATGTGAGCTTTTTTACTCTAAATGACAGAATTTATTTGTTCTGCACTCCTCCAGTCCTCAAATATCTGAACGTACAAACAGCCTTTCAAGCCGAATTTTAAATTTACTAAGACCTTGATGCATGTGTATTTACCAAATAGAAATGCATATTTATGCAAATTGAGTGGGTTTTTAATTAAACAATATGGAGCAGGAATAACCGAAGAAATTATTGATGAAATAATTATTGAATCTGTGCATGAAGCGACAGAAAAACATTAAGAACACAATCAGTTGGTGGTCGGAATTGGAAAGAATGGTATCGAATATAGGCATGGGAGATTTATGGAGAGCAGGGGGGTCAAATCATAACGGTTTTTGGAATGAAGTGAGAACCAAAGTACAGGACATAGATAGGCAGGACATGTGGGAAAGTGTGGAAGAAAAGAAATCTTTGAAACTGTATAAGCAATTAAAGACAGAATGGGATAGGGAAAGATATATAGATAAATGTGACAAAACTGGAAGAGAATGCATAGAATTGACGAGAGTAGGAATAATATACCTAAAAGGGTTGAGAAGTAAGGAGGTAGGGATATGTGAATTTTGTGGAGATGAAGAGAAGGAAGGAAGGAGGGAAGGAGGAGGGAAGAAGGAAAGGAGGGAAGGGAAGAAGGAGGGAAAGAAGGAAGGAAAGAAGGAGGGAAGGAAAGAAGAAGAAGGAAGAAGGAGGGAAGGATAGAAGGAAGGAAAGAAGGAAGGAAAGAAGAAGGAGGGAATGAAAGGAGGGAAGGAAAGAAGGAGGGAAAGAAGAAGGAGGGAAGGAGGGAATGAAAGAAGGAGGGAAGGAAAGAAGAAGGAAGGAGGGAAGGAGGGAAGGAAAGAAGGAGGGAAGGAGGGAAGGAAAGAAGGAGGGAAGGAAAGAAGGAGGGAAGGAAAGAAGGAAGAAGGAGGGAAGGAAAGAAGGAAGAAGGAGGGAAGGAGCGAAGGAGGAAAGAAGAAGGAAGAAGGAAGGAGGGAAGAAGGAGGGAAGGAAAGGAGGAAAGAAGAAAATAAGATGGAGGGGAGGGAAGAAGGAGGGAAGGAAGAAGGAAGGAGGGAAGGAGGGAAGGAAAGAAGAAGGAAGGAGGGAAGGAGGGAAAGAAATACGTAAATACGTAAGTGAGTAAATAAATGCGTACGCAAACAAACGAGTGAGTGAGTGTGTGAGTGAGTGAGTGAGTGAGTGAGTGAGTGAGTGAGTGAGTGAGTGTGGCAGGTAGTGAGGGAAAGGAAGGAAAGGATAGACATAAAACAATACAGTAGGCTACGTCAATATGTGGCTTTGGATTGAGCAAATACAGACAGAAGCTATGCTTATAAGGACAACAATGCTTACTGCATTGCGAAATCTTCCTGAAAGAAATCACACATGACATAACTTAGAGAAAGACAACGAATTGAAATATTAAATATGATCGTATATGGTGCTACGAGGATGACTCAACAAGAGGTTTGTGTCTTGTTAAATGAAATGTATCCAGAACTAAAGATTATTCATTCTACGGTAGGAAATATTTTTAAAAATTCCAATGAAATTAGAAGTGTCAAAAATAAGGCAAAGTCTGGAAGGCCAACACGAGTTACGGATGCTGATTAAGTTCTGAATGTTTCATTACCAGGGGAATAAGACGCACATTTTCTACTCGCCAGCTTGCAATGGACCACAGTGTGAGTCACAAAATCCTTATGAAACTTAATTAACGCAGTTCAAATGGCACCCATACAAGGGACAACTGCTTCAAGAAATTAGTGAAGATGCATTTGACAGACTTACTCATTTTGCTCAGTTGAAAAAGGCACCTGCCTGTGCTTTCTGAAACCTGACAGGGGAAAAAAGTAAACAAAATATCGCAATTAAAAGAAAATCGCCCCTTTTCACAATCATAGTAATATGAAAATATGTTGATATCTTACAGCTTTTCTGTAAGAGAATTACTTCACAAAACTATAACTAAAGCTACAAGAATTATTCCATACCTATTACTCACCCCGTATTAAAATTACTAAAATATTTTTGACGGGTTCAAACATATGATTGTACAATAAAGTCAAGAACTGCCTGTATTTGTTACTCTTTTCTTACAGTTCTCCATGGAACGGTTGTTTACCAGTAGGTGTGAAGAAAATGAATATGTAAGGCGCTTGGAAACAATAATTTGTACGATACCATATCATCATGTGAATAGCTCTCGGCTCCACAAAATTTCATTCTGCGTTTCCTTGTAGTTTGTAGTTCCTGAGTAAATTGGGTTGCTCATTCTGTTTTAATGTTCTCTACTGTTTGTGGTCTCTTACACGGTTGTAAAGCAGCTCCAGTGATCTCGCTTTTCAAAACGTCGAGTGCGGTGTATCCCTTTACACTTCTCAGGAGACTCATTTCCGCTGTCTGGATTTTATAAATCTGCTTTTCTGTTTGAGCCAGTTTTACTTCCATTTTAATAATTAATATATTATCTATTTAGATAAACATGAACCAAAACAAACGCAATCTAAGCCATAGTATAAAAATGTTATCAAGTGCTTAAGCTCAGTTATAAATAAATGGTTATTCATATTTATGATTCATTATAGAACTCGGTGAAATGCAACCAGTACGGAACTACATTATTGAAAACACTTACTAAATATAAGTGTTCCATGTCTACGAATTGCCAATATTTGTCTGTTATTTTAGTTAATTGACGGAAATTAATCATTTTCGTCCAATGACCCTCCAGGAGATCTGTGTTGCAAATACCTACCGTGGCATTGATTCTTTCATGTTGACTATCTATCAAAAACTTTAACCTATATATGGCTAGAGTGAAGAAATTATTAATTTCCATAAATTAACTAAAATAATAAGAGTTGAATGATGAAGCCTGAGATTCAAGTACTTGCGACAGTAAGTCGCCACAAACGGTGTATCTCGAATGCGAGAACCTGTAGAGGTTTGCCGGGGAAATATGAGTAAATTATAGAATTTAATGTCATGAAGGCAAATAGGCCATCATAGCTCAATGGGTAAGAGTGACTGGATAGAACTCAAGAGAACCGTGGTTCAAAACCCGGCCGTGGCATTGAATTTTTTATGTTGACTCTATCATTTGTCTGTTAATTTACAACGCTTGGTGAAGTACTATTTTTTCAAATCTGTGAGGTGTGCTGATGGTTGCCATTTCCTCGGCACAATAAGGGAAGCTTATGATGAATTTCATTTTCATACTATTTTTAATATATAAATTTATCAATAAATGTTTAATTTTTGAGCTTATATAAAATTAACTTAGTTTGTACATGAACTTAAATATTTCAACATGGTTCCTGTATACACCAACTGGTAGTTAACATGGTTTAGTTTCACAGAGAGATTACAAAGACATTATACATATTCTTGATTATGACTTCTCCCTTAAAGTTTGAGATTTTCCCCGACTCTTTTGCATACTTAATGTCATCTGATATATTGACGCTACCATCCACGAGATATTCATTCGTAACTCATGGAACATGCGCCGTGCTACATAAATTGTTCGAGATTTTCCTATACCTGGTCTACAAATTTCCGCTTATGGACCACTACAACGCTAAAAGTGAATTTCGCTAATTGCGGAGGTTTTATAATGAATTTAATGTAGTTTTATAATGAAAACTCTATTTATAACAATATTTCATTAACAGTGATTGATAGGCTGTTCTAATCTCTGTTTCATATAACCTTGCCCCGCTGACATGTATCACTCCGCGTGCAACTACGTTCCTCCTCATCCTAATTGGCCAATTCTTTTGCGCAATAGACCACAGGCGGTGCCTTCCCGTCACATTTAAACCTCCAGTAAACGTCATAATAATTGCCAGGAAGATAGACAGAATCATACGAATAAGAATGTGAAGAGATGAAAAAATAATGAACTTTATAATAAAACTGAGCAAGCTGAAACTGAATGAATGAGCAATGAAACTGAAACAAGTTTATAATGAAAGGCCTTGGGCCTTTTCCACAGGGATGTTTTTTAAAACCAGCATACATACCTTGCGAAAAAAGCTTGTTTTCAATTTTAAAAGTCGTATCGCGCCATACTTGTCGTGTGTCCTTCATTCACTGAAGTCTCGTCAAGGTAGTATAGTTTGCGATTTGTATCCCATTATAGCCTCGCTGCCTTAAATAGCGTCTTCGCCACACAGCAATATCGCCCCTGGATAGGTAAGTTTTCCTGTTTCAATTTCATGCCGCGATGTTCCTACGCATCTAACACATCTGTAAGTTCAGAGCACAGCTGTTCGAACTCTCTCACTGACAAAGACGGATTCTTCTCTGTGAGTGCATTAAACATATGCACCACAATTCTTTTTTCGCCGCTTTGTAAAGGTTTTCACGTGCGATGATTCAGCGAAAAACTGGCGGTAGACCCTCCCATTATACATATGATAAGTATACGCGCAATAAACGATCAATAAAATAATTTAGCTCTCGCACTCGGTACAACACACCTTCGAATGGCGATGTTTTACTAATCCAGTTCAAAACAAGGTCAGTGATAAAAGTCATATAAACAAATATGTCATCACTACTGCTAAATCACGTGCTATTGTGTCATGTGCTTGAGAGCATAGGAACTTCCTTTTTACTTCGTTTAAGAATGAACATACATTTCAGATAAATAAACTCTGTTGCGTAATATATTTAATTCAAACAGTTACGAAAATATAAATTTGATAATTCTCTTGCAACATATAAAGATATATCACAATGTTAAATAACGAACTAATTTTTACCGCACCGCAGTCTGTACCACAACAGCAGCCAATGAGATGTGATAAGGTCACGTGACCGTTAAGAGATACGGGGCAAGCTGATGTGAAACAAGGATTAGTTATGCAGTTGAAAACACATATTTCTGTGACTGTTTGTAAATATTTCAGTTTTAAAATTCACGTAATCAGTTTAAGAATGCATGATTCAAAGATGCGAGGGGTCTTGTCTTCGTCTTCGTAAATGGATTTTTTTTCTTTTTTTTTACAGATTAATCTAATATTCGAAAATTATGAAGAGGTACAGCTCTAAACACAAACGATTCAATTTACCTTAACAGTAACTCCATAATAAAACAATCGCATTGAGTGTTGCCAAATAACAATTCCTCCTCACAGTGCCCTGCACAATATGTGTGTGTGTAATAATCGTAGGGTTTCCATTTGTCCCCCATTTTCTGTTCCATGTGCGATGACAATCCATTTCATTTCCACTCCCAAACAGTTTCCGGATTGTAGGGCGTCCAATTACTTTTGTAGAAATAATTTATTAGCGAATCCCACGCTCTGCGTTTGGTATTGATTTCCTAGCACTATGGTCAAAACCGAGCCTGTATAGGTACAGTGCTCGTGATAACACACCGAGGTATAGGTTATAATTTACCTGGATTAAGATTTATCCCTTGACGTCCTGCATCACGGAGTTGTTCATCATAGATGTTCTTAATTCCTTACCTTCAAGATATGCGTGGCCTTTGCAAGGTTGTTTCATGATGCCAAATGGAGTGTTCCTACTGCTTAGGTTATTCAGATTCTAAATGAATTTCCATCTTGTAAAAGGTTACGAAACTGAATGAATAACTTTGACCATGTTTACGGCATTTTCATTGTTTTTAAAACATAATACAGGAAAGTCTCGTTCAATGCTCGATAAATTGAGCATACGTTAATTAAACTATAAAATATAAATTAAATCGTTTACTAGTCAACTTAAGGCTTTCCTAGGCAAAATGAACTATTAGACGCCATTATGAGCATAGCTTTTGATATAACGTTTTCTACGGCATATAGGGAAATGTTCGAAATAATTAATAGTGTGGAGTAATGACTCATATAATACGTGAAGTTTAAAATTATTCACGGAAAAGAAGAAAATTCATTTGAATT
>CM060953.1:81854900-81969323 GCA_030765055.1 Mantis religiosa
ATTGAAAGCACATATGTTTCAGACCATGTGTGTTTAAAGACGAACTACCTAAAGATTTGCGTACACAAGATGTTTAATGGTGGATATTGAATCGGATATACAAGAGCAGAAGTTTATGTTATGCATATTTGTATAAAAACTGATGTGACCATTTGCCAGCTGTAATAAAGCGTGGGATAAACTTTAAAATTCTCGTTCCTCCCTACCGACGTAGAATAGGGTTAACAGGTCACCTGGGTCTAAGCAGTAATATGATGTCACTAATTTGGCTGTAAAGTTCCTCAGAATTGTGTTGTAACTTTTGTGTTTTTAGCAAGGAATCAAAGGTTGAAGTAGGAACTGCATTACTTTGGAATACCTACAGCTGAACTATAAACAATTAGTACAAATTTGAGGTACACGCACTAAAAGTACATAAAATATGCATGTTTTGTGCTGCCGAAATTTAAAATATGTGCAGCAGGTTTCAAAATTTGCACTAAAAATGAATTAAAGCTGTTAACCTAAATTATCCTCTGTAATATTTACAGAGTGTAACCTCATTGGTGTTAAATATTTTGGAGAGGTCCTTGCAACATAAAATATTATAAAAATTACACTAAAAACTAAAAAATTATAAAATGTAAATGAAAGTGGGTCTGAAAATTGTTAGTTAAAGATTTTTTAAGTTATTTGCTGTTCGTGAACGACAGAAAAAAATTATTTGAATGAAGTGTTGGTTGATAAATTGTGCCCGCCTCGGTAGCCTAGATGGTAGCATGTGTGCCTCACGTTCAAGAGGTCCCGAGTTCGAACCTCGGTCAGGGTGAGTTTACTGGATGAAGTTTTTCCGGGGTTTTCCCTTATCCTTCAAGACGAATGTCGGGTAACTCTAAGCTCCATGGTCCCTGGACTTATTTGAGTATCAATTTATCCAATTCATTCACCGTCCGCTGTGACTTAACGTTGGAGGACGTAAATTACGGGAGGAAAATTGATAAATTGCTTCTTTGTGGGTTTTTATCGTAGAGCACAGACCAGATCGATAACGTACTATATGCAGTTCGCAGATGGGAATGCATCAATAGCATATGAGCTTTATGCACAAAGATATACCTACAAGCAGTTACCTAGTTCACTATTATCTCTCACGAATTAAGCAACTCTTGAGATGAGAGGCTCATTTGGGAGCATGTTTTAAAGCTCGGAGTCCAAAAGAAATACAAACTATTGTCTTTGAAGAACGAGTTCTTCTTGAACACAAACCCTTCATATAGCATGAGAGGCACTGCAGTAAGGGAAAGTGTTGATGATCTGGAGAATTTTGTATGAAGATTTTCTGTAATCTACCATCTTCAGTTGGTGCACGTATTAAAGGTTGGCAGTCAAGGTCCATCTGCTCTCCCATTTACAGAATTGTGATCCCCATTCACTAATCAGACTAGGCTCACGCGTAGACAGTATCTTTAATTTCGTGATTCTCCTAACTGGATCTATTAAAACTCTCGTGAAGTGCAATGGGACATACTGATTAATGAAGGTTTCGCTTAATCGTTTGGAATGGAGTTCTTCATGATCATTCCCACTTCTTTCCTCCCCACCCCACCTGTTTGCAGAGATGTACGAGTATCCGTTACAAGAGAGCGTATCTACACTGGATTTAACCCAATGCGAAGCTCTTCAGAAATATGCGTAAAACAAACGTAGAAGGCAGTCATTTGGAATAATCTTTATATTCTTCAATTTTGGTTGTTGTAAGTCAGCAATAAATTAATTTGTAGACGTATCATTATATGAAATCTCTCTATATACTATTTTAATTTTGATACGCCATCTCTGAATTATTTGACACCAGTAATGAATGATAATTCCTGTATACATTTAACCTTAGATATTTAGGTCATGGTATTTAAATTTTCCATTCGCACCAAGTTTTCAGATGGCATGTCAATCCTTAATATTACTTTTTTTTTGGTGAGAGCGAAGTCCACATCTGTAGATGTTACTGGTCAACATTTGAATACTAACTCTAGGAAAATTTTTTTAAGCAGCGCATTTTCATCTAAGGTAGCTGCGAAATAGGAATCAACACCTTCGAGAAGAACCTTTTTCGCCATCGAAGGAAATTTAGTTTCTTTAGTTGCGCAAATATACACGATACACATACACAGACACAATACACATGTATACCTATGCCCGAGGCGGGACTCGAACCCGCAACCGTTTGCGCGATGAGAGCTAGAGACATACGCCCTAAAGATCATGGCTACGAAGGCCAGCGGAGCTAGGCTTGGCTGGTCTATCGCTACAAGCCAGTGCGGTGCGTGCGACGTTGTACAGCTAAGCACGCATACTGGCTCGCTTTGCCTAAGCATACGAATAATTTCTTTGAATGCTCTAAAGGTATTAATTACAGAATTATTCCTTTATTTCCTTGTTGCAGAGCTATTTTTCTGAGGATGAATGTTGAAACCCCATATTTGTGGAACAATAAGGTGCCTGACTAGAAAGAAAGGAATCATTGACTATCAGTGAAGAAAAGCACATATGCGCTATGGTGCAGTTACATTTTGTAACTTTCCCACGTGCTTTTCAAAGGTAGTAAATACACCTCTTAGCCAGCCTAGTAGTAACTGGGAAACAACTCGTGAGGTTTTACATAAGCAGACTATAAATATTCTGGTTAATGTGTATTCCTTTGTGAATTTAAGACATTTTCGAAAATATATATTTCTTTCAGAGTCGAGAACTAAAGGCATAAGCATGTCGCGTGGGTTCTCAAACTGTGACGAACATTGTTAAAGAAGGCAAACTGTTCACCAATTTGGAATAAGTTTCCGTATGTATATCTCCAGAGAAACATCGAGGAGCTAAAAGGCCTGCTACTAACTTAGACGATTTTCAAAAGTGTGTGTTACGTAAAATAATGTAATATTTACCTTTCAAGGGTGAATATCTAACTGCCAAAATGCTGACCAATTTAATGAGGGAGAAAATAGAATATACGGATTCTGTACCTTTTATTCACAGTATTTTGAAATCACTTCGGTTCAAATATAGGAGAACCAACAATGGTTGCAAAAATCTGCTTAAAAGAAGCAAGACCAAAAATTTCTGCGCACAATGCGCAACATTGTGATTCATGATGTAAAACTGCTTCGTAAATACACATTCATACTCTCAATAGTTGAGTATTTTAATGACACAAACATTTGTTTAAAGACCACTACAGAACTTACCAATATGGCATAACTAAAGCAGAAACTATATTCATAAATCGTTGAAATGTCACCATTTTGTTGTACTGTAGCAAACGCATCTAATTTGAGTCATTTTGTTTTGTGTGCGTGTGAACGATAGCTACGTAAGCGAACTGTTCTCCGTTTCAGGGTTCTAAGGTTCAGATTATTCTACCATGCGCTAATCATTGGATATGTTGTCACACACATGCTGAAATATTAAGCGAACTTATGTCAGCATTTGCATGTACATCCCAGGTCACTTGCTATACTCTATCTCAGTCTAATTCAACCCTGCTGTAAAAAAAAAAGGCGGAGCTGACTTAACTCCCCACGTGTTAAAAGCTACATGCACGCACATAAGTTTTGCAACACAATCAGTATATATAGTAGCGCTAACTTCTAGACAATAAATAAATAAATAGATTTGGGTTACACATTAACTTATTAAATCTATGAATTGGTTCATTTCTGAAAAGTAATCATGAACTTTACTGCGTATAGCATTTTGGTAAAATTGTCGTATTTCAATTGCTGTGTCAATTACGCAATTTTTCCAGTGTTCTTAGAGTTCTGGATGCTTACTGCTCCAATCTAACACTATGTACACAACTTGCGGAAATATCAAGGAAATCACCAGTTTCTTTCTCAATGTTTTTGTAGACGATTCCGGGTCTCTTTCTTTCAGCACCGCGAAGCAATGCTTGATCATTCGCCTCTCACCTCTTTCTAAAGGTTTGCTTTGATTCTGTTACATTTCTGCTGAAACACTGGCCTGCTCTATGATAAAAAGCTTACTGATATTAAACTGCATATACATAAGTGTTGTTGGGCTCGTGAGGTAAAGTCACGCTGTTCGAACGGTTACCATGGATTTATATTTGGTAGTAGATACCTCTCAGATAAGGCACTGATTACTACCCGTGGAGTGAATATATATCTGTCATTTGTGATTTCAGCAAATTCCAATGACTGAAGTGATGAACCATTGGTGCTTACCCACGAATGGGAGGCCCATCAGTTCCCCTCTCACTCTTACAAGAATAATCTGTTTTTCTTCTTCTCCTTCTTCTTCACTTCATGGCATAGGCAATCAAGTGTCTGTTCCGCCATCGAAGTCCTCCAGCCATCGTTTCCTGGGTATGCCCACCGATCCCCTAACTTTAGGATGATACTGTAATATTTGTTTTGTAAGTCTATTATCTGACATTCTTTCAACATGCTCCTTCCATTTTTGTTGGAGATCTTTTAAACTATCATTCATACTAAAAATGTCCAGCTCTTCTCTTATATTTTAATTTCTTATTAAGTCCCTCTTCGTGCTTCCTTTCACACTTCTTAAGAATTTCATTTCTGAAGCATGTATTTTATGTGTCGCTTTTTAGTTAACGTCCAAGTTTCACTTCCGTATGTCAGTATAGGTACAGCCATAACTTTGGAGAACTTTAATTTTGTTTCTTTACGTATTTTGTTTCTAAATGTTCTATTTATTGTTCCACACACTCTTTGAAATTTACTTATTTTATTGTAGACATCATATTCCTTGTCATAACTATCATCAGTTTCCAAGTAGTTAAAATGGCTTACCTGATCAACGCAACGATTATTTATAACTATTTTTGTTCTAGTTGGCTCTTTCCCAATGAATGCCATTACCTTTGATTTTGTAAAAAACATTTTCATATTATATTGCTTACAAAGTTCACTAAGTTTAAAAATAGATTTTTGCAGGGCAGACTCGCTATTTTGTATAATAACTAAGTCGTCAGCAAACAATAGAACATTTAAAAAGCTTTTATTTGAAATTTTAAAACCTACATTCACTAGCTGCCTCCATTTGCACACTAGGTCGTCAATATAAATACTAAAAAGTGTAGGTGATAAAGTACACCCTTGTCTGACACCCTGATTAGTAAGAATTTTTTTTTTTTTAGAAATTTTACCATTGTTCCTCACATTTATTTTTGCTTGGAAGTAGAAGCATTGTATCATTTTTACTAATTGTTGTGGGTAAGCTCGTTCTTCTAATATTTGCCACATTTTGCATCGGTTTACGGTATCGAAGACTTTTCAAAGTCAATAAACGCCATATACGTCTCTTAGTTATAGAATATAATAGTGCGTTATCTAAGAGGTTCCTCTTAACAAAGATAAATCCATGGTAACCGTTCCAGCAGCGCAACTATACCATAAATGTACAGGAAATATTTTGATAAGTATCGGAAGCAACTCCACACTATACACAGTAACATCTTAATCAGCATTCAACTCGATACAGGCCTCGTTGCGAGTGAGCTGCCTGGTATAGGAATGAATATAATAGCAGTGTCCTTTAGTAATTGCTGCATAAAATGCAGCTCAATTTAACATAATAATTTAATAGTGTGCATAATTTCATCTGTCTTGTTTCTAATCTGTATATAGTATACAAAGAACATCTATGTAGAATATGAAGCGGATAGACAAAATGTAGGACTATTACGTTTATAAGAATCAAAACAATTGCATACCTTTCTCCCTCCGAAAATAGTTCGTGCCTAGCGGTAATCAGAAAACTATTTACTGCACTTAAAGGAGGGGTTTATCGTACGCATGCAAATAAAATGAAATGCCCATTAACTTTCCTAAACCAATCAGCAGCTTAACAGTTTTCGTCCCAATATCTCTGTCTCTGTCTGTAATTCCACCCGGATGTTCACAGCAATATCAAACTAGGTTGAGATACCCACCCAGATGTTCACAGCAATATCAAACTAGGTTGAGACACCCACACAGATGTTCACAGCAGGATCAAACTAGGTTGAGATACCCACCCAGATGTTCACAGCAGGATCAAACTAGGTTGAGATACCCACCCAGATATCCACAGCAGGATCAAACTAGGTTAAGATACCCACCCAGATATCCACAGCAGGATCAAACTAGGTTGAGATACCTACCCAGATGTTCACAGCAGGATCAAACTAGGTTGAGATGACCACCCAGATATTCACAGCAGGATCAAACTAGGTTGAGATACCCACCCAGATATCCACAGCAGGATCAAACTAGGTTAAGATACCCACCCAGATATCCACAGCAGGATCAAACTAGGTTGAGATACCCCCCAGATATCCACAGCAGGATCAAACTAGGTTAAGATACTCACCCAGATGTTCACAGCAGGATCAAACTAGGTTGAGATACCTACCCAGATGTTCACAGCAGGATCAAACTAGGTTGAGATACCCACCCAGATATTCACAGCAGGATCAAACTAGGTTGAGATACCTACCCAGATGTTCACAGCAGGATCAAACTAGATTGGGATACCTACCCAGATGTTCACAGCAGGATCAAACTAGGTTGAGATACCTACCCATATGTTCACAGCAGGATCAAACTAGGTTGAGATACCTACCCAGATGTTCACAGCAGGATCAAACTAGGTTGAGATACCTACCCAGATGTTCACAGCAGGATCAAACTAGGTTGAGATACCTACCCAGATGTTCACAGCAGGATCAAACTAGGTTGAGATGACCACCCAGATATTCACATCAGGATCAAACTAGGTTGAGATACCCACCCAGATATCCACAGCAGGATCAAACTAGGTTGAGATATCCACAGCAGGATCAAACTAGGTTGAGATACCTACCCAGATGTTCACAGCACGATCAAACTAGGTTGAGATACCCACCCAGATATCCACAGCAATCAAACTAGGTTGAGATACCTACCCAGATGTTCACATCAGGATCAAACTAGGTTGAGATACCCACCCAGATATTCACAGCAGGATCAAACTAGTTTGACATACCCACCCAGATATCCACAGCAGGATCAAACTAGGTTGAGATACATTATAAGTAGATATTGTGAGACAAAGAGAGATATATCTTCCTCTCTGTTGCCTGCTAGCTATAGAACTGGCAACGCCAAAACAGTACAATCACCTTTTTGGCTGAAACCATGTTCACCTTTATTTTGTAGCTGCTGTAGAAGTCATTTTTGCATAGAACTCAAAACGTTAGTACAAGACACTGTAAAAGGTTATCGAATTTTCTATGTAAGGGAGCACTTTTTTAATCTCAAAGAGAATTTTATGTTTTCTTAGTGCTCTTTTCCTATCCATTTTATGTCCCAATGTTTAACGTCCTTGTTTAACTTTGCACAACACGATAGATATGTGGCACAAGAAATTATTTTGGAAAAGAGACATTCTAGATCTATGTATATAGTCCCTTCAATATTTATAAATTGTGAAAAATAAAATAACCTTAAACAAACACAGAAAACAAATGGACGAAGTCGATCAGTAAGAACACTTTTGCTGGAGTTTGATTCGCGGACCCTTCGAATGTAAGCGTCACACGTTATCTCAAAGTCATCTAGCTAGTCATTTGAAGCTTATTCTGAGTATCAGTGAAAAATTATTATTCAATAGCATACCAAATGTCCAGCTTTTCTGTTTCTTATGATTTTAGGTATAACTTTGATTATAACAAAATATTTTGCAGATCCTTTTAATAGTAAAACCTTTATTATATTATCACAATTGCATTTGTTTATTGCTATTGCCAAGAGCTCAGAAATGTGTATATTATTTAGATATTAAATGAATGAAATAACAATGGAATATGCTGCAACATAAGAAGGATGTAATTACCTATATATGTGTATATATGTATATATACAGAGGCCGATATAAGTATCCGAACGTAAACATATTTATTACTTATATGATCTTAAAGCTACGCAGAGTAAGCATACGTAAGTACAACTGTTACAAAATAAACTTGAGTCTTCCAATAAACATATAATCTCATAAATGGTAGCTAAAACTAATTTGCACTACAAGGATAAATAAAATGTTTACTTTACATATGAACATAAGTATTCGAACAGAGAACAGCTAGTATTTAGTTATCATCCACTTTCTTTGAAATACTGCTGATAATCGTTTGGACATTGTCTGTATGTGTTGTTTAGTGACTGCAGAGTCGATATTTCTCCACTCTGTTTGAAGAAGTTCTTTCAGATGTTCCTTGCTTCTGATGTGATTCTTCCTCACATGCTCCTCGAGTTACCTTCCAAATGTTCCGTATAGGATTTAAATCTGGAGATTGGGGCGGTGTCATCAAAGTGTGAGGAGTGTTGGACATGATCCAAAGCCTTACAATTTCAGCAGTATGCTTCGGAACGTTGTCCTGCTGTAAGTAATAATCGTGCTCTAATGCCAGCTTCTCTGCACTCTTTTTAAAATTGTTTTCAAGAATGCACTTGTATTTAAATTTGTCCATGCTCTCATCTATGAAGAACAGTTCCCCGAAGCCAGATATAGCTATACAGCCCCATACCATCACACTATTGCCCCCATGTTTCACTTTAGCTACCATGTTCCTAGGTTACCATTCTGTATTTGGCAGCGTCCACACTTTAAGACGTCCATCACTCTTGTATAAGCAGAATTTGCTCTCGTCCGACCAGAGAACCTTATCCCAGAATTCTATTGGTTTCACAACATATTGTTTAGCAAGTTCTACACGCTTTTTCTTATTCACCTTATTAACTTATGGTTTCTTCTTACTAACGTGAGCATTGTACCCAGTACTATTTGAAACCCGTTTAACTGTTCTGATGTGAACCACAGTGCCGGAATATTGCTCAAGGCAATCTCTAATCTCAGATGCACTGACTCTCGGATTCTGCTTCACCATTTTCATTATTTGCCTTATTTCTCTTGTGGTGAGTTTATAATTAGCACCATTTCTAGATTTATTTACAACAGTATCTGTCTGTTTGAAGCGTTGAATTATGCAGAACAATGTAGTTTTGCTTCTCGTAATGGTTTTGGCAATTTCAGAGAGGGATTTGTTTTGTTTTTACATATGTAACACGATATTCCTCTCTTTCATCGTTGTCTTTTTACCTTTACATCCCGTATCACTCGTGAGTTCACAATCGGCTGAATAACTTTGAGCATACTGTCTCGAGGCATGGCATAAACACAACTGCTATGTGGTAGGTGCGTGTAGAGTACGTCCAATCACCTGCATCTCCGTTCGATTGGGCATGTTCGAATACTTATGTCCTCCAATAAGAGGGACAGTAGAATAAATACAGTATAGATTGTGTAATAAATACATGCAAAGTGATATTTTAAATAATGTTTCCAAGACACAAAAGGTTAATGTTTACGTGTTTAATAATTCAACGCTGCTGAATAAATATTACAGTATTTATAGTTCGTGCAATATTACATGTTATACTATTCGAATACTTCTGTCGGCCTCTGTATATGCATCATATAACTTCATATACAAGAAAATAATAAACACAAAGTATATTGCAGAATTAATTCTCTATGGCACAAAAAACAATAACATACATATTTTTATATAAATTCCATGTCTAATAATAAAAAATATATAGAATGTTATTACGGATAAGTAAAGCAGCGCTTAACGTTTGTATTACTGATGGTGAGTGCAAAGACCTGACAAATTTATAAGCGAACTCACTGCGAAATATTTACAAAATTTTTATATAACATAGTTGCAGTATTAGAGAATGATGCAGTTAAACTTTGGACCGAATTACACAGGTCTCTGCATATGCAGACAGAGAAAGAACTGGTGTTGCGGAAGGCTTTTCCCCACTTTGGCTGTCAAGTTTACAGTGCCCTTTGCAAATTACTTTATCTCTTAATGAATAGCTGTGGTACGTAGTTGGTAACACTGTGGGCTGCTTCTAAACCATAAATGGAACGCTACATAATTCTGAATGACAGCCCGCTTTATTTCACATTTAATGCTGGGAGTAATTTCCTGTTTTGTGATATTCTTTGTATCACGCCTGAGTTTTACTGCGAAATTGAGAACTACTCCTTCCGAAGGATTAAGTTGAATAAGACTTCTTATGACATATAATGATACAAAGGATAACTGTCACAATTTTAACTTGCATTAGGATGAACATAGATGTTCAAGGGGACTTATAATACTCAAAAAAGAATAAGAATAATTACTGTGCTGTATTGTCACAGCTCTAAATGTTTACAATGTTTAAGATAGCGTTTGCTATATTTGTTAATTTTATATACCTGCCATTTTTGATACCTCTGTATTCGAATGATTACTGTGCTGGTTTCCCAGCCTAAAGAGTCTTAGTTCTCACATTCCACTTTTGGATAGGGTGGGAAACGACCTACTTTCTCCATCCTTCACAAAATCAAGAAGAGTGAATATGAAAGTGAATGCGAAGGCATTTAATAAACATCTAGAATGCAAGAAAAAGAAAATTGAAGTTAAGAGACACATAGTAGTTGACGAGTGGTAATTGTTTTTCATGTCAAAGAACCGACATGAACATTGATATGAAATGTGCCAAAAGTGAGCAAACCTTAAAAATATGATCTGAGGAATTCACCTAAATTTCTTCACTCAAATATCTACAAACAATTCTTGCAAAATCTTATTGTTTTATATACGAGGTACGTCCAGAAAGCAAGATTTGTTTGGTAATAAAATGAAATTCTGTACAGATACAGAAAAATTATTTACTGCATAAAATTCTACAACACTTAAACTACTTTTCCACATAACTGCCGAAATTTTGCAGGCATTTATCAAAGCGAGTCACAAGATTTGTATACCTTCTTCATAGAAGTTTGCCGCCTGTGTCTTCAACCAGTTGGAAACATTTTCTTTCAGCTCTTCGTCATTGTTGAAGTGTTGGCCACCAATGAAAGATTTGAGATGCAGAAACAGATGAAAGTCGCTAGGACCTTGGTCAGGGCTGTACGGGGTGTGGCCAAACATGTCCCAGCCAAATTCCTTTAGGATGTTTTTCGTTGCATTTTCAGTGTGGTCGTGCGTTTTCGTGAAGAAACACAACTTTTGTTAGCATTCCTCGGCGCTTAATTCATATTGCACGGCACAATCCTAACATTCAGAATACCGGTATTGTAAACAAGCACAACAAGGCGTACGTGGCTGATAGCGATCTCACAATGGCGCACGTTTCTTCTCCGTGATACAGAGCGTCTACCGCGCATTTGCGGAACTGCGATCGCAGCGCTGCAGTGGAGATAAAACAGAACTTACTTTCTGGACGCCACTTGTATTTTGCATTCTAATGCCATTGAATTGAAATGTCATTGCATTTCTGCTTAAACCTGAGTCAGTTCGTCACGTTACATTTGATAATTGTAAACGTACGGCTTGAAACTCAGTTACTTGTAAACGTGCACTGCATTCAAATGGATTTTAACTGTAGAGGTTTCAAGTTGAAGTTCCAATATATCATATGAATTGTAGTCTCATGGAAAATTCCAAATGCCAGTTGTACTAATTATTAGTATTATTAGTATTCATAGTATTGTTATTATCACTCATTATCACTATTTTTTATTTACTCAGTACTCATAGGTGGGTATAAACGAGCAAGTTAATGCTACACTTTTCCTTTGTTATACTTCCTTTAGTTAATTTACTTGGAATATTTTGCTGAAAAGTAAGTTCCTACTTTTGGGAGCTATATGACCCCTATTTATATGCTTGTCTAATTGATAGATTTTTAGTACAAGGAAAATAAAGCCTTATTGCACTCTTCCCAGTGAAATGAAGTTTCGCAGACATCGGACATAATGTTGTACTATGGGGGCAGGACCTATACGTGGACCAGTGTCGTCTAAATGCAAATTAAATGTGAGAAAAAGTACGTCTTTGATTCGTTATGTATATTCTGAAATTACTATAACCAAACAAAATATTGACATACTGAAAATGACATTCCAGGCAGAATAAGCCGATTTCACGGTCTGCCAATGATTATCAGTTGTAGCCGATATAATCGTATGCATTAAAACTACATAACTATTAGGCATGCAATGCGATAACGCCGTGTTGTAACTGTTTTAGCAGAAGGGAACTTCCACACCGATAATTTGCGGAGGCAATGGAATTGTAGTCTGTTTTATCGACTGTACTATGTAAATTTGCAAATATGTTCATGTAGGAACCTGCGGTGCACGATACAAGCACAGCGTAATAATGTTGTAGCCGTTAAGCGGTCTACACGATCTGCTTGTTAGAAAAAGTTATTGGAAACAGATTCATCATCTTGCGGGAAACTATGCAAATCCGTAACATACATGGAATTAGATGTTGTAGTTCGGGAGTTACGGTTTGTTCGTTTTCAGATACAGGAAACGGAGGATATTGCAGGTACAGTGATATTTAACTATGTACCCACTAATATCGAAATGGAATATATAAACCTACGCTTCTGGCATTCGAAGTATTTCCGTTTCGAGCTTGCAAGATAATCTGAAGTACCTAGGTGTCATTCTCAAGTAAACCATCAGTACCTCTTATTATTACACTTTTCTGTTGGTATACTAAAAATCATGTCATACCGAACGTTCTTAATTTATGAAAATTAATCCTTCTTTATTTCTAGCAATGTTTGTATAGGTGGAGTCAAGCTGAACATTTCAAAGCCATAGACGGGATTTATACCACCAGAGTCCCTGTGGACTCTGGACTCGTTTGAGCATCATTTCACCCAATTAATACACCGTCCAATATGACTCACTCAATATGATCGGTTACTCTTAACCATGAGCTACCACAGATAACATGCTAGCATGACAGGAAATTCTCCAACTGATTCATATATTTCACGGTAAACAACTGAGAGTTTTTATATACAATAAGTATTTAATTTTAGATTTCTGTTGTGATAATTCTTTTAGGAAATATTTTTCGTAAATGTGAAATTTTACATAGATTTTAAAAAATGTACTGTTAGCTCACTGTGATAGTGGAGAATGAGTTAAATGTGAATACCATTAAATTTTAAGCTTTTGAATTACGTAGTATGTTACCCGCTGTATTTTGTTGTTCACGCTTATTTGTTTTATTAGGAATGTTATTAAGACTAATGTTACTAAGAATTCTTGTTTGTGTATTGTGCATCCTACTACGTTACAGAAAATATATATTCATGTAACTATATTGGTGCACATTCTGACAGTCACTTTTATAAGCAGTCATGAAGCAGTCCTTATGTGATAGGAACTAATAATGATGATGGTGATAATGATGATGATAATGATGATGATATTGATGAGGATGACGATTATAAACGATAAACGATAATAATTATAGTAACAATAATAGTGATGATCATAGCAATAGTAATAATAGTAATAATAACACACAGGGACAGCCAGGCTCTAAGAAAGAATCATGTTAGATATAAGTAATGCACCAATGTTTGTCTTACGGAAACGCCTTTCTCGAACTGTTTTACCTGAACATTCATGCATACTCAGATTCCCACATTTTTACTTGACCGGGAACTTTACCTACTGTTTTACTTAGCCCGAGGCAGCTTAAGGTACCGGCTTGTCGAGACCGGGTTCTTTCACAGAATCCATGTACGTGATTTTAACAACAGACTGCAGGACCTTTGGAAACCTGGGCGAGCATAATTTATCCTAACCACGGGAAAACAGAAACCGAAGTGAAACTATGGTAATTTTATCTTTTAATCATTAATAATGGATCATAAAACTAATAATAATAATTTTAAAGATTAAAAGATTAAATTACCTTAGGGATAATAGCATAATTCTTTTTAAGAGTTCATATCGAAAAAGGAGATTGTGACCTCGATGTTGGAAAGTTTGAACACTTATCGGAAGAGGGGATGACAACCAGCCAATGTAACATTAATAATTGTTCACGTGATTATTCTAACTCCAAAAATACCTAGAGTGGTGTGAATTCCATGCAATGGCTGAACGTAGGTTTTTCTTGCAAGAACACTCCAGTCCGGTGATCTACTTGAGACGCAGGCATATTCGGCGTCGTCTAATAAATCCGCTTCTGCACCATGCACCACGACAAAGTATAAGATTTAACATTCATGCCAATGAGAATTAGTGCAAAGGTTGATATGTAAGAGATGCGATATATAGAGCTCAGCTACACCGCACTATTCTTTCTACACATCACATCACATCACAATACTGACGCGGGACACAGTGACACAGAACACAGCAACTCCGCTGACGATTTCTCGGTGGTGAGCAGGGGAGCTTAAGAGCAACAGTGAACCTTCATCTAGAAAATGCGAGGTGCCTTCTTCATTTAACCCACAACGCACCAACGTCCTGAAGCTCAGATGAGAGTACCCACGCATGAGCCACATCAAAAGTCACCTCGAACCTGTTCCAATCTCCCTATCCTTAATTTGAGGCATAGAGCACAAGGAAGAGCTCGACGTGGTTTGTTACTGGCTGGACCGCCTCAGTCATTTATATGCCATCTTTAACACATAGAACGCATTTGCTCAACAATGATGTTCAATCACTTGAAGTGTTATTAATCTTTGCTATTGTATTACTTACTACATAAAATTCACACACACACACACACACACACACACACACACACACACACACACACACACACACACACACACACACACACACACACACACACACACACACACACCATTTGCTCATTCATACTTCAAGGCTCTAGGGAGGGTAAAGAATAATTCAGCTAAACAAAAATTCCCTCCCTAAAGCCGGGAATCGAGCGTAGGACCTGTGATATGGTTTACAAGCTAACCGTTAAACCCCGGAGGCAGTCCAAAGAGTCTATTGAGATCGATAACCTTTGATGTTTCGGGTGCATTGGTTTCCTATTTTTCCTGCTAGTGGTGCATTCCTATATATTATTTAATATCCTTTTATGAAGCGATCGGTTTCGCGTTTGTAATTATGTGGTTTATTAGAAATAATGCTGCACTCTCTATTTATGAGAAATATAATACAATTCCTATCATCCGTGAAATAAAGGCATTAATTATTTTAAACCTCGCTACGCTGAAGCAGTGCCTTCTGCAAACATAATTCCTGAAAATCAACCGATTATTAAGTGATCAAATTTTCAGTCCATTAGTTTTTCCTGTTTCTTTTTTAAATCTCGTTAAAAACAGTAACACACTAGTAAATGTTTTATAATGAGCAAAACGTTCAGCTGTAATTCTAGTGCTGATTTTGAGAAACTACTTTTATCCAGTGCAGAATCTGTATGCGTACTACGACGGTCCTATGCGAGAAAGGGCTAAAAAGATGGCGGCTGTATTCGGATTATTTATACATGCGTAATTCAGTAATTAGTATCAATATCAAAATTAACAACAAATAAAACATTTTTAGAGCAGTCGCATTATTGCAGTGCTTAGAAGTAATCTCGTCCAAAATGAACTCGCCTCCACACATCAGGAGGCCGATGGATGCCATCCACAGCTTGTTGTTTTCCTAATATTCGAAGAGACTGCTCTACTGCTGCTATAATTGCCTGTCTGGTTCTAAATCGGACTCCTCTAACTGGTAATTTCATTTTCGTGAAAAGGTCTAAATCACATGGGCTCATATCTGGGGAGTATGGAGGATGCTCCAGAATTTCCCAGCTCCATCTGCGAAGTAAATTAACAACATAGGCAGACGTGTGTGATGAGCACTACAATGTAAAATATTGGCATGAGAATTCAGGAGACTTGGAAGTTTATGCCGCACAGCTGGTTGTAAATGCGGTTCCATAAAGGGACTGTAATGTGCACCATTCACTGATTTCCTTGAGGAACTGAATGAGTGATAAGAACAACTTTCTGACAGCTCCATGTTTTATATGAACGTCTTCCCTTCCTCTACGAAATACATTCGCTCATTAGCCACGGTAAGATATGCTAAAGTTTGTCTACCACAAGCTTCCAGCAATTCTGTATAGCATTGATACCTCTTGCTACCTGAATTTTAATGAAGCATCTTTGTTCGTGTTTACTAAACATATTTATAACACTAAAGATAACAGCCTGAAGTATAACTTTCTAAGAACGTCTTATTAAATAAAATTTTTGTCTTCAAAGTCACAGCTAACAAACATTAGATGCTCCTATTTATCATTGTTATCAGCTTATATGATTTACCGCTGATAGCGCCAATTGGAGGAAGTGTTGTAACTAATTTATGAATGTCCCATGTATGCGACATCAGTCAGTCACTCAGACAAGTCCTTCTCCAACTTCCACACGCGTTTTTCTATCAATTGTGTTCCTTAAATGGTAAGACGTTGCTCACAGGGCAGTATGCACTCGGTTGTGCACACAACTGCATGTGAAAAATTCCATTGTGATTATAAAATAAGACATGAAGCTTTCCTGGCGACGAATACGCTCACTTTCTTCTCGGGCAGTCAGCCAGGTAAAAATATGATTAGATATCAACGTTTCGGGAGTGTACATCTCTCCCATCATCAGGATATTTATAAAATGTTATAACCACAAATGAAATACTGGATATAACACAACTAGAAACAAAAACAAAACACTATGAAAATTCGCATTACAGAGCAAAAGACTGTTTTCAATAAATTAAATTTATTCTATACTAACGCCATCTCCTGACCTGGCATTCAATTTACCGAAAACAGTATTTTGTTCAATAATGCGAATTTTGATAGTGTTTTGTCTTTGTTTATAGTTGTGTTATATCCAGTATTTCATTTGTGGTTATAACATTTTATACATATCCTGATGATAGGAGATATGTACTCTCCCGAAACGTTGATATCTAATCCTCTTTTCACTTGGCTGGCTGCCCGAGAAGAAAGTGAGCGTCCATTGTGTTTGTAACTCGTTATATTTCTTCCACATCACTGCTATCAACTTAGGTTGTAGTTCGATTTAATTTTGGTTCATTGAATAATAAATTAGGATTTCATACAAAGAATATAACCATTTTCATCTATCTGTCTGTACTATATAATTTTGTTCGACGTCTTTCCTTTGCATATTTTTTCTTCTTATTTTTGTTCCCTTTGCTATGTTTGATAAATTAGAGATTTAGAATACCATCCCAAGGATATAACCGTAGATAGCCAGGTTTGTTTTTCTTGATAATGTAACTGTTTGTTTAGCATTATTCCCCGTAAATTGTGTTTTTATAAGAAATTGAATGGCCGTGAGTGCGCTGCAAAATCGAGCAATTTAATCTACGTATCGAATTCCTCAGGACATATAGGTAACTGCCAGAAAATTATGAGCTGTAGTGATGGAAGGAAAAAGTACATCACTTGCGGCTTAGAAAGCTGAGTAAACCATGAAAAGTGATACAAATTGTATTATGCACTAAAACGAAGTTAGCCGTTTGTACTGATTTACCAAACACAATTTATGTACAGAAACCCTTATTCACACGACTTTATCTACACATTCTTCAATAGACTTATCCCGCAAAAACTTTGTTCTATATCAATTTCATATTATTCTAGATAAACATTCCATTCGTAGTATATTGTAGATATTATGAGAATATTGGATTTAGTTTAATCAAATAGTTTAAGGGCTTATCACAAAGTGATGGCTTTCGAGATCCATTTGCTCTCTTGACAAGAAGAAGAAAATAAAATATATAATCATTTCCCGTCTTAGAATAATTTGTTTCTTTTAATTCCGACCAATATGAACGAATATCTCGGAAACAACAACAAATGAACTTTGTGTAAGTTAATGTTACATCGAAATAAGACATTTTGTGAGTGCAGTAAGATTTTATCTATCGTTTACGATTTACTGGCTATGGAAAATTCATTCAGAATAAGCAGGACTTAAGAGGCTAATCCCAAAATGTTCAATATTGCATTAAATTTGTCAGGAAAATATATTATAATATAGCAATCAAATCAATTATTAGAGATAACTTTGAGAAAATATTTTTTAAACAAATTCTATGTGAAGGGCATTTTGTGGAGAGGGAACTCAAAATGTTTGTCACATCCTTGGAAGATGCAAAATTAAGCACAAAGTAGGTATTCAATACACCTTTTGTTTATGAGTTATGCTGTTCACATAAGACACACACTTATCAATATATCAGAGTGATATTTACAATGGATTTTTGGCTCTGGGTGGCCAATACAACATATTTCCGTTGAAATGTTGACATCGAAATATTTGGTGGATTATGTGCGGCGGTACCTTATCTCGCCTCATGGCTGCACGTACCTGGATTCAACGTCGGAACTCCTTCCTAGGTCCCCACGTCGTCGTCGTCGTCGGCTGCTTGTTTTACCCCTGGCTCTAGCTGCTGTCTCCTGCATATATAATATATATAATATAAATATATATAAATATATATAATATGCATAAAAATATATATAATATATATATATATAAACTCGAGGGTTATCTAGCAGGGCAGATACTCACATAGTGAAGACTGACTTCCCTCTGAGGACCAGGGAGTTACCAAGCTGTCCCAAAAGGGCACCCGGCCCCTCCGTGGCGCTTTCCATAGGACAAGACCAAGAGACTGATAAGCCCCCACATCTGGTCCTGTGGAATTAAGACGGGGTGGAAGTGAATACCCCACTTAGGCGCACCAACTCCAAAATGGGAAGGCTACCAATGTGACCTCGGTGGGGCCACCTGGTGATCTAGCACACCTTCTACTAGCTATGCTAGCTGGTATGCGGAGATATTCTGGCTCCCCTCAACCCCGTCCTGAGACGTACCCGATCGACGTAACGAGTCCAACCTAATCCGAACAACTCCCAATCAGGGAGGGGCTCAAATGTTGGGCCCGATTTTCCTCTAGTAACTTCAGAGGCGCCACGAGTGCTAGGGGTCCGTAACGCCCACACCACGGCAGCTGAAATGAAATGAAATGTGTAGTGCTTAACGTCCGCTTTTACTACATACGGCACCGCAGGCGGTGACACTGATGATACATGAGATGAAGATGGAGTACCGGTGGAATGAGATGGCGGGGGAAACCGGAGGTCCCGGAGAAATCCCGCCCCAGCGCCGTGTTGTCCACAACAAATCTCACTTTGCGGTCACCTGGGATCGAACCCGGTACGCCTTGGTGAGAGCCAAGCGGTCTAACCACTGAGCCACGGTGCGGCCACACGGCAGATGGAGACGGATCCGCCCACCTACGGAGTGAAGCGCGTAGATAAAAGGCTTACCGAAACGGATGAAGTTAGATGTCTGGAACGTTCGTGTTTCGTTTGGTGCCGTCTTACAGAACATTCCTCAGACTTCTGGAACTATGAATGGGAGGTATAAAAGAAGCCGCGAATCGCCAGTGAGAGAGAGTCGAAATGGAACTTGATAATTGAGCGAGAGTAGCTGTGTTTTGAAAGCGAACTCTTTTGTTTGTGGTCAACGATCTTGATGATTATATTTGTGTATGTTACGTAATTATGCTTATGTGAGGGTTGACCAACAAGTATTTCTACGGAAAAAGAGCATATTGGAATTTCTGCAACTGGACCTTTTATTTTACTGACCCACAAAGTTACAATATTGTGATTGTAAGTACATGTAGTTATTAATTACCAACATAGTTAACACTTTCACACAGAGATTTAATTTACAATAATCCAGATTTTGGCCCAGAGACTTGATTTGAGAAAAATATCTATACGTAGATTCGTGCACCTTAAATTACGTTGTACGGTTACACTTACCACGGAGTGCACAGTTATAATATCCTAGCTGTAACATTGTTAAATATAAACATAGTGACTTCTTGGCTGTCATCAAGTAAATCTGGGTAACAGGGTGTACCACACTGAAAACTTACTCTAACCGCAGCTAAGCTATCCGTGGCGTAACAGCTCTAATGGCCCAAGGCCTGCCAACCCGATTGCCGGCCTCACGCCCGCGAATGCAAGGCATAGGTGGGCGATCATCCAACCGATACAGGAGGAGATGTAGTAAGCATCTCGGCATCTCCCAGCCGGAAAGTTGGCGTTCGTAACCAGGGTTTTGCTAACCTATCGTAGCTCATCACTTTGCTGAGTGGGCGCCGGTCCTGTACCCGGGACTTAAAATCCACACACCACCCCCGGGGGTGGGATCGATCCTGGGCAGCATTGCCTGACAGGGAACCAGCATGACGCCTTGGCCCACTACGCCAGGACCTAAACGCAGCAAGTACAAGTAGTTAGCAAGCGCATATACTATATATAAATAGCTCGGACACGGAATTTGTTGAACAAAGTAATCTGAATAATCCAGACTCCGAATTGCAATTAGGATCTTTTGAGGAATATGATAATGCTTAGCTTTGCTTGGAAATGTTTATGTAGCACCTTTGAAATGGGAATGCTGATTTCGCAATAGGTCGCCGTATTGGAAGTAACAGTATTTAAAGGCTGCCAATATTGGCAGTTTGGATCTGTGTCATTCTAGTTAGGGTTTATTCCTGAGGTTACGCTAATCTTAGAATCAGGATCGTCATTTCGCCTTCCAGTTGTAGTTACTCTACACATCGGATCTTCTAACCATACATGGCTACAAGTAAAGGTAGCCCCGTATGGGTCTTAGATACATTAATGTAATAACATTAACACTATTTCACCCCAAGTCTCTTAAAGACACCCGGAGTGACTTGTATTGAAACCCACTAATTAGGATATAGTAAATTGGCATGTTATAGAACTCTCTGTTTTCTATTTATCTCTACTTATCTCTCAAATAGATTCCAACTTTCTCTACCACTTAGTTCTAACACCTGGCTCCTTCCAGCTACGCTCCTTTTTACAGAGTAGATTGAAAACCTTTTGGTATACAAACCTTTAAGCATTGAACTTAAGCATTCATAACAGTATGAAATTAATGGAAATTAATCATTCTTTCACACTAGCCGTGTGTAGGACGCACTATGAAAGAGGTAGAGCCAGACTGAAAAATTCAATGCCATAGCCGGGATTTGAACCACGGGTCTTTTTGTTTCCGTCCAGCCGCTCTAACCATTTGAGCTACTATGGCAAACATGCCAACATGACATTATATTCTCCTACTGACTCGTGTTTTTCCCGGTTAACCACTAGGCGTTCTCATAAACACACGAGACAACTACCTTAATGGCGACTTACTATGCCAGGCTGAAGAATTCAATGCCATAGCCGGGATTTGAACCACGGATCTTCTTTTTTCCGTCCAGCCAGTCTAACCATTTGAGCTACTATGGCCAACGGGCCATTATGACATTTAATTCTCCAACTGACTCCCGGTAAACCACTTAGGAGTTCTCGTAAACGCATGAGACAACTACATATGTAATTGGTAACTAATATATAGCTGTATAATATCAGGTAGATAGGTATAGACAAGTGAGTCTTCTGCCCCTATTTATTCTTACCTATGCAACCCGCAATTTATCGTCTAATGGGAAAACATTGATCCTTTTAGCGTAAAAGCAGTTATTGCAGCTCTGCTCTTCTATTCGGTACTCCACGCTCCCAGCATTAATACTCACAGCCCTGAATGAGCACCAAGAAGTTTCGAAAAGCTTAAATAAACGGATTTCCATGCATATAACACCAGCAAGGTGATAAACGAATGTTTTCCCAAAGGTCAGCCGAGGGTACGTGGCAGCTGGTGGAGTTGGTTAGCTGGCTGGAAATGTGGTGATACGAAGGCTAGGTTGAAACGACGTCACATATTTTATTTTTCTTTCTCCCAATCTTTATTTTTCTTTCTCCCAAGATTTATGTTCTGTAGTTTACTTACTAAATTGTTGTTTCACTTGTGAGCCAAAGGCAAAAAAATTACAATCAAATAATTAGGAACCTATAGGGATTTGCTCGCCATGTAAGTTGGACCGAACTCACCCTTACGGCATGTAGTTGAAGCCCTTGACATTTAAAGGGTAACCATGGCTTATCTTTTACTGGGAGTCATGTTTAACTTTCTGACCCTTATTAGCTGTACCGTATGTTTTTTTTAAACCATGTGCCGAAGTTGGATTTCACTTTTAGCAGAATGTTAGCGACATTAAATTTAATAGATTTTGTTTCATGCTTATATCTCATGTTTCACTTTGGTTTTCTAAAATGTTTGAAACTTGGTTCACTGGGTCAAACAAAATGTCCACCATAATAAAACATCTACTAGGAACTACACATTTATAAGAATCTGCCAGTGGAAAACATGGCTATTATTGTACTTTTAAACACCTATGTTATACACGTGTTATTTGTATAATAATATAAAATTATAGGCCACAAGAGATAAAACAAAAGCTAATAACTTTTTGAGCTAATCATGAAGGATTTGAATCCAAGTTTAACGGGCAGACTGGTGAAGTAACCTGTATGATACCATTTAGCCGATGCTACTTTGATAGGGAAGGTTTCCTATATGCATTAAAAAACCACGGACCTAAGACCCACCTCGAAACTTTACACGCTTTCTACAGTTTCATATAGTATTTAAGCTCGTTTTGGTAGTTTTAATACAAATAAAAGAACTGCATTATCCATTACAATTACTGTATAAGCTAAAAACTGCCGTAATTTGTGACAAGCGAAAACAATCTACCTATTTCGTAGCATTTTTTGACATAGTTGTACCAGGAAAACAGGTGTTGGCTGAAAATTTAAATCCAATTGGTCCCACTGTGTAGATCTGCATTTTGCATTCCAATGTTATTGTCAACTGATGCATGTGATAGTTTGTTCCTTCAAGGGCGTGTTTAAAAAAATGCGCGAATATACCCTAGTGAATAAGGGTCTGTAAACTCTCTAAAATTATTACTGCAGCTTTCTTATCTAGGTATGGTGTTTTTAGAATCGACATACATAGTGATTTCTTTCTATTCCATACTACACTTATGCACTGAGTTATCTACCCGTTCTCTCTAAACTGTTCTACAAATCATCCATTAGGAGACATTCAAGAATGGCGTAAGTCAAATATGTTACCTAGCACGTTGCATAAATTCAAAAATAAATAGGAAGAGGTGACTCTCTTGGTATATATATATATATATGAGTTACAACACATTAAAATGGTGTGCCATTGCTTCTTAATCTCTTTGGGGATAAATGCTTAAGCCTATCAAGAACGTTGCTGTCTGTTTGTCGTTAAGTTATAATCAATAGAATATTAATAACATACTAAACATGATGTATATGTGGATCAGATTCAAAGCCTCGTTTGTAAGAAACTTCTGAAAATCTTGCATGCCATTTAAACTATATGCCAAGAATATTTATACCTGAGCACTTAAATTAAAACCGTCTGCATTTTCCACCTCATCGAAAAAATATATATTTTCCTCTCTTGTTATTTATTAATTAATTAATTTTAATTTCCACTGTTTGTTTCACTTCCAGATTACAATAGATGGAATAAAACAGTAACGCCAATCACAATAAAATTTGGTGTTGCAGTATCCATAAATTTTCAGCCCATGTCTTTTGAAACCATTTCTCCTGATTTATACTTTAGTGGAGAAGGAAAAGTTAAATCAATAACTGTCTGACGTAGAAGAGCAGTAGTTTGTGCTGTTACATTTAGAGTTGATTGCGAATCTTTTCTTGTTGCAGGTAAGTTGGTGCTATGAGTAGTCTCCTGGGAGAAGAAAACTTGTATAGCAGTTCCAGCGCTGAACCAGGTGGGAGTTGAGCACAATATTACAGCTCCACATTTCTTTTATAATTATCTTTTTCTTTCGATTCATAACGCATTGTAGGCATCACATTTTGTTAAAAAAACGTATTAGTACAAACATTTTACTACAACATAGCATTCAGGATTGTGATATGACTCATTGAGACATTTTAACTTAAATATTTGCTTACCCCGGAATTTTTCAAACCGTATTAAACATTTATTTTCGTTTCATTTGAATAAACATGTTTTCAGTGCAGATACTGATGGTGAAATTTAACACTAAAGCTAACTAAATATTTAGGATTCTACCCAAGATGAAATTGCAAATTTATTATATTTTTCTTTCTCCACTTAGTTCAGTAATCAGGCAAAATGTTGCATACAAAAATTCATATCCAAATTTCGCCGGAAATATATGTTTTGTTATTCCTAAATGTAAAAATACCATTGATTGAAACCGTCCTGTGGCTGTTTAGGTTGTGCAATTTTGATTAAAATACCATATGTTTCAGATGGTTTAACGAAAAGAAATATATATATATATATATATATATATATATATATATATATATATATATATATAATATTGAATGATCTGTTTTACCTCATAAGTCATCTTCATTTTAGAAGCCTTTGCATTAATGTAAACCGTAAGATTTAGCCAGCATCTTGATACATAAAAAATAAAGGTTTGGTTAAAGCACACTACGAAGGCCGTTCAATAAAGAATGATCATAATTTTTTACGGTCATAATTTTTCGCATTAAAATTCAATCTTATTATATTCTGTTAGCTTAATGTGAACCAAACAAGCCGCAGTAGTTTCACTGTTGGTATTCCTGGTTCCCGCCATTGAGAACCAGGCAAGTTCAGATATGTTCAGTATCACCTACCGCTGCAATGGAGGTAACATGTAGTTAAAATTGATGTTAGAGGAAGATCCGGAGTTTCATTCAAACGTAATCAGTGTTGATGAAACTTGGCTACATCATTTTGATCCTGAGAGCAAACAGTAAAGCTCAGTGTGGAAATCTGCTTCATCTCCAACCCCCCAAAAAGCAAAAGTGGTTGCTTCTGCTGAAAAAGTTATGGCCATCTCATTCTTTGATATTCATGGAATGGTTTATCAGCATGTTGTACCTGCACACACATCAGTAACTCGACAATAGTACAGGGATGTCCTGAAAACATTGCATGCCCATATATGGCGCAGAAGACCACATTTCCATGAAGCAGGCTGGATGCTGCACCACGATAATGCGCGTCTGCATATTGCCAACGTTGTTGCTGAATATCTTGAAAAAATCAACGTGAAGTTCATCCATCGCTCTCCCCATAGTAGGGATTCAGCCCCATGTTACTTTTTTTCTTTTCACTAACTTGAAGAAACTCCTTCGTGGGAGGCATTATCCATTATCAGATGCAGTGGCGAAGGCTGCGGAGCCGATTTTGAAGGATGTCAGAAAATATGGTTTCCAGGATGTCTTTGAAGACTGGCAGAAACGCTGGGGCAGGTGCATCCCATTCAGGGGAGACCATTTTGAGAATGACCATCAAAATTATGAGGATGAGTAAATCTATGTTGACCAAAAAAATAAAAAAATAAAGTGATCATTCTTTATTGAACAGTCCTCGTATTTATGTCAAATGTTTTGGAGAAACTATTTCCGAACTATTCCTTGTATAGGTCAGAACTTTCTGATTCTTCTACATTTCCCAAATGGAAATTCATTATTCATGGCTTTATGTCTTGGCGATACAAAGAGACTGGATCTTCAATAAAACCACATTCTCATAATTATCCTCCTGCACTTAAAGGAGGTAGCTACCGTTTAAGTTTTAGTGTATTCCCATATTTCCCATGGATTTACACTTTAGCCGTAAAATATGTTCTGAAAATAGTTGTGTCCATTAACATAGAGTTAATAAAGCAATGAGGGTTTATACAAATATTTGTGCAATATATAGTCACCTTAGTGCGGCATGCCAGATATTTATTTTAAGAGAATGCCGCTTTCATTTGTGCTGATTCATTCGTTCTGTCATCCTGGTGACGTGCATTATCGCTTTTGTTTTTCAGAGTTGAACAAAATAAAACCGCAAATTGCTATATAAAACTATTATCGAAGAGTTGGAACATAATAGAAGTCACTTAATTTAATAAACTGAATTAATTAAATTAACGAGCTTCACTGAAGTAAAACACGTTTTCATTCAGTTGACATTTTCATCCTCTGTTAAAATTCTGATCATTCCTCTCTCAGTGAGTAATGCACAGCAACACCGCATTTGTTCTATTGTTATTCATATCAGTTCCTAGAAATATAAACGGAGAGGGTGAACATATTTTTTTCACACCTGTAGTGAATGTGAAAACATATATTTATATAAATTTTGTATTGCCGTATGCCAATATAAAGATATTTAAATACATAAGAAATCCATATTAAGACATTTTTGAGTTTGAGATTTCTCAGATATGTCTCAATATACTGTTTAACTCTAAAGTTTAAAAAAGTATGGAATGAATATATGATGAGGTTACTGGCAGGAGCAGACAATGTGTTGCCTGGAGAGTGCTGTGTACAATCCATTACGCAGCTCTAAGTGTCCGCGGGGAGCACTGCTTTTTTTTCTTTCCAGCGAACATCCGCGCCATTTGTCCGATATCGCCATACGCCACAAACCTAGACGCTCGCACAGCATTAGAAAAATCCTAAAATGGAACCCAAGACCTTTAAACTGTGATCCTCAGAAGTTACCACGGAGCCATTTTTCTCAGCTCTCAAGAACACACACAAGAGTTGAATCACTGAACCACTCAAAGGAAAATAATCTCTCTAATACACTTCCGGTAATGCATTTGTGCTACTTATTAATACAAAATAACACAACCATGAAAAGAATATATAGATATTCACTTTTGGTATACCTTTCTGTACTTTCGGGCTACAAGTAAATATCAGCGAAAATAGAGATTTTATGACCCATCGTTCTCTGTCGTTTATAAATGCCCCAGGAAACAGTGCTTTCATTAAAATATTTCGTTGACATTCTCTCAATGGAGAATGTAATCTGTATGATGTGCGACATGTTGATGCCTCTCTAATATCTACATCGTTGATGCATCTAAGGCCCAGAGCTGCCGTGAATCTTTCTTTGAGAATGTGCATGATTAGGGTTTTATTAACCTTAGTTAAGATAACGAGGTTAATGGAAGCCAATACGCAAGCTATTTGAAACAAATTACCAACTATTTGACAATAAAGATTAAAATAGTTCTAAATTTTAGCAATGTAAACTATAACTATTGTAGTGTCCTATCTGCTATCCTATAAAATATTAAGAAATAAAGAATTTGTAGTATCTCACTCTTTCCGTCAAATCAATGAGACGCATAAGTTGTCGTGATTCGTTGAGATAGAAAACGACGAATCCCCTTGCAGCTACAGCCAAGTGTCAACCCACCCGGTGTCTCTGGACGATATGGAATGCCAATAATTCATTAGAGTATCATACTTCTTTGTAATATGAAATACTGTACTATACGAAAGAAAGTCACTTTGTTCTATGGCTACGCCACCAAAATTCCTATGAGGACTGTTCAATAAAGAATTATAATTTTTTTACTAAATATAATTTTTCGCACTAAAATTCAATCTTATATTCCGTTAGCTTAATGTGAAACAAATACTCCGTAGTAGTTTCACTGCTGGTACTCCTGGTTCCCGCCTGTGAGAAACAGGCGAGTTTAGATATGTTCAGTATCACCTACCGCTGCAATGGAGGTAACACGCGAGGAACAATATGCGGCTTTGAAATTCTGCTTTCGTCTCAACAAATCTTCAGCTGAGGCCTAATGTTACAGGGGGCCTATGAAGACTCTGCTCTTCTCTGCAGCACAGCTCGAAGGTGGTTTAAAATGTTTAAAGAGGGGAGAAAATCAATTACAAAGGAATGTGGAGCCGGCACTGCTCTTACGAAAGAAAACATCAACACTGCTACTGCCATTGTGAGAGAGGATCGACGAATTACCAAGATCACTTTCTGAAATACTGAACGTTTCATTGGGTGCCATCCACACGTTGGTGACAGAAACATTACACATGAGACGTGTTTGTGCGCGATGGGTTCCAAGACAAAAGGACATTCACATGCAGGTCTGCATGCAGTTAAAGCTGATGTTATAGGAAGATGCGGAGATTCTTTCAGACGTAATCACTGTTGATGAAACTTGGCTATATCATTTTGATCCTGAGAGCAAACAGCAAAGCTCAGTGTGGAAATCTCCTTCATCACCAACCCCCAAAAAGCAAAAATGGTTGCTTCTGCTGGAAAAGTTATAGTCATCACATTCTTTGATATTCGTGGAATGGTTTATCACCATGTTGTACCTGCACAAATATCAGTAACTGGACAATACTACAGGGATGTCCTGAAAACATTGCAAGTTCATATCAGGCGCAAAAGACCACATTTCCGTGAAGCAGGTTGGATGCTGCACCACGATAATGCACGGCCGTATATTGCCAGTGTTGTTGCTGAATATCGTGCAAAAATCAACGTGAAGTGCATCCCTCCCCCTCCCTATAGTTTGGATTTAGCCATATGTGACCTTTATCTATTCCCTAACTTGAAGAAACTCCTTCGTGGGAGGCATTATCCATCATCAGAAGCAGTGGTGAAGGCTGCGAAGGCGATTTTGAAGTATGTCTCAAAAATGGTTTCCAACATGTGTTTGAAGACTGGCACAATTGCTGGGAGAAGTGCATCGCATTCAGGGGAGACTATTTTGAGAAGGACCATCAAAATTATGAGTATGAGTAAAGTTACGTTGTCAAAAAAAATTATGATCATTCTTTATTGAGCAGTCCTCTCGTATTACAGTTGCCAAATATCACTCCTCTTATTCCCAACTTTTATTCTCTGATTTGCTAAATTGTAGTGAAAATTGTTTTCGTTTCTAATTGTCAGAACTGGTAGATGTATGTGCACTTTCTAGCCACTCTAATTACACGAATCTTTTTCTTTTCCTTGACCACGAGCTTTTTATTTTTATTTTAGTTTCTGTTTAGGGCCCAATAGGCCAAATGCTGGCAGTTATTTATTTTCTTTTCTTTAGAAACATAAAAGTTAACTATCTGGGCTCCAATGTTATATAGAATCATACAAATAAAAAATAGAAAAGGAATGAGGTTCAACATATTTATGGAAAAAATATCCACCCCCCCCCAGCCACCCTCAACCAATTCGCAATGGGCAAGTGTTAGGCAATAGTAGGAGAATCACACAAGTGGTAAACAGGTAGAATTACATAAAGGAAGGTTGGAGTTAGCGCATTTTATATCCTTTATAACCAAGGTAGAAAAGGAGCTGTACGTCGTTGTTTTGTTTTCCTTTCTTTTTTTTATTTTTCGTCCTCCAACGTTGTCACTATCGGACGATGAATGGAATGGGTGAAATGATGCTCAAATGAGCTTAGGGTCCATAAGGCTTATAGTTTCCCGATATTCGTCTTTTAGGATAAGGGAAAACTCCGGAAAAACCCTATCCAGGTAACTTACCCTGACCGAGATCCGAACTCGGGACCTCTTGAACGTGAGGCAGACACGCTACTATCTACGCTACCGAGGCGGTCGTACGTCGTTGTGTAACCATACTCAATCTTTCGGTATATAGGAAATGCCGCAGGTGCTGCATCCTACAGTCATCGTGATGATCCAGCTGAAGTAACTATGTGTAGGTACTCATTACCATCCATACGATGGACTGCTGAAACGCCGGATTCATTGTCGGAATGTTTAAATGCAAAATCTTGAGGCAATGTGTTTCTTGTTGAGCGACTTCACTGGAACGTCTAATTCAAGGATATTCAATTCTGCAAAACTTGCTCGCTTCCCCTACGCAAGTTATTTGCCAGCCACCAGACACATGCCTTGTATCAGAGACGGATGTATGTGTTAGTAAGGACTACATCGCAGTCCCATCATTGGAACCGAGTAACTACTAAACAAGTGGGTCATACTGTCACAGCCGCTGAAATGAATGACGTCAACTTCCTCTTTTTTGTTTACATTTGAGAAGTGCTGGTCTAATTACCTGGTTACTCTGACTACAAACTAATTGTTTTTTTTTCAAAGCTTAACTTGCTGGCTTACAACTGTTTGTCTACTGGTAGAACTGTAACTCTTATATCTCCCATTACAAAATAATTTTAATACATTCTGATTATTTATATAAGTCTCGATCACTTCTGTGTAAAATTTAAGATCTTTCAATTTAGTAATTCCGGTATTATTGTTATATAAGATATGTTAGTGAATTTGCTGTACGCGTTCTTCAAAAAATTTTCGGAAACGTAAACTAAAACTGAGTTATTACAAAGACATGGAAAAAGCGTATCAGCTTGATCAACTTGCAATTGAAACGGGACACGATGTAATACGCCTCCCACCTTACCACTGTCAATAAAATCCAATTGAGTTGGTGTGGGCTCAAATAAAAAGCGGAATTGCAAACAGAAATAATACTTTTAAACTGACGGACGTTAAACGACTTGTTCGCGAAGAAATTGACAAGGTAACACAACAGGACTGGGAAAACTGCGTGAGACATGCAGAAAACCTTCAAGAAGACAATTTTAAGAAAGAAATAACGCGTGACGAGATTTTGGAACCTATAATCATAAATTTGCAACACTCAGACGATGAAGACAGTGATAATGACGAATTGTCGCTTGACGTAACTGACATTGACAGCGATATGGATGACCAACTGGCAGTTCCACTGGATTAGAAAAACAGGTAATTCATAAACTATAATTATATTTATAGTATTTTAAAATATACATATTTTGCGAAAATTCTTTCTCCAATTTTGTTTTTGGCAACTGCGTCATTGTGACAGTTTGTAAAATATGATTTGCTTACGCTTACGTCTGCGCTAAGCAGACCTGCGTGTTGTATGGGTGTGCGAGAGGGAGGGAAATATAAAAGGAGTGGGGTAACAAGCTGACAACGCTGAGTGTGATACGACATCTGATTAGCTGGACTCCAGATCTCTTCCCATTTGTAACGCATAGCTATTCTCAGCGAAGTCAAAATATACATTTTATTGCTCATGAAATTACCTTTAACAATCACGGGACTTTATTAAAAATTATGAGACCTTTTTGATAAAAACAGAACATTTTTGAACTCATGTGGCCCAATTTTGGCGGACTTTAACTTTCACATAATTGCATAATTTTTTAAAGGGTGCTGAACCAAATTACCATGTTAGTTACGTTTTCATCGGATACTTTTTTTTTTTTTTTTTTTTTTTTTTTTTGCCCGTCTGGGTAGCGTAGATGGTAGCATTTCTGTCTCACGTTTATGAGGCTCCAAGTTCGGATCTCGGTCAGGGTGAGTGACCTGGATAAGGTTTTTCGGGGATTTTCCCTTATCGTTAAAGACGAATGTCGGGTAACTGTAAGCTCCATGGACCTCAAGTCATTTGAGCATCATTTCACCTAATTCAGTCACCGTCCGATATGACTTAACGTTGGAGGACGTAAATTACAACAACAACAAAAAATCGGAAGGTTTGTCCTTTAGATTGCCGTCCTCTGACAGAAAAATAAACGAACACACACGTACGCATATGGCTGTAGTACGAAAATTTTCTGAAGGTGTCTTTATGGTATTCAAGGAGGCTTTAGATTTAATACAGTATACTCCGTTTTATACTAGAGGCAAACAGCAGAAAACGCTAAAAGGAAGAAAATCAGAAATCAAAAGGGTAACAACAATAAAACGGATGAGAGTTCTTTACGTGGTTATTATATAGCCAATGTTCATATAGCATAACTAAACAGCTTTGAGGATCCAATTGTAACTGTATAAAAATAAGTTTATGATTTCGTAATGTATAAAAAGTGAATTAACAGAACAATTCCTAATGTGCAAACATTTTTACGGTAACAAGGATATCCTTAATTTGGTTAGCACTTAAAAACATTTAAGCTTGGAAATAAATAATTTATTGGCCCATAGTAAGGAGAAAAGTTGCTTTACAGCATCTGTAAAGTGGAGACAAAACAAAGAACAGAGTGTTAATGTGTTTTAAGTTCAAAATCACAATAATTTATCAGTAGTCGATTACATATCACAGTTACATATATTTTTGCACTAAATCTGACCATTTTACCTCTACAAACAAAACTACTTATTTCCGATATACCTAATTACGACATAATTCACGAATTGTCAGTTGTAATAAACCTATAAACCATGTTTGTGCAGGTAAATCATATTTGCTGTGATTGCGGTGTCAATTAAATCACCAAGTTAATCAGAGATTTAAGAGTTAAGCAAAGACAAGAATAAAATACGAATGATACAAGGATGTTAGAAATATAAACAATATATAATTACAAAAGTGAGAGTTTACAAGAATAGTGAATGAATTAGAGCCATTTCGACAACCGAAAAATGCCAAAAGATAAACTCTAAATATTAATTAACCTTTTCACATTTGTGCAAAAATAATAATCTCTTTAGCAGGCTATTAAAAACAAGAAATCCCAGGTAGACGAAAGACAAAAACCTAAATGAAACCGCGTTTAAGCACTTAGAGTGGAGCGGGGCTATTCCACTCATTTCAAATTTATGGTGTTATAAAACAAACAAAAAACAATTTTTATGTTAAACATAGAGCAGAGTAGTCTTTATAAATCCCTTAAAGAATACATGTTATAAACACACATACTTTATGGAAAGATAAAATCGAACTGAAAAATTCAATGCCATAGCCGGGATTTGAACCACGGATCTTCTTTTTGCCGTCCAGCCGCTCTAAGCAGCCGCTGGACGGCAGCCAGAAGATCCGTGGTTCAAATCCTGGTTATGGCATTGAATTTTCTGCCCATGATTGTTGGGCAGTAAACCAATTTGCATATTTCGGGCGTGATAGCCCCATGAGCGGAATAGCCACGCCCTACCCCATAATATCCTTAATTTTTATCTTTTCCTTCTATGAAAATCAGATGAGGTATTTTTTTTAAAAAAAAAAACTAAATAGCTAAATAAGCTAACTTCTAATTTAAAATTTTTGCCTACAATATGTAGTAAATGAGGAAACCTGTTATTCTCGCATTGTATTTATAATATAATCATTTCTGATAATTTTAGTTAAAATACCAATATATTTAGTGCACTTGTAATTACCTCAATACATTTGTAGGGTTCTGTATCAGGTTTAATTATTTTATCTAATGGTTTCAACCGTAATTTGAAATAATAAGGTACACAGAATTGTGAAAATAAAAAGAAATCTCCACCCCCCAATGACGAGTAACAGGATTTAAAGTTGGTATAGTTGCAGACTGTTTTAAGTAAACGACATGGATTATTATTAATAGTCTCCAAAACTGTAAAATCGGGGATTATGAAGCAAATTACAATTTAGATTTTCTTTCCTTTTGCCAGCATTTGCCGATATATTGTCTTCAGACACATTATAAATTTATGAATATTATGAAACAGACTTTATGTAAATAAATATTTTGTAATTTTCTAGATGATGATTATCCGGGCCTGTAGGCCGTGGTCTATTGGAAAATAAACTTCCAGACGTTTCGTTCGAAACTGTGCCGAACATCTTCAGTGGCGTGGCCGTAACACTCTCGTACCTTCGGCTGCGACTGATTCATCATCTACCAAATGACTCCGGCCGTGAAAGCCTACGCACTACAATATTTTGTAATGTTAATCAGGTAGTTTACACTTTCAATTTAACATAAGAAACACATTATTAATGCATGCTCGTGTTTTATCCAATAGGATTACTAAATTCTCTACTATATATTAGGCACAAATGTATTTAAAATGCAGGTAAAAATGAGTGGGTTGAAGTAAGCACAGTATTTCTTTCCAAAGCAAGTGCATGTCCAAATTATCATTACTTTTAGAACTATAGAAATATCATGTGTTTTAATAAAGTTGAAGTGTAATTACCAGAAACATACGTATCGGCTAAACATTGAGGAAACAATTCTGGTTGTATCCAGGGACATAAAGTGAGATCCCTTTTGTTGGCAGAGCTGAATTGAGTTTCGCTCACCTCCCCTCTCTCGTACATGGTGACATTCTTGTATTGCCGTAATGAGAACCACTTGCGGTTCCTGAGCAGAATTTTAATATTTAACTACCATTGTTCTCTTTTAACTTACTTTCCGTGACTTCAAATAGATTTTTGCGCCCATTTCCACAGAGGGTTCTCTCTCCTCCACCCCCGCCCTCTCTCTCTCACCGAACTAGATTAAGCATGAAGACGTGAAGAGTTAAAGATTTAATTTTTGCCATCTCGAGCTGTGTTTCACAGAATCTTGGCTGCATAAAATATTATTCCTTATTTTCCACTAAAAGACCGGTAATGAGTTGCACCTTAAACTGACTTGTTAAAGCTGAATAGCTAACATTAATTCGCTGCAAGTATTCTTAAAACGGATACATTATGTACTGCTACAGCAAAATTGTGGTTTAGCCTGCCTCGGTAGCGAACATCATAGCATCTCTGAGGCAGGAGGTCCCGAGTTCGAATCTCGGTCACGGTGAGTTACCTAGATAAGGTTTTTCCCAAGTTTTACCTTAACCATTAAAGTCGAATGTCGGGTAACTCTATGCTCTGTGGATCACGGGCTCATTTGAGCATCATTTCATCTATTTCATTGTCGTCCGAATGACTTAACGTTGGAGGACCTAAGTTAAAGGTTTTGGTTATTTAGCGTTTGCAGTTACGAACACACATCAGTATTATCGAGTTTTCTGTTGTATCATATTGCCCAGGATTCTCAACCTAGTTTAATCCTGCTGTAAACATCTGGGTGGGAAGGGAGACAAAGCTTTTGGGACAGAAAACGGTTAAGCTGTTGATTACCTTATCGAAGTTAATGGACGTTTTCTTTTATTTGCATGCACGCGATAAACCTCTCCTTTAAGTACAGTACTTTAGGTAATTTTCTTATCATTGCTATGCGTGAGCTAATTTTGGAGAGGAAAAAGCATGCAAATATTTCGATTCCTATTTAAAACGTAATAGACCCACATTTCATCTTTCTACTTCACATACCACATGGATGTGTTGTGTATAATATATACAGATTAGACAGAAGACAGATGAAATTATACACACTGTTAACTTGTTATGTTAAATTAAGCTGCATTTTATGTAACAATTACTAAAGCACACTGCTTGCATTCCTTAGCAGGCAGCTCTTTCGCAACGTGGTCTGTATAATATCGAGTTGAATGCTGCTTAAGATGTTATTGTTTATGGTTTGGAGTTGCTTCTGATATTTAACACTGTTTTTCCTGTACATCCCGCGTACTTCACAAGCCCAAGTACACTTACACTGACTCCCATAAATAATCAGACAGACTTTGCTTTTCAATATGGAGAGCTCTATAAAGCAGGATAGATATGTATATCAATCTCCAGGTACTCCTTGTGTTAAGCAAAATTCATTTGGTGTGAACATCCATTTTAGAGATTGAAAATGTGTCTGAAATTAGAACTTCCCCATTCAAGCTTGTTTACATCATGAGTTAACGACACAAAAGGTATCGGACAGCACAAATGATACAAACGAGTAGATGAAGTCTGTCAGTAAACAAAACAACATCGTAGAAGAAGTACCTAAACTGTACACCCAGAAGAAGGCAGCATCATATTATGGGGCCCAGAGGTAAGCAGAGTACCTTTGAACAGACACAGTTGGTGATCTGTCACTATGAAAAGAACAAAACATACCGGGAAATAGCAGAGATTGAGAATCTTAGCAAAAGTACAGTTAGATAGTGACATAGTACAGTTAGTATTGACATAATTCACCGGTAAGTATGAATACAGAATTGAATGTCGAGCAAAGTCAGGGCTACCAAAACTTCTTACCGATAGGCAGGAGTTACATAATGAGGAAGGTAAACTGAATCGGGTATAAGTGCTCCGGTGATTTGTGCTGAGATTCAGGAAGAACTGGGACTGACAGCCCTAAAACGGTTAGAAGGGCCATGCGAAAACAGGATTTTAATGGTCCCGTAGCTAGAGAAAAGCCATACATTTCCAGCAAGAACAAAAGGTAGCGATTACAATTTGCCAACAACTTTGTTAACAAGACAACCGATTGGTGGGACCAAGTTATTTTTTGTGACGAAAGCAAATACTCTGCTTTGTCCGATTATTTATGAGTGTCTCTGTATGTATATGCAATTTAAAATTAGTAAGCTTTTCATCATGTAGTAGGCCGGTGCTTCAGCCGAAATGAAACACATTCGAGGCATACCTTTAAAAAGTGACGAGTGGCGATAATCGCGCATTGTTTCGCGGTGCTTAAAGAAAGAAACTCGGAATTGTCTATAAAAACATTGAGAAAGAAACTGGCGATTCTCTTGGTGTTTCCGCAAGTAGTGTACATTCATTGTGTTAGAATGGAACAGCAAGCCTCCGGAACTCTAAGAACATCGAGAAAATCGCGTAAATGCAAACAGCGCGTGGAGAAATACAACGATTTTGCGAAAAGTGCCATACGCAGTAAAGTTCATGACAGAAATGATGCAACTGATAGATTTAATAAGTTAATTTGTAACCCAAATCTATTTATTTATTGTCTAGAAGTTAGCGCTGCCATATGTATTACTAGTGTTGCAAAACTTAGGTGCGTGCATGTAGCGTCTAACACGTGGCGAGTTGAGTCAGCTCCGCCTTGTTGTTTATAGCAGGATTAAACTAGCTTGAGATAGAGTATACTCAAATTGGCTTAATCATATATTTCAGTGAGGACGGCCCATCCTTTTAATTTTTCCAGCACAGATTTATGTAAGCATTCTCTGCCTGGGTGGAATTTTAACAGCGATTAATTCCCCCAAGTGTCTGTTTTGGACACCAAAGAAATGTGAGGTTATTTCCTATTGCCTTCTGTTGGCATTGCCGTCTTTGCTACTTATTTTTATAAATGGCATTTTTCTGATAATGCTTAAATGACCTCACAATTCGAAGCATATCTATATCTGAATAATTCGTTGACATCAGAAGCTACTAAACACAACGTATTTATCACTTAGGCGTTTAACATAGCGCAAACGTTTCACTTGAAATAATGTTGCGCATGCAGAACAAAACAAACGCATCCTTGAATCGAACACAACTAAAATACTGAGTCACAAGTAACATCTGAACTGCATGAGACACTTCATTGAACTCAATTGTATTCTACTCATTTCAACAGTTTACTGTACTATCTATTTCGGGACCTAGTTAGCGCCGAATGCAAACTTAAATTCTGAAAAAGGTTAAAAGGAATCCTGTGAAACGAGGAACCTACAACCTACATACTGCCTGCCCATCACAAGAAGGCAAGAGAGGAATGGAGGGGAAGAGGGCTTTGAACTGTTTATCTCCTCTGTTACTGGATCTGTTTGCTAGGAAATGAGTGTATGAAAGTGCACGTGAGTCATCCATGTTTACGTTACATTCCTCTAACTTACCTTCTGAGCAGGCAGTACCATGACTGCTGCACTGAGGAAGACTCGCCTAGCTGCATATACCTTATCATCCAGGTAACCGGACAGGTTCATTCCGGCCACTGTGGTTTCAGCTGCGGTCAGAATATATGTTATATTGTTATTCTTAAAAGTAAAATTGGTTGCACTTTCTGTTCAAATGATCTTTTTCTTCTGATTCAAAGCCTATGTGGAGAAATTCCACACATACTTTGTGTAACTTAAACAACAATAATAGTTGTAAGGATCTCGGATATTTTAAAGGATGCTATGTAGTCATATAACAGTGTTGCATGATGGAAGAGCACATTTATGTCTTACTTATCAGGTATTGCTTATAGAAGACAGTAACGATACGATTTTACATCCAATAATCAATAGTAAGCCTGTTACATCTGTGAGACATTAGGTTTATAATAAATAGAACCTGGCTCTTGCTCCGAGACACCGTTGGTGTAATCAAACTTATAAAAACAACTGAAACTGTTGTGTTGAAAAATCCTACCTGGGAAAATAACACCACTATTCCAACTCATCTACTCATAGAAGGTCGTAGACGGTCTACTAAAGTAAATATTCCTAAATGAGTGTAAATTACGGAGACAACACTTGTCTACATGTATTGAGTCAATTGACTCAATTCCGAACATCTACTCGCAGATACCGATCGAATTTTAAGTTATCTCCCTCTTAGTCAAGCAATGTTATAGAACCTGTATTTTCAAATCGTCTAATCCTTCGTGTATATATTTAGCACTAATAATGGACATAAGTTGCGAAAATATGAGTATCTTTAGGCTTCAGCAGACATACCAAAAAGAAGAAAGTAAACATTTTGCTAGACAGATATTCAGAAACAACTTTCTTTGGCTTTTAGGGTAGTAATTAAGAAAATGGTGATTAACCAAGTTTTAAAACTCCTTGTAATAATTATTTTTATTTCTCTCACAGCTCTTTGCGTATAACCCAAGATGTAATAGCGAGTAATAACAACACACTAACTGATGTTGTGACAATACATTTGAATTCTTTCTTATGCAAATGGGGAAACATTGGTGCTAATAAATAACTATGCTAATAACTATGATCAATAAACGTCTTAGGCGTAGCTGGTAAAGAAGACGGCAAATTTCCGCAAGGTACTTCAGAAACAGACAAGTCGTCAAAATCTTCGCTATTTGAGACAAGTTAAATGCTGCAACACTTATGGTAGTCACGTTTCCAAATATCATTGATCAGTAGCCATAATTGATTTCAGTCCTAGGCTGCTTCTTAAGCAATCCATTGACTCATTCGTAATCTAATGCAGTGAAATCTAGTTGACAAGTAATAGAACAGTCTCCTCCAGTGCGCTTCATTTCTTCTGAACATCGCCTTGTGAGTGAATGTGAACGAAGGAACAAAGGGAGGGACCCTCAACTGTTTGTAACTAAATGATCATCTCAGTCATATGCTGCTTTTTCCGGTAGAAGAAATGGCTTTTCTCTGAGAAATTAAACGTAATTATCTACTGAAAGGGTACCACGCATTATTGGATTGATACTCATTTCATTTGAAATGCAACTTATTTAGACCAATTGAAGCCATTTTAATCACGCTATGTGGGTTCACAGTTTCTTTGTCGAAGGTGGCTGCGTCATCAAAGACTATATGACCTAAGAATCCCACGTTAGTTTCCATGGGTTTCAATAACAAATGAGAAAATTCGCAGTGACTTTCTTTAAACATCTTCTGTTCTTGAAGTGGATAAGGACGAATTTAATACGGTACAACATTAAAAACTTATTTTGGGCTAATTTTCATGTCATAACTGGTATACTTGCACTTATTTTTAAGCTGCATTGTGTCTTTAACTTCAAATGTTACTGGAGACCTCGAAAGGGGTGTGTTAGAAGTCTCCGAGTAATCATAATTGGTGATGTTATTCCTGGAATTCGCACCTCAGACAAGCTACTTTGGTTCCAATGCGGGACATTTTGTTTGGTAATGTAATAATAATGTATCTACATACTCGTCATTTCAATTAAATTGATGTATTTCTGTAACTCTTCTACAAATTATCGTTACAACAATTTATTCCAATATATAGTTTTCTTTGATCGAGATAAATCCTTGCAGGAGTTCTTTTACTACACAATTCGTTGTAGGCTTAACGATTTAGCTGTACTCAAATCACTAATATGCGGTCCAAACTAATGACTTTTAAATGCTTATGTCCAAATTATCACCAAATACAAATTAAGTGGTGTAAAAGAAATAATTAAAATATTAAGTTAAGCAAAATGTTGTAATATATTATTTTTATTATTTCTTATAGTCTGAATGTTTTACAAAATTGTGCAAAATCCATTCATAAAGAAGAAAACTGCACACGGTATTCGCAGAAAACTGGGTATTCGTGTGTTTTTAATCTATAAGCATCGCAAATATAATAGGTTTTAATTAAAATAGTTGAGCAGTTATATTATATTGAGTACTGCCAGATCTTTCACCGAAAGATGTTAAATGAACCGCAGAAACCGTAAAGAAAATTGTATATAATTCACTCTTTCTCTTCTGGGCTGATTTACTGTTGAAATATTACATTTACTTCCAGGAGATCTCTTTCCTCAGTAGTAATTATAAATATTTTTATCTAGAGTTGAAACCATTCATACTTGCAGTTACTGGTAAATGTATTAAAATTAATTAATAGTTGATGTAAAATCGTGCATGCTTACAATTAACATTCTGTAGTTAGACCGTAAAAGCCATTTATATTTGCAACTATGGCAGTTAATGTAATAATTTTTGGGGTAGTTTATTTTAGAGTTACAAGCAGCTATGTAGACTCCAGTTAGGGTGATACTTTTTCTTACTACGGAGGGATTCGACACTTGCGACCAGACTTGAACTATTGTACATATGCCCCTAGTGGGGCATCCCCGGGAGGGGACAGAGAGGGCGCCCTCCTAAGGAGCCAACTTACGGTAAATCATCCTTTGGATGTGAATCATTCGCAGCTGCAGTTATTAGTAATTATGTTCAAGATAACTCTACATCTTAATTCTTGCAGTTATTAGGAATTATAACCAGAATAGTTGGAGTTGAAATTATTTATGCATCATGTTATTCATACATCAATATCATCACCCATTCTACTTTCTTATAATTCATAACTCTATGATTATTACGAAAGCTGTTACTGAAACAACCTTTTAAGATCACCAATCATATAGTTGACGATTTTACATTTACTACGTTAATTACGAGCATTTTGCTGTTTATAACTTTGTTTTTATGCGAAACCGGTAACAGTTTTCTAGTAAATAGCTTTATAGTTGTATAATTTTTAATTGTTTCAAAATGAAACATCTGACAGGTACTTGTTTAATACATGAACTTTAACTCCGTAGGATAACGTATGTACACAGTAGCTGTTCACGAAACCCTTTTTTAGGCTGAACGCTATTCCATTTTGTTTCGTTTGATGTGCTTTGCTGTTCGCCTTTTGTTCCTTGATGAAGCAAAGCAAAAGGATGTAATTATAATCAAGCGATTTGATCACCCGCGCAAGATAAAAGCGAAGCTGCTTTTTTAATGGAATGAAGTTGCATGGTAATCAACCATTAAGCTCGTGCAAGATTAATTTAAAATGCATGGTATATTGTTAATTTGTTTAAACCTCACCATCACAAGAAACGCGTAATATGCAACACGAATTCAGGGGGAAGCTGAAGTTATGCTGAAATGCCAAGCCATGAATAAATTTTTAGCATTATGTTGGTTAGAAAGTCTGGTATATATAGTTCAGATTCGATTTCTATGTGGACGATTGCGTTGAATAGTTAATTTTTTAAAGTTCAAAACACATAGAACGGCGGAGTCAGCAAAATCGTAATTTTGCTGTGTTCATCATATGATAGACTATTATTGTGTGTATATACAGTAACTGGGAGAGACTGGGAGAGATGGAATTAATGGAATTTCTCAAAGGCATAATGATGGATGATAGATTCATGTACCATAAATGACAAATTGGGTCATTTTAGAATGCTGCAAAGCACACAGGAAGTAATGGGATTCAATGGCCTGCATGGAATTCTACCAGATGATGCTTTTTTGCCTTCGTTAGCCTAAAACTGAGCAGCATTCATGTTTAGTTTCTGAATGCCAGACATTTGATACCAAACCAATATGATACGAAATCATCCAGAAGGCTGACAGAGACCGTAATCTTCAGTGTCTCGGCTCAAACATTGCCGTATCCTTTTCCTCTCGCCGCTGAAATAGGTCCGACCTTCATTCACAAACTAAAGCTTGTGTCTTGGGCTTGATTTAAACCAAAAGAGGACTTCCCAGATATGATGTGTAGGGCAGATAATAAGGAGACTGACGCAGCTCCTGTCACCTAGGAACACTGAGACGACATATAACTTGAGTTTAAAAAAGACTTGTCAAGTTGTTAAAAGTGGGATATGTTTTATATAAAATATGAGTAGCTGACACGCTTAATTTGTAAGATTACTCACTTAGACTAGGCAGATGTTCACCATTTCTTCCTAAAGCGCTTTTCGGTCTTTGCTTCAGACCATCTTCAGTGGGGGCTGCTACAACTACTGTCGGCGGACATAAACTTGACTTTCCAAGAAACTTAAGGCTCCTCCCCTTGACGATCTCCAGATTTTCAATACCAATATCTGGGACCGGAACATTAGATTTGGACACAGATGATTGGTTGTCACCTGTGACATTAACTGCTTGGAGTTGCTTCATCTCTGGATGTGAAGAAGTTGAACTGATGGAGTATTGTGGCAATAACTTGATACCAGAAAGATATTAACACAAAAAACGAATAAATATTAATAGATGACATATGCCAGAATAGACATATGCCATAATGCTAGCATATACTCCGGAGACCGCCACAGTGACAAAGCCACTCTGCGAAGGTCAGTTAACTCCCTTTGCAATTCCTGTAAACAAACAACCCTGCTCTATGGTCTGTTTTGCCCTCAAGACAAATTTGGTGCCATCCAGTCCGGAACCAACCCTTTGTTAAAATCCCATGCGTGCGCGTGACAACAGGATATAAGATTTTGGCCGACGCGCAGAGCACATGCTTTCGCATAAAATTTTTGCATGCGGACTGCTAGAGAAAGCGCCTCTGATGTTAGGTCCGAAACTGGAAATGCTGAACACTGATCTCAAGTGGGGATAGTTACCAGCCAATAGAAAATTGACATTTGTTCATAAAATTTTGAAAACTCCAAAAATACCTAAAGTGGAGGTAATTCAAAATGATGGCGGAAAGTAGGTTTTGCTAGTAAGAAAACTTCGGTCCTGAGTTCTACGTGAGACGGACGCGCATTTGGCACCGCCTAACAAGTACACTTCCGCGCCATGCACAGAGAAATTGCAATATCTAACAATCTCTTCAGTGAGGATTAGCACAAAGAGTAATATATAGGGAAGTCGTTAGTTATATCCAATTCGACTACACAGTGCTGCTGCCTCCGTGCTTCACATCACAACATTGACAGTGACGCTAAACACAGCAACCAAACCTAGGCGAGCAAAAGAGCCTAAGGATAACAATAAACATCTGTCTACCAGATTCGTGGTGTCATCATTCAAACCACAACCAGTAAGCACGCACCCACCTCCGCACCCCACCAATCCTTAATTGTGAGGCGTTGAGCACAAGGGAGAGGTCAACGAGGTTCATTACAGGCCAGACAATCTCAAGACTCTGCCAAATTGAATAAAGAAAAGACTAGGAAACTAAAAGCATTGGACGTTTCCGTGTTTGATAACGTATTAGCAATTTTGAGAGAAAGTCTCTTATCTCAAACTGCGTGGTTGGCAGCAATTACTATGTAAATCTTGTTTTCGTTGCTTCTAGTATTGTATTAGTTACATTCATTAAGACATCTGGACAAGATGTATGGAGTCACATCTAAGCATGAATGATATTACTCTACAGACACTGTTTCGTATCCTATTGGGTCATTTATGTTATTTCAATAACGACTTGTGTATTAGGTAAATCAATGGTTTGGCAGAGTATCCCTTGTTTGCCTTGCCTGGTTAGCGGATCATCCACCGCTCCATTGTTTGGTGTTGTGAGGCACATAGGCTGCTCCTACATAAACAAAGAGATTCACACCGAAGCTGACATAATTATCATACTACACCTCATGTCCTTAGGAGTCAACCTTTACTCTGTAATGGAGCACATGATACTTCGTCCTCTTTGGTGACTAAACAGAACGTTAGTTATTATTGGGTTGTAGGAGATTCTTTACAAAAGTTCACTATGCACTTATGTCTAGCCTTTATCATATTTAATATGTCATTGGGTTAAACCGTGCCTTCAGTAGTACAATTTGTATAATATGGGCAAGTCCTTTTACAGGGGCGGCTCTGCGCGAATTGATTAGGTGAGTCGGAAGATTAGCTAACCTAAATTCACAAAATCAGCATCGCAAAATCGGATGTTATACTGGAATAGTGGTTCTGAATTTCGATGGGGCTTCCCTCTGTATATAAATACAATGGTTCCTTAAAATTACCTTTATTTAAAGAGTTCTCGCTTTCATTATATCCACGAATAGTAATGGGATATTGCATGAAAAGCCTGTTAAGCTTATCGTTGTCATGGTATTTTACAATATATAGACGTGAACTTTCCCGAAGAGCATCTGCAATTTTGTTAGTGCTTTTTCCCAGCTCCATCAATCCAACACTGTTATGTTCCTGATACCCACGAGTCTTAAATGTTTTGCTGTATTTTGAAGATGCTCCGCCACAAAGTTTTCTAAACATAGCACTGGTGTTGGCTTACCAATATTTACCACGTCATATTTGTCATCATTTTTTTCATAAAGAAAAGAGTGTTTGGAAAATAGAACACAACAAATCGTGGGTGGATTCATTGTAAATCTCTTAAATATGAAAAATCAAAAACTTCACATATCAGATAATAATTACTGATCACATAAAATTTACGTCTTTACACAGGATTCAAACTGATAACAAACAGTAGCACATCACACTTGAGGCTCGCTTCAAGCGGTTTATCGCTTGTACCAACAAATTTCTTTTCATATAAACGAAAAAGTAGGAAGAAGTTCTTGTATTGTGTTGGCAACAGCAGTTGGTGCGGAATACACGGCTTCTATGAATCGAATCCGTAGCCATAGCCATGGTAACCAGCAATGCATTCTGCCCCACCAACTTCTCCTCACCCACCGCAAGTGTTACGGGCATCTTGGCCTTTAAATAACGAATCGCTAGTCAAGAAGTAATCTCTTTGCATTATCGACGCGCCTGCACCATGAGAGCGGCTCCATTACAAAATCTAATTTGGAGAACTTTTATGAAGGAAAATTAAATGCTAAAACGTAAAACATAACCATATGAGTTACTAAAAGACAAGTAGGTGTTTCGACGATTCAAACGTATCAAGGAAGAACCGTCCCTGTCCTTTTAAATCATCTGGTGAGTACCTTCGTTTCCATGCTTGTGTGAATCTTACCTTATTAATCTGAAATCTTTGGCTTTATCTATTTTGGAAATGGCCAGATAATGTGCTTCCCCTCTCGGGAGGATTTATTTCGCATTAATTTACTAAGCGGTGACTCTTTAACATGCTCTCTGTTGACCCGGCAAGTATTGCGAAGAAAAATGGTGACCTAACTGATACTACTGCGCCGTTAAGACAGACTTTTATAGTGTCTCTTCGACGACACCTGAGGTATTTCAATATATAAAGCAGAGAAATAATGGGATTTCAGTGAATTAATGTACATTATGGTATGTTATTATCATCATTATTTAAATTGATAACATATGTGATCTAAAATAATCCAGATATGCACTTAATGTGCTCTGCGAGAATATGATCAAAGTATTTGAACTTTACGAATGACATACATATTTAGCGAATTTCATTTTATAGTAAAGCATGAAACACAAATACCAAAGCCGTTGCAGATCATACAAGCCGTTATTCTTTCATAACTACTCTTTCATATTAGCCGTGAGTGGGGGCATTAGGATGGTATATTGAGTCACATTTTTAAAAAGTTTAATGTTGCCGCTGTGCCTCAAATCACATATGTTCTGCTGTTTTAACAACGGACCCCCTTACCATGAACTGTTCCTCCCGGTACCCTGGTTAGCGTTGAAGGCGATACTAAATATTAGACATACCGTCAATGGTACAATAGTTTTAATACTGGATCTTATATTTAATCCTGGGTCTTTGATGGTACTATTCTGTCATTCTAGTGTGTGAATAATTTGGCAAATGAAAATGACACCGACTAAAAGATTGCAATGAAGCTTTGAAATTCAATTCTGCCCTTAAAAGTCTAACGGTTAACATCTGATAAGTTTTATATCGCTTTGACGGATTGTATAGATACTTGATTAAGATGAGAGTGTTAGTGTCGTGACAAATATTTGTCCACTCATGGACCGAAATCGACATAGGATGGCATACAGGTGTAATTAGCACAAGATCAGTACCTCGAAGAAATTTAGCAGCTATGCTTTTTTGTAACTTATTTAATTGCAGTATCTACGAGCCTCGTTTTGGATATGTATATTGTGATCATCATTTTCATACACACCCTTGTCCATAAACTCTTTGTTTACGTGCTAGAGACCTAGAAGAGAAACTGTAGGCTCTCCTACAAGCAACAGATTTGGTAATAATTCATGTATCTAATATATGATGCATCCCGAATGTCAACACCATCCTAAACTTAAAGGTTCATTTTATACATTTCTGGATACGGTCACGTGGAAATGAACAACGGCGGCCTTGTGAGCAAAGCATAAGTGCTTTTCATTTCGGCAAAGACATGCAATAGAGACTTGGCTCTGTCAACATTACACAACAGTCTTTACCCATCTTATTCATGTTCTGAAAACTAAGGAGGCGTTAAAAGTGGAAGAGACAGCTTACATTAACCTCTTGTATGTTTGCCGACATGCCTTACCAGCACCAGAGTTTAAATTTTTCCCATGAGTTTGGCATGTTTTAACCAGGCGAAGAACAAAAGACACATCGAGATTTCGGGGGAACATTTTCGGAAGAGTAAAATCACATGTAAACAAATAAGGATATGGTAGGCTTTAATGCTATTAAATAATAACGCTATATGGTAGGCTATTTTAATGCAACCATAGAGGGTAGTTTAGACAGGACCAACATAAAATAAAAGATTATAAATTATTATGTAGATCCATGTTGTAGTAACCGAACCATCTCCCAGAAAACTCAGACACGCCACCACTGATCATGTTCACCGCAGACGTGAACGAAACGTCTGGATATTCAAACGCCAGCAGACCACGGCTGCTGAGCCTGGAAAATTCGTTTATCTACAAATTAGACTCCAGCCGTGAAAGCTTACGACTATTCCAGATTGGGTAGTTTAACGATTCTTAACTGGAGAAAGAATTTCTTGCTATGTTTTGTCTATTTATAGTACTTAGTACAATTTATATTACTTAGTACAGTTAGTAACGATCATTTAATTGCTACGATGTTTATTCTCAACATATCAAAGACATTGGAGTGCTTTACTTCAGTTTAATTATCTAATGTAAATGGTCTGCAGTATTTTACTTGTATATTAAATGGAGAGAATCTTGTGGGTGCGTACCTGCATGCAGTGTGTTAAATAAGTATGTATATTAAATAATTACCATTAAAGAAAAATTGGACTCTGTTCTGAAGTTTCTACTGCTTAAGTTGCAAACTTAGGAGCTCTAAGTTTTCATTTCCTGCACATCAACCTGAGTTTAAAGAGACGTTTTATCACTACATCTACATCCATTGCAATGTGTAACATTGACTGAATTTATCCAAACTCTCTCCTTTCTAAAATAGGATCTACTTTTATAAAATCTTGTATTCTATCTATATCTACGCCGTCCTTAGCTTATATGGCGATGTAAACAAAGCGGAAAATGTACTACTCTGCTGGCAGCTGTGTTTGGGGTGAATATTCGAGTTATTTTACTCCCACGTGTCAAACTTCTGCACTGTCGGAGAACTTCTATTCAAGGGTTTGCTTTGCTGTTTTCGATGTGCCTGTGCTGTGTAATTGTATATATATATATATATATATATATATATATATATATATATATATATATATATATATATTTGTAGGCTAAAAGTGATTGAATGCTACGAAAATTACTTACCACATAACCCCACCTCATTTATAAATTATAAATTAAGGCACTGTCCTTCTGGAGAATAACATAGCCGAATAACTGCGTGTAGCCACTTTGGCAATGACTTAAATTTCTACTTAAATGCAAATAAAAATGCCTAATTGTAATCTGACAAGGGTAATTTCTAAAGCGACTTCCACTTACGAATTTTCCTTTGATAATTACTGCGCTGCATCAATGTATCTTCACGCTCAACAGTTATAATCTTTTTTTCAGTTTCTGTTCACAAATTCAAAATCTATGTCGTGAAGAATGGTTTGGAAGCTCGTTTTTGTAAAGCTATGCAATGTCTGATTATTGTTTACTGCTTGAAGCACTTTTGTAATTATTGGTGGCTCGTTTCTGTCAAAGAAGCTATGTATCTTTGACGAACAGCACTTTTAAGAAATGCATCACATTCACCTTCCAGAACTAGCTACTTTTCAATGTTTTCCTGGGGTAGAAAGCTGAACCCTTTTCAAACTGTCTAGATGCATTAATACGTACTTAGCGTTGAAACACCGGTTTATTCTGCTATTCTAATGTAGCATATTTTTCACACAACCTGGAAAACACGTTCAAATAATGTTTTGCGACATTTTTAAGGATTTCCCTCTGTGATGTTTACATATTGCACGAAAGCTGTCATTTTGTACAACTGATCTCCAAATTCCTTCTACTTTTAAACTGCGCAAGCGCAGCATGCACAAATAAATTTGATAATAATTTGATACCTTCAAATTACGCTTACGTACACTAAATAAAATGCTAACTCATTACTGCTTGACTGTAGCATTTGTAATTATGTGAAGTTGTTTGTTTATTTTGCAGTACGTTTTAAGGTCTTTAAAGTTGATATGCGAGGTAAAGTTTTCATCCACAGAGACTTACAAGGCTATACAGCCAATGATGTCGCACACGTACACGTGCTTTTCTTTAGATCACCATATAAACTAAGGACGGCCCCGGCATACATAATCATTTACATAAATATCCGTATTACCTATTTCATTGTGGATGCAGAGGCAATCGCAATAACAAGGTGTTAGGAACTAGACGCTATATGGCGTCTTCAATTCCCATATTCGTTTCATGGAAAAGCGAGAAACAGCTGAATATCTGCAGAGCCTAAGAGAACGACAAAGTACTGAACACTTCGAATCAGGAATTGTGAATATCTCGGAAATAGATTAAATTTCGAAAATATTTACAATAAATTACTTACTTTAAAGGGCATATTGCTTAATTTTATTCGTTTTGAAACGTAAAACTTCTTATTAGGGAAAATAAGTTTAAAGTACACTCCCCAGAAAGTTAAATATTTCAGTTGGCATTTAAATGTCAGGTTAATGTAGATAGTTATATCATTTTAACCTAAATAGAACCATTTTCAGAAAAGCAAGAGCTTGAAAAATGCTAATATAAATAATAGTTTGGAATTTGGGATAGCTTCATGAAGTATTTTGTGTGGAACCTTTCGGACAATTGAATTTAAATAAAAACTTTGGAATTTATCCAGCACTTTGTTTTTCAATTATGGTGCTCAAGACTGGTTACAAAGTCAGACACATACGCACAGATGACCTGTTAAATATCCTTTCTTTTGCAGGAGCTTTATATCATTTCGTTGAATTCTCACTATCGAAATTTTTTATATAATGTAATATCTTCTCTAAGCTTTGTACTAGTTGCAAATATAAAATTAAAGATTTGTGTGAATGAGCAAATAAATACTAAAACATATCAGCTTTCTATGTCCGTAGGGAATATTTCTGTTACATCTCCATTTTGACGTCTTTCCCTACCCTTAGCTCTGGAACGACCTGAAAAAATAATCTGTATATTCATGAGGTGCACTTCCAAGCAGTAAAATTGGACACAAGTTTGTTTTGCAAATAAAAACCATAATTTACTTGCTTTTTCTTTTATATACAACAGACGATAGCAGTATTTGAACATTCAGTACGTTTTAATATTCGACCAGCTACATTATATTTTCTGGAGCGAAGATAATAGCGAATAACTAATTACAAGTTTGGGCTGGGACCTGTTGTGGATGAGGGAGGAACATGCATTATGCAACAGGCGTCACGGCACCACAAAGGCTTGGAGCAGGAATGGAGTGGTGGGGGAGTTCTGACAATTAGTTCTGTACAGCCCTCAACAGCAACAACTTCCGTACTTGTCTCGTATCCTGGAGTACCGAGCTTGCTATCTTTCCATGTTGTACATGCTTGAAGGACTGTGACAAAGGAACATGCTCAGTTTTTGGTCACAAGAAATGGATGGTATCAGCAGAATCCCCACTTAATGTTTCACAATTTAGATGTATTCGTTGTTTGTTTACCTATGCAGGAGTTATGATTACGAAGCCCCGTCTTCCATTATGAGCAATAAAACATAGCAAAACGCAAACTTGATTCACTCATAGCTATATATTAACGCAGTCTTATTTTATTTTATTAGTTTTATTTTCTAAGATTCCAAAAGGAATATCAACGAAAGGAATTCTTTCTATCTATAAATATTTCTCTCTTCTAGCTATTATTTAAAAAGTTTTTGAATTGCTTGTAGACAGTCAAGTTTTCTGATTATCTTGAAAGGTATTGGTTTTCTTATGAATGCCAGTTTGGTTTTAGAAGAGCAAAATCCGTTCATGCTGTCCCTCAACTAATATTTCGTATCATTGAGTTTCTTGAAACAAAGGGAAAACCTCGTATTGCGCCTTTCTGTTCTTCGGTATTTGATTTATTTTAAGCTTATGGTTGTTTATCTATGGTATTTTATCTAAAAAGTTAACCAACCCATTGTAGAATAAGTAGAGTACAACATACATTATTGGTTCTATTTTAAAAACAGATTTTGTTGTGGAAGTGTCCGCTAGATTTTGTTCATTAAAATATGGAAGGGTCCTGAGTTCCTTTCTACTAACTGTTGTAGGAAATGACACGCCCTGTTGCGTAAATGAGAAACAGTTTGATATGTGGATGACAGAGGTTTCTTTTAGTTTTGGAATGCATAATAACAGATATATAACCTGATTCTGTATTTAATGCTAATGCTTGCCCTCCAACTTACAGTGCTATTCTACGTTTTAATGACTGAGGTAATTATATCCCTATGAGCTTTTGTTCTGCACTGTTACGACTGGGGTAATTTTAAATCTCCGATGTACGCCAACACACTTATACCTTCGTTATTATTATATGTTTCAAATGGGATGATGTTTATCCTTGAGAGCTGCTAGGTGTACAACCAATCGGAGTCCTGCGGTGCTGTATTTCATTCCCTCTAAGTGTTGTGCGACGAGAGGCAAACTAACCAATCTGTGTAAAATACTATTTGCGCTAAGACAAAAATTCGGATTTTGCAAAACCCGATCCATGAGGAAGGAGAGAGTAATGTATTTAACATAACTATGAAAACCCCATATTTCTAGCTCAAATAGTTTTGCTAATACAAATAAATAAAGTAGATGTCATTATATTATAACAATGCATTGCGACGTAAGCACTGTAATGAATATCATTATTGGTTGGCATATATGCGTGAACGTATATTTGAAATTACTCAGAGCTGAAACGTAAACATTTGACATGACGTGGGAAACATGTACTTAATAAGCAAAGGTGTTTGTTAAATGCGATGAGAGGAAACGATACACTTCTTGCCAGTCTGGCAGAAAGTGTCTGGTCACATTATATCTTTGTTTATGAATGGTTCGTAATCTCTCTTTCCTCGAGTTCAAAGCAGCATTAAACACTTACTCTTCCATGAGAAGGTGTATCAGCTGGATCAATGAGACGCAATTCACTGGCCCCGTCCCCCTTTACAGCTGCTATAACAATCCAATAGAGTTAATGTGGGATCAAATTACATTGCAAACAGAAATAATATTGTTAATTTCACTGACGTTGAACGACTTATTCACGAAGAAATTGACAAGGAACACAACAAGACGGGGAAAACTGCATGGGACATCTGATAAACTACAAGAAGACGACTTTTGGAAAGAAATAGCACGTAACGAGATTTTGGATCGTATCATGAATTTTCAGTACTCAGACTTTCAAGACAATGACAATGACGAATTATCTCTTAACATAAGAAACATTCACAGCTGTACGCATGCCCCACTGGTATTTTCGCTGGAACAGAAAAATAAGTAATTCATAAACTATAGTTATGTAAAAACTGAAGCTGCTGACAGTGAAGTAAACTAGGTTATTAATAATAACTAAACACTAGTAACACAACTTCACTTATCTTATTTAAATCCTGGGGACCGGTTTCAAAGCAAACATCTGCTTTATACTCAGCTGAGGATAAAGCAGATGTTTGCTTTGAAACCGGTCCCCAGGATTTAAATAAGATAAGTGAAGTTGTGTTACTAGTGTTTAGTTATTATTAATAATCATAAACTATAATTAACTTTAAACTAAATATTTAAAACACTTGCGTAATATATGATTATTCTTGTTGAAATTGTGATTTCAACAACTGCATTGTTATAAAACTGGAAAATTCAGTTTACGTTCACTTACGTCTAGCGCCACGAACACTGGCAAGTGTGCGAGAGAGAGGGAAATATATAAAGAGTGGGGATGACGAGGTGGCAACGGTGAATGCTCTAACGCATCTGATTGGCTACAGGCGAGAACTCTTCCCATTTGAAACACATAATAGTGAAATAAAGCAGTCCGCGAATCCATCTAGTCAAATATTTTGAGTTGCAAAGAATTTATCTACGAATTAAACTGGTGGTAGCCTTTACATCTCAGGCCTAAGGTTTACCCCGAAACAAGGTTTTCGTAACTTTTCCAAGGAAGCAGCAGACGGCAGAACAGCACGGTTAAGTTCGTGGTACCACCGGACCAAATAAAGGGGAGCATTACTTAAAAAGTATGGCAACCATTTAATCACAGAGCGATACTGGGCTCATTGCTGGTGATACTGTGGAAACGTTTGGCATATTCGATCTGTGCTAGTGGTTCAAACGTTAAATTGAACAAGTCACAGCATATTGATTTTAATCTTAAAATGCCAGTGATTTTTAGCCCGCTAAACCTCTCAAAATTGTTATAGAAAGCAGCAAAACTTTGAATTCTCTGTCGGGAGCATTACGAAATTATGTTTTATTAAGAAGATTGAAGCAGTATGTTTGTAAATATAATTTACAAATGCTCAGTACTAAATGCTTTTTCATCATTTTGCTAATTATGGTGTAATATTATGAGAAACAGTTGAGGCAAGGGTTGGGTATAGGTTAAAAGAAGCCCATTCGTTCCATTGCTAACATATGCTGGAGAAATACACTCAAAAATGCTTTTAAATGAGCTTTTTCTATGACCAAACTATTTAATATTTAAATTTGAAAATACAAGTGTTAACACATAAAATGATTATAATTTAATACTGCGAGATACTGATCAATCTTGCATAGACAATCTAAAGTTTCTGAGGGGTTTAACGATTATCTTATGATTAAAATAAAATATATTACGATTACAAGACATAAATACAACCCAATATTAATTAGCTTGCTAATTGATTATGTTTCATTCCATATTCTATTTTTGTTTCTCTTTGTGCTGTTTTGAAGTTAATATGTAAAAATGACGATTGCAAATAAATTAACAAACAATAGAAATACTGAAAGAGCTGGCAAATGTTACGAAAATTACATGACAGACAAATATAAGGTGACACAAATCAGGTCGAAGCAGCTATGATTGGTTGAAATATGTCGTTTCATAGCTGTTATTGATTAAAGAAATATGACATAGACGTATAGTATACTCAAAATATAGCTGCACATTGGATTGGAACTAAATGTTTTGATTTTCCTTACAAATGGAATGAAATATGGTATATACAGGCTGGCGCACGAAATGACATACATTGGAATTGTGTAATTAATATGTTAATTGCGGGTTGGCAACGCTGGAATGATGACAAATTAGCCGTAGTTCGTGCATGGTTCAACAGATTGTCAATATCGTGCATGCCTGATTCAACCGCTTTAGTTTAGTAAAATGGCGGACAAAGGCCAGTTGATGCTAGAAAGAAAAATTGGAAACTGTGTTGTTTTACAAGAAAACGAAGAGCTTAGCAGAGACGCAACGGCATTTTGGTGTTCACTTTGCTACGAGAAGGGCCCCCTGCAGACAGACAGTTTATAGACTAACCACACAATTTAGAACAAAAGCGACCTCATGTCAGCACAATCCGTACTCCAGAGAATATCGAGGATGTGAGAGTGGCTTTGACACGATGTCCCAGGAAATCCAGGAGACGAGCCGAAATGCGCATCTCACGTCTTTCGCTTCAAAGAATACTTCATGCTGACGTGAAATTATCACTATAGAAAATGACAGTGTTGCACAAACTGACGGAACATGACAAGGTACGGCGGTTACAGTTTGCGACTTCGGCTCTTGCAAATGATGATGCTGTGATTCATAACTCATGGTATTCTGATGAGGTTTACGATTATTTAAACGGTAGCGTCAATACACAGAATGTCAGATTCTGGGTACGAGAACCTCTTGGTGTTGTACACGAGATATAAAACTACGGAGAAAAAGTTAGTGTATGGAACGCCATATCCATCCATGGAATCAATGGGCCAATCTTTTTCAATGGCACAGTTAACAGTGCTTGCTACTTGGACAATTTTCTTCCGCAACTTCATGCAACAGGGCTACCAATGGAGACTCAGTGGTTTATGCAAGATGGAGCTCGTCCACATACAGCAAACTCTATTATGGATTTCCTGCACAAACACATCGGGCTCCGTGTGATGTCCAGTTTCCAGGGCGGTTCAATATGGCAGCCACACAAGTCGGATATTAATCCCTTTGAATATTTCTTACGGAGATATTTGAAGGAGACAGTCTACCGCAACAAACTACGTACTCTAATGTAACTGCGAGTGGCTGTTACAACCTTTCTCCAGGGAATAACAGAAGACATGTGTCGTAGAGTGGTCGGAAACGACAGTTCGTCTCGAAGAGGCGGTACGTCAACAAGATGGACATATTGAACTTGTACTGCACGCTCACTGAGCATGCACATTCTGATGATTAATGTAAAAAGGATAATATTGACATGCTTTGGTTATTAACTTTTATCAATCATGTTCAATGTGTGACATATCGTGCGCCACCCTGTGTTTTCATGTTTTATTCCTTGATAGTTAAACGTATGCAAGTAAGTAATAAATTTATTCCATTTTGTAAGGTGTTTATTAGAAAAGAAATAACTTAAACACAACTTTCGCTATAGTTAATAAAACTAATTGTTTACTTATTCGTTTCTTAACTTATTTGTTTACTTACTTATTCGTTTGTTTGGTTATTTTTGTTTGTGTTTGTTTGTCCGTTTGTATGTTTTCTTGTTCGTTCAATCATTCACTCACTCACTCACTCACTCACGCACTAACTCACTCACTGACCCACAGGCTCACACAGTTGCTCACTGACTCACTCACTGACTCACTCACTGACTCACTCACTCACTGACTCACTCACTCACTGACTCACCCACTCACTGACTCACTAACTCACTGACTCACTGACTCACTCACCCACTGACTCACTCACTCACTGACCCACAGACTCACACAGTTACTCACTCACTCACTGACTCACTCACTCTTTGACCCACATACTCACACAGTTACTTACTCACTCATTTATTTATTTAAAATCAAAACAGCAAGGCATCCACACACACTATATGGGCACAAAATCAAATGGCAAGAGCATATTTGCAAAATAATCTCATATTAAAATACATTTGCTATAAGCACAGTTTAAACACTTTTGTATATAGTACAGCATTTCCTTCATTTTGTTATTTAAATTTGAGAGAATGTATAGTTGTTAATAGGAAAAAGTGCTTCTGCTTTGATCGGTCTGTTCCAAAATCAATATCCTTTGTACTGACAGTTGTTGCCTCGGGCACCAACTGCGCCAATTTCAACGCCGTAAACATACGAACTTGCAAGCAATTGCGAAAGTGCTGTTGACAACTGCTGCCATTTGGACAAAGTCAAATGGGAATAAAATACATGATTTGTACAGTTGTGCTTGGGAGCATAACTGCTCAGTACAAATGCTCTCCCAGTACGCGTATAAACGATTTAGAAAATCCAATAAGACACTGATATTTGTGGTAGAAACGTTGGAATGGAACTTAAGGACTACTTACAACCAGTCTTCTTTATCTTCAAAACTAACCAATAAATAGTTGATTATTATAGCAGTAAATGTAGGATCAGATTTTGTATGCTAAAAACTTAAATTTATTTATGTTTTATGCATCAAAATTCAAGAAAATATTTGTTGTAGTGTTCAAAATATTTACGGAAACAGAACATATTTTCTTTCATTTTACATAATAGAAAAACTTGTAATAAAAAAGAACTGTTTTGAAAAAACTCACCAGTGGATTATTGATGTGACATGACAATTGGAAACTGTTTGGAGTTACAGTGCATAGCACATGTCTTCTCTACATTGTCCATTAGAAATATTCACTGAAAAGCACCTACTTCATGAAGCCACCAAGATATGTACGTTGCTTCATAAATGCTGTGGTCCGTGGGAGCGTTGATCGGCCATTAGACTTTCCACAAGGCTGATAATATAGAATTTGTCCAGCTGTTTTGAATGTACCTAAGAATTCTGCAAAGTTCTGCTGCAACCAAAAATCAACACACCTTTCACCTTCGGCATTTCGGTATATACATGAATCACTGAACATGTATGTTACGCATTACCCGGCACTTATGAGCTGAACTGAAGGAACATGAATAACTCGAACAGGTACAGAGGAAAGAAGAGATGCTTTTTTATCCGAATATAAAATATTTGGAGACCTGTGCGTAGTGCAAGGGAAGGGGTAAAGAGGAATTTAACCTTAGCGGAACGATTGTCAATAGCACCTCTTTGCTGTATCCCTCGCTCATTGGTTTGATGTCATAACTCCGGAACCGGATAGAAGGACAGGGTGTGGGTTATAAAGAATGGGGGATCATGGATTGATTGTTAGAATATTATCGTCTTTGTGTTTTCCCCTTATGTTTGTCTACGTGACGAAAATATGCTTTAGTATGCTCGGTATATTTTGTGTACATCGCGCTTAAGTTACAGCTTTAAATTATTTTGTAATGAAATGAGATGATTCGAAATAAATATACGCAATGTGGAGTTCAAGTTGTTACACACAATAAAACAGATAAATCAGCCCCATCCTTCGTTACATCTCCAAGAAAACTGCACAAACCTGAGAAGGTTCTTTAATGAAAAGGATGGACAATCTGATCCTTTCCTCAATATCGGACTTGATTATTTTATCAGCAGTTTTGACGCATTCTGAATTATATCCTTCTATGTAGCTTAAACTGTCTTTTTTTCGGGTTCACCTCGGCCATCGCGAAACAAAGGGCAGGCGCACGCCTTCCTATCGCTGACAGGGGCTTGAACTTGGAGCCTTGTGCCATTCACCTACCAACCTAAACAGCTGTTCCACATATCGGAAAATGTCCGTGCACAGGACTGTAGGCACATGTCGCCAAACTTAATTATAAATAGACTATTAAATTGATTGTGCACAATTGCTTTAGAAACCACCTTCATCCGTCTGTTAATCCTTCCAGCCCACGAATTAATGGAAAACACCGATCTTTGCTTGCCTTAAATAGAAGTACGTTTTCTCCGTATTCTTGCATAAATACAAGTAAGGGGGAAAATAGCGTGGTATTTGCATTAGATTGTTATGCACCTACTTGGGCATTGTAATGCAGATTTAGAATATATCAGGTACACTTAAGATTGTAGTATCACATGGGGAAATAATCAGGCAAGGGAGAAAAGGAGGAATGAAGAGACTGAGTTAGAACTGAGCCTTGAGAAAATACAAAACCATTATTGGCTCGCTTTTATCATATGACTCGACCGCTTGACGTTGCATGAGTAGCTTATTATTAAAATATGTTGCTAAACCTTGTTTCACATAAGCTTGCCCCGTATCTCTTAACGGTCACGTGACATTATCACCTCTCATTGACTGCTATTGTAGTATAGACTGTTGTGCGGTAAAAATTAGTTCGTAATTTAACATGGTGATATATCTTTATATGCTGGAAGATAATTGTCAAATTTATATTTTCGTAACTATTTTAATTAAATAGTTTACCCAACAGAATTGATTTACCAGAAATGCATGTTAATTCTTAAACGAAGTAAACATGAGGTTCCTTTGCCTTTCACATGGCACAATAGCAGGTGATTTAGCGGTGTTTATGTGACTTTTACCACTGACCTTGTTTTGAACTGGATTAGTCATATATCGCCATTCGAAGGTGTGTTGAGCCGAGTGCAAGAGATAAATTATTTTATTGATCCTTTATTGCGCGTGTACTTATTATATTTATAACGGCAGAGTCTGCCGCCAGTTTTTCTCTGAACCATCGCAAGGGAAAGCACTTACTAAGTGGCGAAAAAAGAACTGTGGTGCATGTATTTAATGCACTCAGAGAGAAGAATCCGTCTTTGTCAGTGAAAACTCGAACAGCTGTGCTCTTAACTTACAGGTGTGTGTTAGATGCGTAGGAACATCGCGCCATGGAATTGAGAATATAGGAAAACTTACCACTCCAGGGGCGATATTGATGGGTGGCGAAGACGTTATTTAAGGACAATCAGACTGTACCGGGATACAAATCGCAACATATACTACCTAGCTGAGACTTTGGTGAATGAAGAACACAGAACGAGTATGGCGTGAGAAGACTTTTAAGACTGAAAGACAAACACTTTTGCAAGGTATGTGTGCTGGTTTAAAAAAATCCCAGTTTAAAAGGCCGAAGGCCTTTCATTATAAATTTGCATTTTTGCATGCCTTCTTATTTATATTATTTTATTTATCCTTCTGGAAATTATTATGACGTTTACTGCAGGTTTAAATGTGACGGGAAGGCACTGCCTATGGACTACGGCGTGAAAGCATTAGCCAATTAGGGTGAGGGTGAAGGTAGTTAGTTGCACGTGGAGTGATAAATGTCAGCGGGTCAAGGTTATATAAAACAGAGATTAGTAGAATCGCATATATCTAAAGTGTAAAGCATATTCATTTTCTTTACTATGTCTTAATTGCTAATGAAATACCCCGACATTTGTTTTACTTTAAGTACTTTATCTGTGGAGTAACGTTCCTATTCCATGCCATTTTCAACTACAATTCCTGTTTGCAAGCATTCAATGTGTTCATATTCAAGCACTTTCTGAATTCGTTTTGATATCTTAACAATTGAATGAAATTATATATCTCACAGTGCCTTATGCGCCATAAAGGTTCGGTCCTTTCATTAGTGAAAGATTAATCAAGCTCCACTAAGGGCCTGTATTACGATCTCCGGTTACTAGCGGAAGTTTGTTACCTTTCAGTTATCAATAACTATTGGTTAGGTTCAGTGCCTCGTATTACGAATTCAATTTACCTGTAGGTTTATTACCCTATGCATTATGGTGGAATGTGAACGGTTGGCAATATTTTCCACTAGGATTTTACCTTGTTTGCAACGCTCTCTTGTGTTTAGAATGTGAATTAGCGCGAATACAAAACATATGTAGTAGCATCAGATGTCTTGTTTTAACTTTTTATTAGCTGTTCTCTATATATTTTCGTGATGTTTTCATTAATAGTTTATTCGTAATAAGGTATAGGATAGTTCGTTTACAGTTTAGATTTTTCCATACCGTTATATTATTTTTCATAGCGTTAGGTCAGTGTTATAGGTTACATACGTTGCGTTCGTTTAGTGTTATTATACATTAGGTGAGATATATGGAGAATATATTAAATGCCTTGTTAATTTATAAACACCAAGAGATTTCTAGTCAAAATATTTTAAAAATAAGGCCACATAACTTATTAATTCTGATAATGGTATTGCACAAATATAATTTGGCTAAAATCATTTGGTTAGCAGTTTATCCTCATGAATAAATCACCTCTTCTTATATAAATTATCATTTCACAGAGGTATATGCAAAGAGGGAAGGTCCACAAATTACGAGTCATCCATGAACAAAAGCAAGGTTATAAAATATGCATTCTGGGACCAGTAACTTGGTACCTGATTTTTTTAAACATAATATATTTAACTAGTTATGAAGCAATAACTATGGTTTTCTTTTAAGGAAACAGGTTGTAGCAAACTTACATTTCTTATTGGCACTTCATAATCAAACGCCACATTTCAGTCGCAGCATTGTGTCCTTGATTGAAAAACGCAATTCAACAAATAAATGGCTTCATTTAAATACCACGGGATACAAGATGGGAAGGTTTTAACATTTCTTTACGTGTACAATTCGCAGCAAATATATTTATGTACTGCATTTGCACAATCTATAGTAGGTACGGCAAGAATCATAAGTAATACTTTAACTTGTATTGAGACAGCGCACACACTGCATAAATCGCAATATAATTAGCAAATTGTATTCATTAAGGCACATTGTAGGACAAAACCATTATGGTATTGTACATGTAGTTAGCTACATTACATGTGTCAATAGTGTTTGCAATAACGGTTTGGATATCGTTACAAATTGCATAACCTAAATAATTTGTTTTATTCAACATGTCACTGACACCATGGGACACTAAAAATTATCATTCCATAACCTATTACGTCAAGATACCTAATACTCATGTGGTTTATGTTATTTCATTTTCAACATGTTACATACATGTATATATGAATTTATCGTTCCACATTCTAATTCTTTTAGCTCTTCTTTTATTAAATAAATACTGTGCCAACATTTCCTGCTCAGAATCGCTGTCAACATTCAATCTGACCTGGAGGTACGCCATTTTCTTTTTTGTGTATGAAGGTAAACTCCAAGTTATGTCACTAACCGCTACTCGAGGTGAGGGTTAGTTAACTCCATAATAACTCTCAGTTAGCCCTTAACCGAAGATCGTAATACCGACAACTGCGTGTAACTCCAAGTTAACTGTTAACCAACACCTTAACCGGAGATCGTAATATAGGCCCTAAATGGTTTTCGAGACTAACTACCACATAGGCTCGACATACCAAATCTCATTCCTTAAAACTTTTAATATAAATATTTTCTAAAAAGAGTGAAGGGGCACACAGAAAGGGGAATTATTGTAGCGATTTTTAAGGTTGCTAGTATTCTTCCCTGTGTGTTCGGCACCCGCTGGTCAATAACAGTATTGGAGGAGCTAATGTGTTTCGGCTGTGTATGATATCGATCTGACTGTAAAGGACGGTACAGGGAATCCCCATGTGGCACAGATTTGCCACTGGAATCTCTGGTACTGCGAGTCTCCAGAACGTGCCGCTATTTGGCATTTTGGTCCGCTGGAGACTACTTGTTTATTACCGCCAGGAGACATCCTCTTCGATTTGCAGGTTTTTATCAAATTAGTGAGAAATCCTAGCCGTCATTGATTTTGCAACAAATCGCCATGGTTAAGATTTATGCCGATAACTGTGAATCGCCTGTGCTCATAATTCTGAGTATCTTACAAACGCATGAATTGTTGGAATTTTCCGTTTTGTCAAACTCACTGAAATGGAATGCATGCTATCGGAGTGCATGCTTTGTGGCATGCTATCGAACTACAGCATATTCAGAACCTCTCTAGAGCCCTAAGCTTATTGGAACAAGGTGTATCATAATTATAATGAAATTTATAGGTGTAGAGAATGACGTTTCAGACACTGGCGTTTCAGATACTGGTGTAACAATACCGAAGCTCAGGAAAACTCCTGAACCATTGATCATGTTTTCAGAATAATGCCGTAAATTATAACATGTAGTACCCACTGGTTTAGAATTTCAAAACGTGAAAACACCTGCCCTCTTCGGTAGCGTAGATGGTAGCAGGTCTGCCTCACGTTCAAGAGGCCCCGAGTTCGAACCTCGGTCAGGGCGGGTTACCTGGATAAGGGTTTTCCGGGGTCTTCCCTTATCCTTATGGACGAATGTCGGGTAGATCTAAACTCCAAACCCCCAGGGACCTACTTCGGTAGGTACGGGTTTGGCGCACCCGAGGTCCCGAGCCAACAGTCTCCCTCGTGTGTGCTCCTCTTCGTGTTTGAGGGAGACGGTCAACAGGCCCACCCACGTGTAGGCCGTGCATGGAGACCCGTGGAGAAGGTATTTAGATTCTTGTCTGGTTTAGAGTTTAGGATTTAGTGAACGAAATTTTTAGTAGGTTTTGATTGATGTTTTTTATTATCTACGTATACTTTTAATAGGTTTTGTAACACTTGTATAGTTTTTAGAAAGTTTTATATCTGGCTTTTGCCATAACTAGCTTTTTAAAGGGCGCTGTTGACCGCCGTAGTTGAGCGCCCATATATAAATCATCATCATCTAAACTCCATGGACACTGAACACATTTGAGCATCATTTCACCCATATCATTCACCGTTCGATATTACTTGCCGTTTAAGGACGTAACATTAAGGGGGGGGGGGGGAAGACAGTGTAGTTCAGGCTTAAAATTACAAATAGAATTAAAAATGCTTTCGGTGCCCTTTTCTGTCCTATTAATCAATATGTATAACACACATACATGTAGAAATGTATGATATAGCTCAACCGCGTTAGAAAGAAATGTTTTTTTTTTTTTTTTTTTTTTGTTTTTTTTTTTTTTTTTTTTTTAATGCTAGGCTTTGGCAATGAAGCCATTAGCTCCCTTGCTCTCCAATATTTGTGTAGTCGGTCAGGCAGGTAGGGCTTCACAGGTCAAAAGTTGTTCTTCAGTCATTTCCTCTTCTTTGTTGCACAGTGGACAGCTTGGACTTGTATAAATTCCTATTCTGTGTAGGTGTTTGGCCAAATAATCATGTTCCTTAAGTAATCTAAAATTTGCTACTGCAGCTTTACGTGGGATTTCTGGAATAATATCTGGATTTTTTTAATTAAAATGTTCCAATTTCTATCTTTGGATTTGTTAGATATGGATTGGTTTTGTTTGTTTTTATATTTGCTTTTGATTAATCTTCTTATGGATGTAAAGGATAAGTTTTTACTTTTGTTCTCAATTAAATTTGCACCTTTTTTTTGGCAAGACATTCAGTCGATTCATTTCCAGAAATTCCAAAATGTTCAGGTATACACTGTAATATAATTATTTTCTGTAGTTTTTGAAGTTGTTGGATCATTTTGTGACATTCTTTAATTTGTATTGACCTCATTTTATATGAACTTATTGCACATAATGCTGCTTTAGAATCAGAAAGTATGACAGCATTTTTTAATTTATCTATTCTGTATAGAAGGTGTTGGAGTGAAATATGAATAGCCGTTACCCCTGCATCAAAGTTTGTTGTGTGGTATCCTGCTGTTTGATAGAATGAGAATAGTGCACACTTAATTCCTGCTCCTGAGTTTTTGTCCAAGTTAGAGCCATCTGTAAAGATATGTAACCATTATTAAGGTGGGTATTTATTGTTCACAGTTTCTAATGCTAGTGCTCTTAGTACAGGTTTGGAAGTTTTAGATTTTGTAACTATTTGTTCTAAATCTAATTGAATATTAATTGGTTCAAAAGTCTGTGGGTTAGAAAGAAATGTACTTGCTAACATTACATAAAATCAAATTTTAAGTTAAACCTTCATTTTAATGAGCTGGGAAACGAAAATAGTTATTAAAACACCATGTTAATTAAATCTTACCCTGAAAAGCCGATAAAATTTTGCCTAATAATTCAAATTATGTGACTAACTTTCTAGTATGAAGTCATTTTTAATTTTAAGAAGTATTATATATAAGGGAAAATATACGATGCGGTTTAAATATTCAGAAAAATATCTGACATATAGATAATATTATTATGTATAATATGTTGCATTTACTATTTTTGAAATCCTCCCTTTATGTTTTAAGTGTTCTCACCTTAAATTCCAAAATTGAGGGCACTTTGATATTAGTAATTCCTTTGTTATACATGTATTCCTTGTGCAGTAATGTGACCTATAATTAAAAAGTTATAAAATCGTTTCCGCATTTGCACATATTACTGTGATGCTTAAGTACAAATAGTTTTATATTTACATTTAATTGTTATTATAAAGAAAGAAGGATCATTTTTGTTGTGAGAGTGAAATTTATAAGGAATTCTACTAAAAAAGATATAGATTATAAATATTCTTAAGATATTCATATTCTTTAAATTATGGTCTTGTTTATGTAATATACGTATCCTCTTCCATTTCTTCGTTAAGGAAATGACGTCCAGACCCGGATAAATTAATAGTACCCGAAAGTTAATTTTCTGAATTTTGTGACCACTTTCCAGATGCCCCATATTCGAATACACTAATCTTGTATTCAGCTTATATACAACGATGCTACAAAGTTTCACGCTCTATGTTAAATTCTCCCATATGTACCTACTTCTAGGATGTAATTGGATAAGCTTCTTCAATTTGTAGAGCCCCAATTTATATTAAAGGAATAATTACAAATCTCGATCAAACTATATATTGGTTAGTCTGATAAACTGTATTCTTCGTGGAATTTTAACTGTGAAGAAATGTAAATAATAAATCGCAATAGGCCAGTTGTACCAATCTTGACCCCTAGTGGCAATGTAGCGCAGTGTGCCATTCGCCACGTCCAGTGCATAACGGGTCAATACTTTAGAAACAAGTTAAACGTAGGTTTTCATGAGATGCACAAAGGTGATCGGTTGTGTAGGAGAGTACAGTCATTAGTCGCCATTTTGATCCCTAATGGGTAAAACAGTTCATAAGCAAAGTGGTTTACAATTGTACACAGTATCTATTAGCATGGTATTCTAAAAATTACGAAATACAAAGTCATTAACTGAAACATCAAGCAGCATACAATCAGAATAATTTTGGGAGAAATATATATCTTCTAAAGTTCGCATCGAAAGCTCCAACTGTATGCATTTACATATTTGTTTAATATTTTAAAGCCATTAGATTAAAACTTGTAAGATAAGTTTTTCTTTAAGAAGTGTGGTACATCCCATTTTAAGAACGACTAACATAGAAGATGAGATAGTTTTATTTAATACGTGCATACCGTGATCAGATCGAAGTGATAGCCGTAAGAAGTTGAAAATATTTTTTCTCATGTTGACGGGTGCTTAAGCATTAGAAATTTGCACAAAATGTGGCTACTGATGATTTGTTCACAAACACCGATAACATTACTTTAATCGATTGGAGTTAAATAACGGATAGGTAAATTAAAAAAATGGCAAATAGAGAATTAAACTAAAATGCCTGGACCATCGACAGGACGGGAAGATAATGGAATTGTGAGAAGACGAAGAGATTTGAGCAAGTGTAATGAAATAAAAGAGAAATGGAAGAGAGGTTAAAAATGTCTGTAATTAAGTTTAATTACTTCTAATTGGTAAAGGGAGTATAAGAACATGGTGAGCAAGTGAGAAGTATCGAAAAGTGAAGCCATGGAAATCCCGGTGCAGTGAAGCAGTAATAATAAGTTCGAAACAAGAGTTGATTATTAACAGCGTCAGATAAAAGTTTGGCAATAGCAAAAACTAATACAAGTAAACCGAAATCAGTAACTATTAGCAGGAGCAAATATGTACGGCATATGTAAATATATTGAACGGCTATTGTATTCACAAAAGTGCCTAGCCCAAGATGTATTTGCTTTAGTACATAATAAATCATACCTATCATACTACTAAGACGCATCCTCAATGATTGGGGACTGGATCCATTCCAAGCACTGCAAAACCTGGTTTCACGAGTGACGAATTGGACAAGCGTCCAGAACGGTTAACTTGTAGTCGGCGTTCTTAAGGTGCTATACGAGTGAACCAATTGCATTGTGTTGTTTTTCTTAGTTAATTTATTGCTTTTCTTTTTCTCTCAGTATGACGTCAGTAGGGGGAATGTAACTTTAAAAGTAAAGACAGGTGCAACGTGCCTTTCAGTTACAGCAGGCCCAATGAGTTTGTGTTTTGTTGTTTTCAAATTACTAAATGCGATATTCAATTCAACCTATATTTATCCTATAAATTAATTGGGACTTTGGATATAGCCTTACACTTTTATATTTGAATATTACTTTAGTAATTTGGATAAGCGTTCCTTAAGAATATAAGATATACCTTATTGTAAAATATAGCAATAAAAGTATTACTTTTGGACTAATTTGTTGAAAAGCATTCTCCTTTGTACCCTATATTAATTCTTTCTAGCAGAAACATTAGAATTAGGAGAGAGGAGAGAGAAAGAGAGAAAGAGAGAGCAAATTAACTTCAAAAACACAGTATGAAATAATCAGCTATTCCAGACCACAGTCAAGTACTTAGATATTTTGTTTCGTAATTACATCCTCGGTTGCCTGAATAACAGCGCCACCAGTGTGCCAGAATGTCATCCCTAAAGAGTTACTAATAAATTATTGACCTGGGCCAGACGTTTTTAAGCACATTTAAATGCCATAGACCTGGGCCGTGTTTGAAACCACCATTTAGTGGTTAGTAGGTCAGTCTAAAAACTGTGACCTCAGGTTCTAAATTAAAAGTAATATTAGTAATAATTACAGATTTAATTGCATTATAATTATTTTAATAGTACTTATCGAATTCTTCAGGCCATTCTGCTTACGCAACCTAACCTAAAAGGTAATGTTCCAATGTCCTTATGATTTGCAATATTTTATTACTAAGGTATTTTAAGTTGTGATTTAAAATGGGATAAAATTATTGTAGTAGATATTATTATCTTATCTATATTTCCATTAATTTTATTTGTAAAAGAACTGTCTGTCTTAGGGGACCCGGACCAGTTACCATACCTTTTAACTAATGATTGTTTCCCAGTGTCAGTTTAGTTTATACACTGTGCGCAGTAGACTCCGTGCTTTCTTCTAAAATAAATATTGTTGGTTTATTTCAGAAGGCACGTTTTAATATCAGCCTGAGTAGAAATTAAGTCGCACATTAACTTATCGTATATGATTCTATTGGTTTCCTAATAAATATTGGTGCAATATCAAGACTTATGTCGAAAATCGACAAGAAGAAATAAGACCCTAATATAACATTTAATGGCGTATATATAACACGCTATTTTTGAATTTGCTTTGTGCTCTGTAGTTGAATTGATCTGAGTAAAGGCTGGATATTTTTGTATCTAGTTTCGACTGTTTCCAAATTTAGCCACGTCACCTTGGTGACAGTAACATGCTCCACGGTAGGTAGCTTCTTGTACACTGTAAAAGCTTGGTAATGGTCAGTGGTAGAATGGTAGAATTATTCAGTGATGAACTGTAAGAGAATGTAGGCGTGATTTAACAACAGCCAGGCTGTTGAATTACTATAATTATCGTATCCTATAATATTGATTTACTATTTATACAGCTGTCGCAAGTTGACACCACTGTTCCATTTGGTGGGAGGCTCCGCTGCCATTGCCTACTTGGTGTTGCTTTTAAAGGGACAAATCGAATATGTTTAACCCTTAAAGATATGCAGCTGTTCAGAAAGTGTGTTGGTACAGTACTGAATTCTTTGACAGGAGCATGATTCCACACTGTAATAAACACATTTTGCTTTAAAGAAGAAGGTTTCTTATGCCTAGTTTGTGTGCCAGTGCGTGGTACTCCTAACGTTTGCTTAGTAACGATACCGAAGAAATGTTTGCTCTAGTCCAATCTATTTATCCGGCGTATACGTTAGCAGTTGTTCCAATACTGAATCGAGATCTTCATCTCAGGAAATGTATAAGCGGATGTGAGATCAAACAACAGATAAGTTGACGGATACATACGATCATTATTTTTCGCACTAAAATTCAATCTTATTACATTCTGTTAGGTTAATGTGAAACAAATTCACCATAATAGTTTCATTGTAGGTACTCCTGGTTCCCGCCTGTGAGAACTAGGCAAGTTCAGACATGTTTAATATCGCCTACCACTGCAATGGGGGCAACATGCACTTAAAGTTAATATTAGAGGAATATTCGGAGTTTGATTCAAACGTAATCATTGTTGATGAAACTTGACTACATCATTTTGATCATGAGAGCAAACAGCAAAGCTCAGTGTCGAAATCTCCTTCATCACCAATCCCCCAAAAAGGAAAAGTGGTTGCTTCTGCTGGGAAAGGTATGGTCATCTCATGGAGTGGTTTATCAGCATGTTTTACTTACACACATCAGTAACTGGACGATACTTCAGGGATGTCCTGAAAACATCGCAAAAAGGCCACATTTCCGTGAAGCAGGCTGGATGCTGCACCACGATAATGCGCGGCCGTTTATTGCCAATGTTGTTGCTGAATATCTTGCAAAATTCAACGCGAAGTGCATCCCTCACCCTCCCTATACTCCAGATTTAGCCTTATATGCCTGTTTTCATTCCCTAACTTGAAGCAACGCCTTCGTGGGAGGCATTATCCATCATCAGAAGTAGTGGTGAAAGCTGCGGAGGCGATTTTGAAAGATCTCTCAAAAAATGGAATACAGCGTGTTTTTGAAGACTGGCAGAAATGTTGGGACTATTTGGAGAAGGACCATCAAAATTATGAGGATGAGTAAAGGTACGTCCTCATTCTTTATTGAACAGCCCTCATATAATGGAGGCTAACAACTATCTCTAAAATGGGTTTATATTTGAGATTATTTATGAACCATGTTATTCCAAAAGGAAATAGTGACTTATATCCGCAAACTTCTGATGTATTCAGATTTAATAGCTTAGAATAATTGCGTCCTTAATAAAAATGCGAAGTTTATGTTACCACTAGTGCTAGAAATACTAACTTGAGGTTACATGAATGGTTTATATAGACAATTCCCTAAAGCTGTAAAAACAAGAAGCAAAGGAAGAAAACTTAAGTTTCTGCAAGTCACTTTCCACCAATTTACTAATGAAGACCGATGATATATAAGGGAGTTGTTTGCTTCTAAAGCACAATTTTGACTCTCTGACCTTGTTCCACCTTAAATATTCGTGTCAGTTCTAAATTTAGGAGTTATGCCTGGGCGCATAGTATCACACTCTGGTCCAAGAATATCATTAGCTAATGGTAAATGTTTTATCACCCTTTCACCGTAGTATTAAGTACCTAGCTACAGTGTCCTAGCCATTGATTGATTTACGAAAGTACACCGGTAATGAACCTCCTTGTGTCGCAAAGATGTACTATGTCAAAAAAGTGACTGCAACTGAAAAATTACACTGTGCATTGGACACAGATATTATTTCTTGCTATTATTAATCAATCCATCCCATCCCATCCCGTACCGTCCTGTCTCCATTTTCCAAGGCGTTTAGGCACATACTTAGCCGGCGCTGCACATGAGCTGCGATATCCGTATAACCAGAGACAAGATTTTGTGGTGGCATTTATAAGATTCGCATAGATAATTTTAATTGGTGGTATTTTGTGGTTTTTACCATAAATTCGCATTAATTTCGCACAAGTTTTCGGGAAGAATTAATGAGTAATGTCATGACTGAAATGAAAAGTAACAGGTAAATAGCGTAGCAGAACTGTTAAAACCCTATTTTACAAATTAATTTTTTTTATTTAAAATCATCAGATAGTAGGTAGCATGAACAAAATCAAATATCATACATCAGAAATCGCGAAACTGCAGCATACAAGTTGTGATATTTTCCCTTTTCATACTTGTTCTTTTGTCTGTCACAACTACGTTATATGAAGAGAAAAATCGCTCACTGTCAGGGTTTGACATCGGCAAACAAAGACATCGAAGGGACTTTTCACAGAAATTGCGGTAACAATCAGCTTTTTCCTTCAATGCCGACAGTGCTGTTACATCATCTAATCTGTTACCGTTACTACCATGGCTTTACTCTTCAACAACGTCACAAAGCACTTTGTAATAAAGAAGTAAATCAGAATCACAAGTAATACCAGTAGTTTTAAATGCATTTAGTTGTTTAAATGCTGCCATTACATGATTTAAATGTTGAGTTAGTAACTAGCCTAGAAGGCTCAAACAAATGATCTAAAGCTTCTATGGTTATTATATCATCAATTTATTTTGCCATAATAAGTTCAATTTAGAGAAAGTCATACGGCAGCAAACTTTTAGATTTCACTCTAGTGCTTCTCTATCACTGGGATCTATGATATGGTCTACAAGTACACTTACTCTGTTTCCAAACTCCCACTCTCTAATATTTCACATTTGGCCCTCAGAGAGCTAATTTGAAAAAAAAAAAAAAAAAAAAAAAAAAAAAAAAACCCCACACAAGATGAGCCACATGCTTTGGTTTAGATTGAAATTCTAATATTGGATCTGTAATCAATCTGCAATTTCCAGAAGCAAATGTTGCCTATACCTTTACAATATTGCAGCACTTGGCATAGGAAAAATTATCATTTAACAAATTTTGCGCAGAAGCTGAAAGAAAAGAAAAGAAATCCAAAATTGCATCACAATAGCTGGCAATGTAAACCACTGAATTAAGCCAGCTAGACCAGCGTGTCAATACAGGCAATGGCTACAGTTTTAGCTTCTAAATCTGGTTGGTTTTCAGTTTTTAAGTTTCGGGCATTTCAAAACACATTCTTAAACCCTGAGGGACCGTATTTTCATATTAATGTAATGTCTGAGAGTAGCTTCCAAATGTTCAATTATCTCAGTACTTTTAGTCAGCATAATAGGAGTTTTTGTGCTGTGCACATTGTGCTATCCAACAAGTAACATTTCTACTTAGCATACGACAAACAGTTCAGTATCACGGACCAGCCGGGTGTTGTGGTGTCAGTTTACTGTTGCACCGCTTAGCTGCTATTTCAGTGCGAATGGTGATGTCAATTCATTGGCTTTGTTAAGTATTAAATTTTATGTTGCTTTCGTTAAATTTGAATACAGTTTTTTTCACGACCTCTAGTTTCATGCTATGCAGACATGAATGTTATTAAAGTTATATTTATGCAATTTTTAATAAAAGTAAAATTTTCTACGCAGACTAAATATAGTATAATTTTTATAGTTTATCACTAACAATATTTTAGAGGAAAGGAAAAATTCACGAAAATTCGCGAAAAGATAGTTAAAAACAAAAACTCTTTTCTCTGTCTGTAACTTTTACACTTATAATGAAGTGCCCGATAATCTTGCATTTCCTTAAAGGCATTTAAAATAATTTCTTAATGTCATTAAGGAGTCAATTAAACCTCTTAGGATAAAATAAATGAATATATACACAAAGGTAACCCAGAATACTGTAAAAGCACTCTTGAACCACTACAAATACCACACGAGGAAAGAGCAATGACATATGAGCTATAATATTTTAAATTAGTAGTGTTATTGACAGAGCTTGAGAGACATCAAACTGTTGAGGTTGTGAGCCTCTTATTTTGAGTTTAAAAGTAGCCTAAAACTATCGCTTTCACATAAATTTAAGCCAGTTTTAATTCAGTATTTACAGAAGCATATACAATATAATCATAAAAAATTTGTACCATTAATTTCATATTTATTACAGAAACATAATTTATAGTGATAAATACATTAGTTTCTAGCTTCCCAAGGACATCTCGGGTCCTAAAAATAATTCTGCTAACAAAAAAGGTTGTAAGAGTAAGATTAACGAAATTAATTACCCTGCTTTGCCCGTGGTTTGACGGTTTATCCATACAACATTTCTATATTAAGTTACAGTTTATTATCACCATCACTATCATCATATTCATTAGAAATACCAGAAGGTACTATACAAAACACTGTTAATAACTACAAATAGTACACCTTCTTATAATATTTAATTTTTTTGTTTATATTTACAGGCCGACGTTTATAATTATGATTTCCCTTTAATGCAGCTCAGTGACCTACATATTTTCGCAGTCCGGCTATGTCTTCGCTATTTACAGACAAAAAACCATTGAAAAAATTAGTACTTGCTTAAATGAGATCAGGAAACACCAAGAAGTCATAACAAAAAAGCCAAATGATTGTGTTATTACTCTGTATGATATCAGAGGGAAGATCATTATTATTTTACGAATGAAGTAAGATAGACACTTTCACCAATACCTAAATACTAAGATAAGTTGCAAAATATACGAAATATAATGTTAGGTATATCAACGTCAAGGTAAGCAAGATTAACACAGAACGTGCCGTTTTAATGCGTATTTCCCATACCACATTTTGTACGAGCGCTGTGAATTTAGGACAGTTGAGGATTTGACGTTGGTCTTTATTTCCTTTGAAACAGGAACTTTTGGTCCTTGGATCAGTAATTGATTTAATTATGTGATACGTTTAATAATTATATATACATCTGAGAACTGTAACTAGCTATGTTTGTGAAAGTAAAATTGTGGACTTTGATGTAAAGTATTGTAACGGACCTGGGCAGATATACCTGAGAAACACGGCACTCACGGGCGACAGTATATGAAGGGCGGATATCAGACAATAGAATGGAATGCTAGCTATTTTACTGTAGCGTTACACAGGTCAGTATTCTCTTAGTTTTTTCTTGTGACGCCGTGCTGTGTTTTTTTTTTATTTTTTTTTTTTTAAATTTACGTCCGCCCCAACGTTAAGTTATATCGGACGGTGAAGGAATTTGGTGGAATGAAGCTCAAATGAGTCCAGGGTTCATGGATCTTAGAGTTACCGATATTCGTCTTGAAGGATCAGGGAAACACCCGGAAAAACCTTATCTATGTAACTCACCCTGACCGAGATTTGAACTCGGGACCTCTTGAACTTGAGGCAGACATGCTACCATCTATGCTACCGAAGCGGGCGCCGTGCTGTGTATATAAGAGGATAGCAACCCCCATTCAGCCCACATTTTTGCCTCATTACTGATTTAGCTCATTGCTCATTGCAGTCAAGTACATGGTATACATTCGGCTGGTGTGTCCAACAACGTGCCGCGTACAGTAAAATGCATTATCAAATGTCTGCCGAAAGTGCAGTTATTTTAAGGTGCTCGTGTTCCACACAAGTGTAAGGACAAATTAAAGGAGTTCAGAGATTATCGGGTGTTTGTGTTGTCTGAACCTTAACACCCTGCGAACCCAAAAAAGAGACCATGCAGGAGACAGCAGCTAGAGCCAAGGGTAAAGCAAGCAGCCGACGTCGACGACGTGGAGACCGAGGAAGGAGTCCCGACGTCGACCCAGGTACGTGCAGTTGTGAGGCAGAGAGAAAGTACTGCCGCAACTTTGGGAATTCTAGATTCGGGAGAATATCCAGGATGGGAGATCAACTCGAACCACGTGTAAGTGTAAAATAGTGGATGGCATTAAATAGATGAAAAGAACCCCCAGGGGTCTACTTCGGTAGGTACGGGTTTGGTGCACCCGGGGTCCCGAGCCAACAGTCTCCCTCGTGAGGGCTGCTCTTCGTGGTTGAGGGAGACGGTCAACAGGCTCACCCACGTGTAGGCCGTGCGTGGAGACCCGTATCGGTGGAAAGGTGGGGAAAACAAAGGTGAAAAAAGGTGAACGAAATTTTTAGTAGGTTTTGATTAATTTTTATGTACGTGTATTTTTAATAGGTTTTGTTACACTTGTATAGTTTTTAGAAATTTTTATATCTGGCTTTTACCATGACTAGTTTTTTAAAGGCTCATCATCATCACCATAGATGATAATAAAGGTGACTATGCATCAGTGTTCGATCGATCAGCAGGAGAAACCGCAGTCCCCGGAGAAAACCTTCTGCATCTCCCCTTTGCTGCTTTAATTCGTTAATTTAAAAAATTCACGGTGACAGCAAATGCTACATGGACGCGTCGCCACTATTCCTTAGCTTTTAGGTGATCTTTTCAGCTAACTAATATACTGTACATTTTTTTTTTTTCATTTTAAAGACGTAGATCTAACATCATGAACTACCTATTGATAACTTGCCAGAGGAATTCAATGTACTACGAAGTTAAGCTCCTTTCAACTAAAGTGTTTTCGTAAGCTTATACACCTTGTCTAACGTTTTATGCTCTTAAGAAGAGGAGAAAAAGCACTCTGGTGTCTCGTGCATGATATGCATAATAAGGCACCTACGTAGGTCTCTGATGTCTCAGACAATTTATGCAAGACAACGAAGTTTGCTGTTTCTTTTACGTCAAGCTGCTGTGACAGTAGCTAGGAATAACGTATAAACTAATCATACGCAGATTTCCAGTTGCTGCTCTTTTAGGATCCAGCCCAGACATAGGATATTTTTATCGTGATTTTTACGTCAGGTTCAAAGCGACCATAAAAAGGCAGAAGTCGTGACCTTTACATCCGACATTTAGCAGATAACGGTGGTCGTTCCCAAAAAGTATATCTAGAAATGGGAGAAGACGCCTTTAAAAAGCTTAGAGAAAGCGATGCTTTGAGGATTCGTTGATGTAACTAAATTTTTAAGCACTTAGAAATTCACCTAAAATCCACAGCAATGTTTTATGATTTCCATTTACTATTCTCTAACTGAGAAGTATGTTTTCTTCCTTTACGTAATATTTATAAATGAAGAAGCTTAATTTCTTTTAGTAAAGGAAAACTATGACATACTTCTGTCCGTATGTGAAAACGAATTCTTACTTACCGTTACATTAAGGTTAGAGGTTTTACTCCCATTAGTCCTGGACCCGTAGGACCAAAGGACCAGGGCCTCCTTCGACCAGAGGAGTTACCCAGCTATCCCAAAAGGGCACCCGGTGCCTCCCTGGGGCTTTCCATAGGGCAAGACCTAGAGACTAACAAGCGCCCCCCATCTGGTCCTATGGATTCAAGACAGGATGGAAGTGGATACGTCACTTACTCGCGCCAACTCCAAAATGGGAAGGCTACCGATATGACCTTGGTGGGCCGCCTGGTGATCAAGCACACCTTCTACTATCTATGGTGGCTAGTACGCGGGAATATTAATGGCTTTCCTTAACCCCGTCCGGAGACGTACCCGATCACCCACGGGTATCTGGAACCACTGCCCCCTCGAGTCCAACCCAATCCGAACAATTCCCAATCAGGGAGGAGCTCGAATGTTCGGCCCGAGGTTCCTTTAGCAAAGTCAGAGGTACCACGAGTGCTAGGGGTCCGTAGCGCCCACACCGCGGCAGCTGAAGGGGACGGATCCCTCCCCTACGGGGTAATTTTACTCACTAACAATAAGCAGTTCAGTATGCTGTTCTGCGGTACAAGCTTATGTATATATTTGATGTCACAGCCTGAGATCTGATCCGCCAGCCTGAATTTTCTCTGGAATTCATAGATCCTCTCGACAGGCATTGAACCCAAGTATCTCCTTTTAATTCCAGGGAGGGGGCAGTAAGTCCGCCATACTAGAGGGAAAGAATGGAAGTGGGAAGCCTGCATATTTATAATTCAAACTGATATAATTGCTACATTTTTAGTAATGACTAAAATTTTACTGTATAAGAACTTTCCGAGAACAACTTGAGCATGTTTTGCGTAGTTTAAAGCATATACAAAGTAGCGTATGTCAAATTTTCATTACAAAACCTGTTGCCATTAGTGCTCGTTCGGTACAAGTGTCATCATTCAAGGTTCGACTTATCATATAGGGAACACAATTACGAACAACTGTCCCTCCATGGAAGTATCAGTACCTGTTGGTAATACGAATGCAGTCGGGTCCACGCTAACCATCCTGAAGTGTACTGTCCTACTGGCTTATTTTGTGCAACTGAATATTTCCTGTTAGTCAGATAGCAGTACTACAATGGACAACATATTTCTGTGACAGTCTCTGAGTTTCAGGAACATATGAAGGCGAAGTGAAAACATGAATTGCATTGCCTCTAGACAAACGCGTTATTTTGTGAACTAAAATCGCTTGTTATTCTACAGTGCTGTGATGTACTAAACAGAACACGTGCACCAATTAAGGGCTGAAATACAGCTGGAAATCGATAATCAGCTCACCGGTATAAATACATTACGCTCCATATAATTCCCTTAATTACATTATTCATGACGTTACTGGCTTGCTCAGTGTTGAAAAATACGTTATGCAGCTCTACTGTTACAAATTATTATTAAAAATTTATTTTGATTAAAGTAAACAACACAAAAACTAAATTCAAATGGTAACAGTTTCAAATCTAATGCGAAAGTATGCCAGTTACGTATAATAATTCATAGGTCTCAAGGTGTTCTTTTCTAAAAGTGGAAATAGAACAGTATTGTTTTGTTAACCTTTATTTTCAAAATGTGGTTATATTCTAAAAGAACTCGTAGTCATATCAATGCGCAATTTCTTTTTCATGTAGGGGAAAAGTTGCGCCGGGAGTACTGACTGCTGTACTGTATAATTCGAGCATTATATAAAGATTTAGGTTGTGCTGTATTTTAAAGGAAATCCACGGTTTACATATTAAAAGACAGGAAAGTATTGAAACTATTATTCTTGCAACAAAAACAAAGAAATTCCTATTTTTGGTTACTCTTAAAAAAATCTTTCCTACCTGGTGACTAGCACTCGTAAAGGAAGTGTGTATTGCATTGCCTCTAAAATGTAATGTCCAAGTTCCAGTGCAAGTAACAGTTTGCAGACCCAGTACATAAATGGTATATTTCGGGGATGAATAACTATGAAAATAAATAATCATAAATTCATACTTCAAAGAGGGTAAAACACGACATTTGCTTTTACAAATCACCTTCAATGGCCGTCATATAATGACTTTTGAAGGATATGTTCATATTACATTTCATTTTCTAAAAATGACTCGCTTAAAGTTCTATAACTTTAGGTAGGTACCTACAAAGTAAATTACTTGTCGTCTCTGATTTCCTGAGAATGGATGAGACGTTTTGAGTAATTTTATTTCATATATATCATAGGAAATAGATGTAACTATTACAAAACTTTGCAGTGCTTATCCCAAATATTTTTTGACATAGTAGTCTACAGTTAATTGAGATAGAAGCTTGGAAATGCTGCTGGAAGGTAAATTTTAGTTCCATAAATACACGAAGAAAGAATAAATAACCGTACGTGAGTACCATGAAATATATTAATAAATATCTCAAAATGTGAAATGTGTAGTGTTTAACGCCCGCTTTTACTACATACGGCACCGCAGGTGATGACACTGATACATGAGATGAAGATGGAGCACCGGTGGAGTGAGATGGCGGGGGAAACCGGAGATCCCGGAGAAAACCCGCCCCAGCGCCGTGTTGTCCACCACAAATCTCACTTTACGATCGCCTGGGATCTAACCCGGACCGCCTTGCTGAGAGCCAAGCGGTCTAACCACTGTGCCACGGCGCGGACCAATAAATATCTCAGGAAGTAAAAAGAAAATGTAATACTGTAAGTGTTCAGCTCAGATGTGGAATATATTACCGTAAGTTATATAGGCCAAGTGTTAATAATTTCTATTTTATTTATACTTTATCTGTTGTTGTTATCCTTTGCTATAGGAGTACATTATGAAATTTAGCTGCTGCAAAGAATATAACATAAACAATACATGCCCTATAAATTGAGTCCTAACTGAATATAATAGTATACGGCTTAAATATATAACACAATGAATGACAAGATTTGCTGACTTAGTAATTATTAATTGAATTTAAGCTGAACATAATGAATGAACGAAAAGCTTCCTGTATCACTCCCCACTTGCTCCATTCATATGCCACGTGTATAGAAACTGCCTAATCTCTGTTTCATATAACCTTGCCCCGCTGACATGTATCACTCCGCGTAAAACTACCTTCCCCCTCACCCTAATTGGCTAATGCTTTCGCGGTGCCTTCCTGCCACGTTTAAACCTGCAGTGAACGTCATAATAATTTCCAGGAAGATAGATAAAATCATACAAATAAGAATATGAAGGCATGCATATAGACTAAGGCAAGCTGTTCTCGGCGGTCGAAATAAGACCGCGGAATGGGTTTTGCGGAAACCTTAAAGGCAATCATAGTTAAAACCCACACAATTGTGAACCACATGTAAATATTTATCCTGTAAGCCGGGCCCTTCTGAACCGGCACCAGGCTACATTTCTATCAATAAAATGAACTGGAAACTGAAGGTATGCCAAAAATAATGAAGTTCATAATGAAACTGAGCAAGTTGAAACTGAATGAATGAGCAATGAAACTGAAACAAGTTTATAATGAAAGGCCTTCGGCCTCTTCAATTGGGATTTTTTAAACCAGCACACATACCTTGTAATAATGCTTGTCTTTCAGTCTTAAAAGTCGTGTCACGCCGTACTTAACGTGTGTCCTACATTCACCCAAGTCTCGTCAATGCATTATATTTTGCTATTTGTGTCCCGGTACAGTCTGATTGTCCTTAAATAGCGTCTTCCCCACACAGCAATATCACCCCTGGAGTGGTAAGTTTTCCTGTTGTCTCAATTTCATGTCACGATATTCCTACGCATCTAACAGACCTGTAAGTTCAGAGCACAGCTGTTCGACTTCTCTCACTGACAAAGACGGATTCTTCTCTGCGAGTGCATTAACGACATGCACCACAATTCTATCTTCGCCGCTTTGTAAAGGTTTTCCCTTGGGATGCTTCAGCGAAAAACTGGCGCTAGACTCTGTCATTGTACATATAATAAGTATACGCGCAATAAACGATCAATAAAATAATTAAGCTCTCGCAGTCGGCACAACACAACTGCGAATGGCGATATATGAGTACTCCGGTTCAAAAAAAGGTCACTGATAAAAGTCATATAAACAAATATGTTGCTGAAGCACGTGCTATCGTGTCATATGAAAGGCAGGCTTCTGAGCAAAGCAACCTCCTCTTTACTACGTTTAAGAATTAACATGCATTTCAGATAAATCAACTCTGTTGTGTAATATATTTAATTCAAATAGTTATGAAAAAATGAATTTGATAATTCTCTTCCAACATATAAAGATATATCACCATGTTAAATAACGAACTAATTTTTACCGCACAACAGTCTGTACCACGACAGCAACCAATGAGAGGCGATAAGGTCACGTGACCGTTAATAGATACGGGTTAAGCCTATGTGAAACAAGGATTACAAATACACATTAGTGGAGACTTAGGCTGGCGATATAAGATTGTAATGAAGATTCTGGCTTTTGGTTTCGACAGTTATATCAGCAATAAAACCTTCCTTTTTTAAAAAAAGAAATAATCGTCTTACTCGTCTTACGACGTAATGTGAGATCGGACGATGAATGAAATGCGTAAAATGTTGTTCAAATGAGTCCAGGGTTCATAGATTTTGGAGTTGTCTAACATTCATCTTCCAGGATAAGGAAAGCTGCCGGAAAAATCCTTATCCAGATAACCCACCCTGACCCAGATTCGATTTTGGCACCTCTTGAACTTGAAGCAGCCTAGTTACAGAGGCGGGCCATCTGATTTTGCATTTTTTACACAAAAATGTAGGTCTCTACATTAAACGCACACATTTTTATAGTATCAACATTTTCCCAAATGATTTTTTTTCATTAATTCGCAGTTATATTTTCTGGTGTTTATCTATATAGGCAGTGCATGATACACATTTAGAACACCAATGAATGAAAATATCAAGAAAGGAAATGAATATGCGTGCATGTGCGTACGTGTATGATTGTGGGTGTGCGTATGTTGATCCTCTAATCTGTCTATGAACAGCAATACTCAAAAATATAAATATAGCTGAGTATCAAACTTGGCATTTAGCTATAGGTTCTTTCTGACGCTCTAATAGCATTTTAAAAAGTTCTACACACCCCAAACTACCCTTTTCATTTAGTAACGTGTATCTTCTATTCTCTTAAAAAGGTTCTAAGGAACTTTATTCAAATACCATTTTTATACTGAGATTATAAATAAAATAATCGATTGTAGTATGAATTACCTGTGAATATCCTTTATTTAATTCAAACTTGTGTGACTTTAAAGTATAAACAAACTGCTTTTAGCAGATGAAAGTTTACTACAGGTAATATTAAGATATCACTGAAATGTACAATTTGTGTCAAATAAACGTTTCAATGATAAAGTTTTTCGCATCTTTCTTGTTGAAATATTCCTGATTGCGCGTCATCTGACAATGCTGACATTTTGAAATTCCTCATTTTCCCTTATCCCTTCGTTTCCGACGACAACACTTATTTACTGTGGGGACACATTTGAATAGTGCAGCTCCATAATTTAACTAATGGCGTTTAGTTTTACACACTCTTTTTCATTTTGATATTAAACTCCTCCGGTAAGTTTCGTTACACATTTCCTGTAGGTATAAAGGGAAAATGTAAAGTTAGTCAAATGTTTTAAAGCATATAATATAAGTCAGCCTTGAAATTCAATTCTCTTTCGTTCTAACCAACTAATAACAACGGAAAGTTTACAAATGGATAATGATAAGTAAAATGTGTTAGGGAAACTTGTACTATTAGTTACGTAGGCAGAATTGACTTTTTCTGTAGGATAACACCTACACAAGATCGACCAGCATTAATTTTGAATGAAGAGAGCTTCAAACGGAACTAGGAAACATGGTAGGCATGTTATTTGTAATGTAAAGGCCTTATATAAATGGTATTTTAGTTAAAATATTTACAGCGATTTGTGGACAATATGTATTAACAGTATTTAAATTTGAGTTGCATAATGGATATTCTGTGGATCCTAATGGAAGAAATTGGTTCAAATTTCATTATGACAAGGCGGTAATTTTTGGAATATAGTAGCACAGGCAGGTATTAATTTATAATGCATAGGATCCGTAGTTCCAAAGTGTTTTAATTCTCCTTTTTGTGCTACCACGTAAAAATATATTAGGAAAAGGTTCAAATGAAATGCGCATATCGTTCAGTTCTTCTTTTGGAGGCCAGTGTTTAGCTCTAAGAATTTCAGAATTTCGTTCTTTAAAGCTATTGCCTAGGCTGTTAAATGTAGCTCGAGGTCAAAGGCCAGAGAATTTATCTACAAATTATGTATATTTGTTGGCACGGAACTATTCGGACATGCGTAAGTACGGTATATAAATATTCACATTATGAGGTAAATTGTTCACCCTGTACTTAATGCAGCTCGAGGTCGAATGCCAGAGAATGTATCTACAAATTGCATATGTCTGTTAGCACGAATCTATTCGGACGTGTGTAGGTACGTTATATAAATATTCACGTTATGAAGTAAACTTTTAACGCTGTACTTAATTTATCCAAATAATTAACTATGAACAATTTATAAGTAAGTCTAAAAGTATACACAACAGAACACTTCTAACGCTTCAAACTGTACAAAACAGCGACCGGCGAACGAGACCATTGCAAATTTGTTTTCTAATGCTAACTTCTTAACCAACGCTAAGCATTGAAGGAAAATAGTGACAAATTGAAGGCCTGTTTATCCCACTCTTCGCTGGCTTTCTTCCACGCTTTAAGTGTGACTCGGATTTTTCCTACACACGCACACACCATCACGCATGTACGTATTGTCGTGCTGCTCGAAATGTTACCCTGGCTTTATCTTTGTTAATACAAACATCTCAGAAAACGCACTGATTATTCTCGGAAGAATGAGAGATGTGCTGGCTTGCTTCTGGGATGTTTACTAAGCGCCAATGAAAGTGTCACTTCATCCAGTGGAATGCGCAGATAACGCAAGTGCCAGATATATATATATATATATATATATATATATTATGTCCACCTGGAGTAATCGGTGCGTTATATAAGAGATTTATATAAACAAAGGAAGCCAGGGTAAACTTTTGAGCACCACGAAAATACCTTCAAGCTTTAAACCTTCTGTATCATCCGCAGTAAATGCTGAACGCTTTGATCACTGATTATGGACTCTTCGGATTAGCGGAGCTATAGGAACCTGGGGCTGATTCCTTAGTGTGTGTGAGTTTGGTTTCAGTCACTTAAATGTTTGCAAAAAGAAAAAAAAAATGCTTAGGAAATCACAGAAAATCTACTTAAACCTACTTAAGATGTCAATCAGTAGGTGCTGTTGGAGACAAAACGAACCTGCCATGTTTTAAGGGCAAATATTTGCTTTCATAGTCTTAAAACTTTTCTATGCGAAAATTTATAATTTTGTTCCCGTCACTACTGTATAGGCAATAAAACTTAATTAAATAGGACGGAAGAGAAGACAAATTGGTTCAATGAACGTTGATTGCATAGCCGGTTTGTAGTTTCACTGGCAAATAAAGTGGCTATTTTGGAGCTTTAACGCAATGCTTCACCACAGGTTGAAATAAAATCTTACATGGAAAATTATACATCTCAACAAATTTTTTTCTAAAACAAGTGGTACAGGTGTGAGTCGTTGTAGTTAAGGCAACATGTATAGTATCACACCGACTAAATATACGAGAAGCCCAAAATTGTCGAATTTCATAAATCGAATAAATCTCTTATTTCAAAGTATCATGAAAGTAAAACATACCAGGCAAGTATGTATGGGAGGCCCCTATTATTATCATAGTACCCCTAGGGATGTCACAGTTAGGCAACTGGATGCTAAGGTAAAATACCATTTAAAGAGCTGTTCACGAAATAAAAACGAAATACCCACCTAATCTCTGTTTCATATAACCTTGCCCCGCTGACATGTATCACTCCTTCACCCTCATCCTAATTGGCTAATGTTTTCGCGCGATAAGCCATAGGCGGTGCCTTCCTGTCACATTTAAAACTGCAGTAAACATCATAATAATTGGCTGGAAGATAGATAAAATCATACAAATAAGAATATGAAGGCATGCAAAAATACAAGTTTATAATGAATCTGAGCAAGTTGAAACTGAATGAATGAGCAATGAAATTGAAACAACTTTATAATGAAAGGCCTTCGGCTTTTTCCTCTGGGATTTTTTAAGTCAGCGCACATACCTTGCAAAAATGCTTGTCTTTCAGTCTTAAAAGTCGTGTCACGCCATACTTGTCGTCTGTCCTTCATTCACCCAAGTCTCGTCAAGGTAGTATATTTTGCGATTTGTATCATGGTACAATCTGATTGTCCTTAAATAACGTCTTCGCCACACAGCAATATCGCTCCTGGTGTGGTGAGTTTTTCTGTTGTCTCAATTTCATGTCACGATGTTCCTACGCATCTAACACACCTGTAAGTTGAGCACAGCTGTTCGACTTCTCTCACTGACAAAGACGGATTCTTCTCTGTGAGTGCATTAAACACATGCACCACAATTCTTTTTTCGCCGCTTGCGATGCTTCAGCGAAAAACGTGTGTTAGACTCTGTCATTATACATATAATAAGTACACGCGCAATAAACGAACAATAAAATAATTTACCTCTCCCACTCGGCACAAACACCTTCGAATGGCGATATATGACTAATCCAGTTCAAAACAAGGTCACTGATAAAAGTCATATAAACAAATATATCATCACTACCGCTAAATCACGTGCTATCGTGCCATGTGCTTGAGAGCAAAGGAAACACCTATTTACTTCGTTTAAGAAATAACACGCAGTTCAGATAAATCTACTCTGCTGCGTAATATATTTAATTCAAACAGTTACAAAAATATAAATTTAACAATTCTCTTCCAACACATATAGATATGTTAAATAACGAATTAATTTTTACCACACAACAGTCTATACTGCAATAGCTGCCAATGAGAGGTGTTAAGATCACGTGACCTTTAAGAGATACGGGGCAAGCTTATGTGAAACAAGCATTAGAGAACTTATTCCTTCTGTGTCCTGTGTAACTGGTATATATATTGCGTTCTGTATCACTTATAGCTGACACAATGGACACGTTAATGACATCGTTAGTTTGTTTCAGTTTTTATGCTCTGCCATGAGGACCTTTGAAAAACACGCAACCGGCACATAGGTAATAACAGAGCAAAGAAATATAACCTGGCTTAGCAAAGCATCCCCACTTAAAAGTACGATCTCATAAATCGTTGCCGTAACAAAGTTGGAGAGGGTGATATACATCAGAACCCTTATCGAAAGTTTTCCTTGCCTACAAAGCATTATATAATGTATGTGTGCAGGGAGGTTCAAGCCTGAATTTCATGTACACAATGAGGAGAAAAGAAAGAGAGAAAAAGAGGTGACCTTATCTTTGATCGGAGAAAGCTTTCCCCTGCATCACATCCATCATGTCATTACATCGATAACACACAACATAACAAACCCATCACGCGTTCCGCAGAGCAACATTCTGTTTAAAATTCTCTACTCTTCTATTTTTTTTTCTTTTGCTCTCGTTTTTAATTTCCGCTCTGCTTTAAATACTTTCCCTTTTATAAATATAATCAGAAGTATGAGACTATTCTTATCTGATGAAAGTGTGAAAGGAACTCTCTTGGCTTCCAGCAAAAACCTTAATGTTGAGTACGAAAGAGGAGGATTTGCTTAAAGTCTTAAAGAGAATATCACAGAAGTTTAATTATATCAAGGTGCATATTTTTATTGGATCCGAATTAAATATTTATAATTAAGTTTTATTACGCCTTATTTAATTTTAAGGAACTTAAATCCGAATGTTCATCATCTGTAACTCTTGATTTATCAGTATTCTTACGTTGCTTTGTTTACCATCCGTGGTGCTTCAGACCTTCCGTAAATATACCGAACTGCATGTCCCTAGTTTATTTTAGTCCACAAGAAAAGCATGGTCCAGGAGAGCCCATTGTGCCTCTCTGACTTGAAAAACTGCTATAGACTGCAAACAAGTGGACTCAATCGGTTTTCGCGCTTTTGTGATTGCTCTTACATAGTGTTCGTCTATTTACCCTGCATCGCTCATCGGATCGCTAACGGTTAACCAAGTGCTGCTTTGTTTCAACCACGAGGGAAATGCGTAATTCTTGGCATTCGTTACGGAAGTACCATAGGCTCTAATTCCCTTTACTGTCCTGTGCTGATAAATACATCTGATTGTCATATCAGAAATTGGAATTCAGTCTGTTAAGTTTGTAACTGGATTTCACATAAGGTTACGGAAGTAACGATCGCGACTGCAGCATTAAATGTGACAGTGTTTGCTATCTCTATAATTGGCCCTTGTGGTGAAAAGTAAAATAACTTTAAGAATATGGAAATTCATGCTGGAATACTTATAAGCTTGTCGCGACTTTCCCAGATATTTCTAATAAAATATATAGGCAACATACAAATTAGATATAAAGAGACACATATATGTAATATGTAAGTTGTATAAGAAATAAAAAAATTTGATATTTATTACAACTAAGAAAACAGATATTCTGAAGCAATAAATTCATTCAAATTTTAAGTTCAACATGCATTTATGGAAGCATATGCAATAGTAAACTATAAATGCACTACTCAACTCTAAGTAAACATAATTTCATTTGATCTATAAAATACATGTAACGGTCTATAATAGGCTGAAATGGATTCATTGTGCTCTATATATGAAGTCTTCAGCAAACTTTGTTCTTTTTTATTCCAATACAAGTCTTCCAGCAACGAAAGTCATATCGCACGATGAATGGAATAGGTGAAATGATGTTTAAATGAGCCCAGAGGTTAGAGCTACGCTGGATTCGTCTTTTAGGGTAAAGGAAACCCCAGGATAAAACCTTAACCAGTTATCTCACCCTCACTCGGGACCTCTTGAACGTGAGGCAAACACGCTAATATCTGCGCTACCGAGGCAGCCAACTTAGTACTGAAGGATAGGTAACCCCACGTCACATTGTGTCACTACCTCATGTCATTTATTATACCAAAACAAGGTAGTCATACACAAATATGTATACATGTTTATAAAGAAATATACCCTTATAATACGCTTGTACATTGAAGAGCACAATTTATAAGTGAGGCTACGGTTTATTATGATCTCCCACTTGTAGATACCAAGCTCATATTACTCCAACACACCATTAAAGTAAGATATTCCAAGTACTTGAATGAATCTATATGTGAATATTTATGATACTTATAAGTGTAAGACCAATGCAAAACTTTGAACACTATACTACATAAAGTACATTTGATGAACACGTGTTACGCAAATTTGATTCATATATGAATTCTCGTAACTTTTAACGGCCAAGAAGCGATTTTCCTTCGATAAGTGCACGTGCGGGATAGAAAATAACATTTGCTTCTTTAAAGATATCCTCCGTACATGCCATCAATCACTACATCTTACTCTCCAAATTCGAAGGATCAGAATGAAATAAAACCAGACGAAATGGCGGACAGAAAACACGACTTAAAATTCACTAGAGAAAACCACGAAATGACACCTTATGGTTACCATTATATCATCTTAAACTTACATTAATTCATCTATATCTTAATCTTCATTCCTCCATTCTTAATATTGGAGTTAACATCTGAGAGACCCAAACACATTATAAATTCGTTGGACCTTTAGATTTATAAAATGTGCTTCACGAGGTAACTTTTGAGGATCTCAGACTCTCCGATGAAAACAACTGATTTAAGTTAATCATGTGTGTTTGTGGGCATCCTAAATAAATTAAAGAGTAAGCAAAAATGGTATATATAATGTAATGCAATATAGTACAATATATTCAATTCCGTTTCTACCCTACCGTTATTGTTAGTGCTTTGGGTATTTGAATATTTTGCACATTACATCACACACTCAAACTCACACACACTCGGTAGCGTGTATGCCTCACGTTCAAAGGGTACCGAGTTCGGATCTCGGTCAGGGTGAGTTACCTGGATAAGTTTTTTAGAGGTTTTCCCTTATCCTGAAAGGCTAATGTCGGGTAACTCTAAGCTCTATGGAATCTGGACTCATTTGAGCATCATTTCACCCATTTCACTCATCTTCCGATATGACTAAACGTAGGAGGACGTAAATTGCACAAAAGAAATCTATCATTCATACTTTTAGGCTATGAGAGGGCTCCAGACTAGCGAAAGCCACGCGTTCTCTAGCCAGGAATCGAACCTGGGATCCCCAGCATAGTATGAAGTTGCCCTTATTGACTGCCGTGGGGAGCCGAGCCAAAATAAGCAGTGCGACAGATGGGAACACCAATTACTTCTAATCACACTTCAGTTGTCTTTTGAGCGGTTAACGTTTCACCTAAGTCGTCGTTGCACACAGTCAGAATATTTACAGGGGAAGAATTACAACTGAAGTTTTACTGTTGTATTGTGGTGAGACATTGTTGCGACGGGCGCGGCCGGGTGCAAAGAGACAGATTAGTGCAGCGCGGAGATAAAAGCTTGCCGAAACAGAGATTGCTGGAAGGTTTGCTTTCTTTTTGCTACAAAACGTTCCACTAATTTCCAGAACAATGAGTGGAGATATAAAAGCGCCACTGCAATCAACACAGGGGGACATTTGTAATTGGACTTGTGTAGTGAGTTGAAAGTAGAGAACTGTTAACTATGGACCTATGAAGTGTACCGCGAGTGATTTTGTTCGTTTGTTTATATGTGTAGACGCCATGAAAGACTGTGTTAGCATATGTTACGTTATTCGGCTGAGAAGGGTGTACAAACTGTCTTTCTACGGAAATAAACAGCATTTTTAATTTCTGCATACTAGACCTTTGATCTTAGGAACCCAGAAAGTCACAGTATCATGGACATACTGACCTGTAACTGATGCTGTCTCACTGGGCAGTCACTGACTGTCACTGTTCATTACTCTCCTTGCACGAGCCATCTCATTATTAGTGCCTGAACCAAGTCAGAATGGTGTCCTCGTCCGATGTGACTAATGGAGGACGACGTAAGTTAGCAGAAAAGAAAGGTGTTGAAAGGGAGTATACCAGGCACAGACCAGAGGAGTTCTCTAGAGTTGACAAACGGAAGAAAACAGTATTGGGTCTGCTCAAATTTTTTCCCCTGCAAGAGCACCGATCACGCGTCAACCTCTCGATGTCACAGTGGCAATGTTTTCTAAAAGCGTAACACTATGGCAAGGAACTTTGCGGAATCGTCATGGCAACAAACTGGATCAAACTCCAACCAAACACTCCACATTCTACGTCTTTTATTTGGAGTACAAAGCTTCCCTTGATGTAATAGCTAACAAAGATACTACTGGCCCTATGACCCTGGAAATAAAAATAACTATAATAAACTCTACGAAGGCAACATCGGCCACTCTTCACTGGGTCAAAGGCCTCGCGGGTCGCGGGTCTTGGGGTAACGATAGGGCAGACTACTTAGCCAAGACTGCAGCCTCAATCGATCCTCAGTCGATAATTAGGCAGCTCCACTGTCCAGGGACAAGTAACTACCCAATAATTATTATTACATCAAACTTTGCAATGCACTCTACATAAACTCCGAAAGTGCTACCCATAACAAACCACTTATCCCAAACATATATCTCTGGCTATTCATATCTCTTAGGCCAAAACACCTTCTCACTCAATTTCAAGCCAACCACAGCTGCTTCTACATGTTTAAAATGAACGTCCCCAAAATACAACTTTGTGGATGAAAAACTTCAGAGGGCCCAAAGTGCTCTAAGTTCTCAAGAGAAAGAACAGCTGTACTCAAACCAACTCACCTGCCATGGGTTCTGAAGCTCCATGTCAACAAAAAAGAGATGACCTACTTCCACAAGAACATGATATATTTCTATAAATCCTCCATGATATACCTGAAGGTGAAACACGGGCTGTAATACAAATTTGAGCAAATAAAAAAGTGAATTTAACGCCACCGTTGTTCTGCATTTATTCCAAAACAAAAATGTAAATATCCCTAGCATGTAATATGTTTTTCTTTTTTCAGAGGCTTAACGGTCCACTGATTTTTATTAAAATATGGAACGATTTTATATATGCAAAACCCTCTGCAGAGCATCCAACGGCTCTCTGTTCTTCCGTCCATAGCCCGCAGCAACAATTCTTTTTGCTCTTTCTGTTCTTTTTTTTATCTAACGTTCTGTTAGAGAACAGCCGTGCTCCTAACAAATCATCACATCTGCCACGGTGTTTGCTTAGCCTTTCTAGTTCTCCAAGATGAATAACGCGATCGCTTATCTTGTCTCATGGAGCGTTGCTCTTAAGCTGTATTTACATGGAATAGTAAGTGAGTATGCACCATTATTTTGTTTGTCTTTAAAACACAGAGCGCGAGTGGATGGAAAGAAACTTTTATGTCATTATTTATAATTAAAATAAGTGAAACAAGGATTCGTGTTAACAAAGTTACGTCTGCTCACCTTCCCCAAGAAGACGGAACTTAATGCACGTTCTAAGCTGTTGATTCCTTGTGAGAGAAATCAGCGTATATTCTTTACCATTATTATCTTTTGACTCCCCTTTTATTACGAAAAGTAAAAGCTCTATTTTCCAATTTATATAGAAGATACGTCACAGAGTGGCTTTGTTCTTTAATTAGTTTTTCATTCTTCATAACTATTAGATGTAGTCAAAATAGAACAACAATAAAAATTATATATCGTAAAATGTAAAACAGAGAAAAATTTACTTATCAGACTGAGCAGAGGTGTACCATTTGCGATGAGACAAATGAAAATCTTGACAACATAATTCATTAGATCATCTGTTCATGAATAATGGACATCTCAAGGAATACATCTTGACTGCAAACTAACCGTACATTCGTGAGATAAATTTGTTGTATTTAACTCATGTTTTTAAAGCGGAGGCACACTCGAATAAAGATAACATTTACGTGCACAGGATTTCAAAACATATTTATGAATGATAATGCACTGTTAAAAATCATTTCCTTCCAGAATGGATAAGTTGATTAATGAGCTATTGGAAGAAGAAGTTTAACTCATGCTGATAATTTAAGACCGCATTTATATATAATCAAAATCAATAATATATCTAAGTGTGAAGATAATTCTCAAAAAACATCCTATGTAACAGCAGACTGATGCAAGTGAGCATTAAAATGTTTTTGGAGGAAAACCCACTTACTGTTAATAACATTGAAGCAACAAATATTGGCGAGCAAAGTTTCCACGTTGGGGCGACCGTTTGAAACAAATATATTGGGGAGCAAAGGGTTCCACTTTAACGGGACAGTTTGAAACAAATAGTGTTTAGCTCAGGGTAAAGCAATGAGGTTAATCGCAGGGTATGCGTGGGTATGGATGAGAAGGATAGTTTTAGTGACACAGGAATTCCCGTTTCAAATTGGTTTAATAACTGCTTCTTTTTATCAGAACATCTAACTTGAAGTTGCCGACCAAGGATTACCAATATATTACTGTTCAGAGAGACTGAAGGTTGAAAGCTTATTACTCGATAAACTTAATTCGTTCTTCACGTACATATGAACCGACAAATATCTTCTCTCATCACTACTGGCCTCCCTTGACCAAGACAGAAGAAGAGGATTGCCCTAATCGGCTATCAGCCACGAATTGTCCTCCACATCTGTGCGTGGGTGTATAGCTTTCACTTTCTGAAAGCCCTCTTCATTCAACCAAAGATTCCCTTTGTGACTATTTTGTCATGCCATTATTAAGCGTTCGAAGAATGCCTATTCAAACAGTCAAGTGCTACCCCTTAGAGTTTTGATTTTTCCCTTGTCTTTTGTTACACAGCTCAACCAACTGCACCTGTTCGTGTCGTAACAAATATAAAAGACTCCTTTGAAATCCATCATGATTCTTTACTTATTTCTAATCTTTAATTTCGGTATCAACATACTATTTTTAAATGGAAGGGAGGTTATTGCTAAAATTAAATTTTAACAATAGTATTATTTTCCCAAAAAGGTTAACAGGACTACTGGAGAAAATAAAAAATAGAGATTGTCCATTCACTGATGGATCAGGGAGTATGTCAGCAATGTAAAATTCTCTCAGCGAGGGAAGCGAGATAAAGTATAGCTTAAAAGTCTGGTGACGCTAATTGAGTTTCAGCTCTTCTTACTCATTTTTAACGCAGATTAAGATGAGCATCAACTCAGAGAGCTATGCGTTGTTTTCAAAGACATTGAATCAGATAGAATATACCACAAGCATGGGATCGACTTGTTTCTAAAAGTAGTTTATGTTATTCATGTTTGATATAGTAGTGGAAAATATATCTGTCGTTTATTATAGATAAGTACGTCCATAATGGTTTAGAAACATTTGAAGGTTTATAATCAGATTAACCTATTATATCTTGGTGTACGTTAATAGATGCAAATAAAATGTCATAGAGGTGATTTAATCAACACTGAAAAGACAATTCCTATTCGATGAGCAGCTTGGTGAGGAAAGTATGCTTCTAGCTACTTAAAATAATCTCTACTAAAGTGTTTTTGTAATTGCAAAATCCCGAGCAAAGTAGCAGAAGAAGACGCCAAAGAAAGAAAACAGCATCTTCGATGCCCAAAGATAATAATCACCTGAATATATCTGTTGCCAAAGTATGTGAAAATAATGTTGTCGCTTCAGTGTGTTTGTGCATAAAAGTCGTAAAAGAAATAAACAGTATGAGTGAATCATAAATAGCATCAATAAAATTTAATTATACAAATCATAATCCTAATTATTAAAGTAACTTCTAAAGAGGTCCGAGAGACTTTACAATGTTAAAATAAATCTTGTTTACTCGAAGTTAAGAAGAAAGTAATTAAGGAGAGGAGCTAAAATAAAATCAGTACACAGAAATAACTTCAAGCACACAATTTCTATTTATTTAATGATTCTTTGGTACAAAATATATGGGTGCTATCATTCATAACTAATGCAAGTAATGAAAACAGTTCTACAAATGCATGTACGTGTTAAGGAGCGCTGCTGTCTCCTAAGGGGCGCTGCCGCCCGGTGAGTGCTCTGTTGATTGCCTAGCGGGGGACCCAGGTATGTGAGTGTTTTCTCCTGCTGGGAGACCTGGTCCGGGATTCATTTGGCTTCGTTAAGTCTGACAGGAGTCAGTTGAGGAATTATTTGATTGACAAGTAGTGGCCCTGATGGCGAAGACCACTTATGCCTCAAGGGACCAGAGTGCTCGTCATATGTTACCGTCCAGTCATGTCTCCAGTCCTGAATATAAGCTGAGTGGCAGGTCTTGCCCCGGAAAGAGCATTGCCCTAAGTTAAAGATATAAATAATTATAAATTTCCTATAAGTCAAATATCATGAAATATTTTTACATTGGAGTTAGGAGGAAGTACGCACACGCACACACAGATTCTCCGGAATGGAGTTAATCTGATGAACGATTCTTAGTCACTCTAAAATTAAATGAAATTAAATGTATTTTGTTACTGTATCACTGCATAGACTGCCTGGACTGTAAAGCGAAGAAATTATAATTCTTGTAACTAAGCAAATATGTTCTATTGTGATTCAAGTTTTCAATTTACACAACAACAAAGAGGTTATGTCGGACATGTTTGGGATATCTTGGATATTGGGAGTACGCAAAACTTAAAATTAAATATTAATTAGAATGCAGAGATTAGAAAAAGTGAACCTAAGACGGAAAAAAAAAAATAAATGAAAAGGAAATAAAATTCATGGTTTAATAAATTGAAAGTAAAAGTCAATTAGAAATCGAAAAAAAAACTTTGAAAAAAACCTTATTCGGGCACCGCAGATACAATTTTATACCATATTATTATTACCATATCATCATCATAGAAATAATAATAGTAATAATAGTAATAGTAATAATAGTAATAGTAATAATAGTAATAGTAATAATGATATCAGTAATAGTAATAAATTGAACTGATTACAGACGATCTTCTAAAAACATAGACTCCATTTAGTGTATATAGGTAATGTCTGTAAAAGAAAAATTCTTCAGTGTCAATTTACTATAATGTTTTACAATTCGCATGTGGAAATGTGGCTATAAAGCATGCAGTATTTCCAAGTAACGGGGTATGCTGTTGATATCAAAGAAAAATATAATGATGATAGAAATGATATATAAAGAGGAAGAAGAAGTGGGAATTTGATAATGCTCCAGTGTCCTCAATCCTGACCTAAAGATATTTCATCTAACACATTTGCCGTTAGTAGTCCAGTGCTTAGAACATTAGAAGAATATCCGGGTTTAAAAGTCCCACATCAATGGGTGGGATAGAACCCATAAAAAGATAATATTAAATCTATCCTATATTTTAATTGTTAACTCGATTATTAGATACATTTATCTGCTTTTAAGAATACTCGGGTATTTGCGGAATTACACTTATAAATAATAAACTAGAAGTGTTGTAGATACTGCTAGATATTGGTACAATATTAATTCAAGATCATTGGGAGGTAAATTAACGTAATTAAATTTTAATTGGAGATTAAACAGATCTCCGGTTTATATTGGATTGACAGCTAATTATTACTAAAGTACTTACAGATTTTTTATAGTTTCTTTAAAAAATAAGTTGCTGATGTTTGCATGTCACAACCAAACTAAAATAAAAGACAGGTCTCCGGCGTCAAATTGGGATTAAAATAACCAATAATTAGATTTTTGCCATGAATTATGGGGAAGAAAGGGACGAAATATACAAATGGTAACCGACAGGATATCCATCAGTAGTAAACATTTATGAGATGCCTTATTTCTGTAATCTGTGAACGTGCCTCCATTAAAGTGATAGGCTGTGCAGGCGTTGCCAGGGAACCCCCACCTGATGAGCGTCATTAGCATCTAGCACCCCTCCCTCACCGGAAGTGACAGCGTCAGAAGGTGCGCAGCATGTTGGTCATTTCGAGGATGTTCTCTCCTCGTTTTCTTGCCGATAAGAGACATGCTCTTGGAACAGCAAGAAAGTGTTGCGATAACCTGGACTTTATGCATATACCTGAAGACTACGTTTAGTGATGCCAAAGCTGTAAAACGCGGCAAACACGTATTACCTACCTGGGACAGGCCATAAATTCGTATAGCAAAATTTTGGGGAACGTCAAGTCTTTTTGTTATTCTGAGAGTAGCCTTTGTAACAATCTAGAGCTTGGCGGCAAACGTCGCTGCTTTGATGTCAATGTCACTCTGATTTAGAAATTTCTAAGCATTAAATAAAGGAAAGAACCGCTTGAACTGTCAAAGGGGCATTTGTAGACAGAAAATAAATCTCAATATGTCACACATTCATTCATCGTTGTTCAACGCACTGGGGTCTGAAGTTATCGTGTTTGTCTACCTCTCTTTTGAATTCTTTGAGGGCAACAGTTTGAGTGTGGATAAAGTGAAGCAGGGCGCGAACTTTCGTGACGCCGTTAGTCGCGATGTATCCGCTGGATACATACGTTAATTGACTTTTAGTATTTGTTTTCAATTGTCTTGATACCTCCCGTATGGGAGGGAATCCGTCCCCTTCAAGTGCCGTGAAGCGGGCGCTGCGGACCCCTAGCACTCGTGGGGCCCCTGATGTTATTAGAGGAACCTCGGGCTGAACATTCGAGCCCCTCCCTTATTGGGAGTTGTTTGGATTGCGTTGGACTCGAGGGGGCAGTAGTTCCCGATACCCGTGGGAGATCGGGTACGTCTCCAGACGGGGTTGAGGGAAGCCATTAATATTCCAGCGTACTAGCCAGAATAGCTAGTAGAAGGTGTGCTAGATCACCAGGCGGCCTCACCGTGGTCATATCGGTAGCCTTCCCATTTTGGAATTGACGCGCGTAAGTGGCGTATCCACTTCCATCACGTCTTGTGTCCCAGGACCAGATTGGGGGGGGGTTGTTAGTCTCTATGTCTTGCCCTATGGAAAGCCCCATGGAGGCGCCGAGCGCTCTTTTGGGACAGCTCGGTAACTCCCTGGTTAAAGGAGCCTGGGTCCTTGGTCCTACGGGTCCTGGACTAAAGGGAGTAGAGCTTCTGGCATTAACATATCTTGAAACCAATGCATTTTATTATGAAGCGGAAGCGTTTCTCAGGCATAGCCATCCTGAAAATATTGACACCAAGGTCATCTGTTGTCCAGAAGTCGTCGGCGTCGTCGTCATCATCATCGTCATCATCATCAATATCTTCGTCGTTATTATCTTGTATCTTTTGTACTCACCAAATAGTAATTTCATCATTTTCTAGCTCTTTATTACTTTCCCCTTCATCATTATAATCTGTATCAGTGTCCACAGATCGTGTTGCAATTGTTTTCATATCCTCAATTAATTTCTACAAAATTATCCTCAATCGGCAGCGCATCATTGTCGAAAATAAGGCGATGTACCTGCTCCAAATCTTCAGGATTTTTCAAATAATATACTTCACTCATTTATAAACCTATGTACGATTTATAGTATTGAAGAAAGGCACTCTCATTTGCAACAACGCAACCACTTATATTAGCATTCTTTAGCAATGACGTGGTTGGATCCGATAGCAGCGACAATCCGTAACACCAGTTGGCGCGATGTATCTGACAGATACAACAACACACACGAGATGACGTTTGCCTCGTTTGCAAACTTAGTATTAGAGAGAAATGGTTGAAACTTACAGGAAACAATAACAAAGGTCCTGGCTGGGCAAGACCTTACCTCTATTTGTTGTCATAATAATGAAGCAAACGTAGGCCATGTATCTCACAGATGCATGCGCGACTAGCGAAGGATTAAGGATTGCTATGCCTAGTCGTATCTAATGTTTAGCTCTGCAAATGCTAGCTTTAAATTTCATATTACCGTTTGTCTAGGCAAATGCCAGTTCATTTTTATTTTAATATGCTGTAAGATAATTAGTTACAATTCTACCACCGCTGTCCTAGGTCATTTTGTATAAAATCAAATATTGATATTATCATTTAATCTATTGTTATTCGTCCATGGAATGTCAGGTGGCTGGAGTATAATGCGTATAACACTTAAACAGCACAGTTCGATAATGAATAAGCGGATTACGTATAAATGTTTACAATCCTCGAGGATCCGGAACCAAGAGTCTGCTCCCGATACGGAGGACGAGGAGTTACAGAGAACATTCCCTAACCATACAACTGAAACTCCCTTAGAACTCTGAAATAGCCCTACCAACTAGCTGAAGTGAGCTGAAATGGAGAGACAGAAAATTTGAGTTCATAGTTATTTCTTCAGTTACTCGCAAAACGACCCGAGGAAACCCCCGAAACGAACCCATAGATCTGGAAGGCAGTCCACGAGATTCTAACTTAGAACATCCCGAATGAGGGTCTCTTGCGCTACCGTTTGAGTCAACCCACTCGGTAAATGTTGCTTTAGTACAATTTCCCTCTGGCATTCTTAAATTGCTTAATTGTATTATAATACTTGGATTTATCGATTCCTTTATTATCTGAACTGACCACAATGCAAAAAGAGGTGCTGTTAGAGACACTCGCTCACGTAGGTTTCAGTAAAACTGAAGTCTGAAAACAGGCCCTTCCGAGGACATTTCATGTGGATTTTGTGGGCGGAATGCATTGTGTCAACTAAATTATGTAAGGGGATAAATTGAAGTTAGTTGATGTATGAGCTCCAAAGCTGACCTTGTCGGAGGAAGGTAAATGATTCATAAAAATTATGAACCTCTCTTGAAATCTGGAAGCTTCTATCGACTTTCCAGTAGAGCAGAGGATGTCAATCTATGTTTGCCTTAGCAGGAAGTTCAGCGACAATCTCTCTCTGACCTAAATGACGAATTTCAGACACCATTTCCTTCACTTTAGCGATGTTCAGTTCAGTTGAAGCCGTTGATGGCCAACCAGAGCATGTCAAATCTTTCACCACATCTCGACTACTTTTGAATTCATTGCACCACCCATACACACGGTTCTATAAGGTCGATTCACTCTAGGCCCTCTGTAACATTTTCAGCTATTCGGCACACGCAATACCATTTGCAATGCAAAATTTGAGACAGAATCTTTGTCAAATACTTTATTCGTTGTAAAATGCAAATACGCCTTTGAGATACGCTAACAAAATGGTGCTCTGTAATCAAATTGGATGTCAGACCACAATCAGACTCTGCGTGGGTATAGAGGAAAGCTGGTACAGCTTTAGCGACAACAGTAATTCCGAATCTTCTCTTATACGAGATTTTTATATTACTAATTCCCGATATTTTCTTGACAGAATTCTCATATATATGAGACACATAATATGCAGCACTACTTTCAAGTTCCGAGCTTCGTAGCCCCTTTCTTATCAAAAGTATATATCGGTATTTATATAGACATACCTTTCTTAGTTTTTGCCTTTTATTTTGTTTTCGTTTGTTTACTGTGTGTTTTCTGTATGTTTTATACACTACACACCAGAGGAAGACAGCATCGAGAGTTGTGACGTATTTCAGTTGGGAGCGAGACGTGCAGTGCGTGTGACGTCAGGCACGAGCCGTGTAGCACAGTTGCCTATATAAATGGCGCTGTGAGTACAGAACCTGATTGTTCAGTCAGGTTTAGCACACTCGATGACAACAATGTAGTTGCCACGTACATAATGGAACTGTTAAATTTACAATGTGACGGTTTATTGAAGGAAAAATACACACATAAGAAAGACTTGGCTGATCTTTACAAGAATGCCTCCCAAATGCCTCCCAGGTTTCCGAGCTTGTATTCACTTGCCGCACGGATTTTGTGCATGTTTGGCCACATATGTGTGGGAACAATTCCTTTTTCTGTTATGAAATTAGCTAAGTCCACACCCCGAAGTACTTTGAAGGATCATAATCTAACATGCAGCCTTCGATTACAAATTTCCCAGGCATTACGTCCTGACTTTGATTAACTAGTTAAAGAAAAACGATACAGAAATTGTCGGAAAATATCCACGTAATTCTATTCTGAGTGCGTCTCCTCTAATTTGCAGAGAAAATTACTTTGTTTTATTTTATTTACTTCATAACACGCCTGAACTTCAGATAAACTACGAGTTGAAGTTTTATGTATTTCCACATAGCACAGAGCCAAAATGTAATTGTTTATAAACTGTGGCCAATTGTATATTAAAGCAGTCAGCGTTAATATTACAACATCCAAGATATAAGTTGTACATGTTATTAACACCCGTTAGGTTTCCAGTCTTTCCTACGCTGTTGGAATCCGCACACATGAAACTATTTCCTTGTTCTTCCGCAGAAGAAATCAGCGCGGTAACGTCACACGCTAACCTGCCTTTCGTTCGGGAGCAAATTTGGCTGTGAGAACTAACAGAGCTGACGATACACCGCTACTACCTGTCCTTCCCTTCTATACATATAAAATCCATGCCCAAGGTGGGACTCTAACCCTCTACGTGGCGGAAGCTAGAGATATGCTCACTACCGACCACGTCTTTTTAAAACCACTATTGGGTCAATTATTGGAAATGGCTTTAGCATTGAACCCCGCAATAGGTTTCATTCTCCAATAAAAGTCTAACGCTAAATACTAAAAGCGGCAAAATATATAACTATATTATCATATATTAATAAAATAATTAGATTTGCTCTTGTACCAAGAAGTTACGCATTTGTTTTTCTGGTTACATTTCCTTCTGGTGCGTCTAATGTGCTATATTTAATATAACGGTATGTCAATGGAAAGGTTTGAGATTTTCTGCATCAAAGCAAGACCCCACGACTTAATTTGTTAGGATGTAGCAGTCTGAGTAAAATGAAGTTGCGGCAACGTTTCTTTCCAAAGTATATTCAGCAACGCGTGCTAAGGGAAAGCATCATGTACAAAGCTCATCATGCATTGGTCTTCCATCATCAGTAACACTGCGCTCCCCCTTGTCACACCTAACCCTGAGCTGGGGCGTGTTCTCTGTCACTAAACATCCATAGGGGTCACATTGCTGTAGAATTTAATCTACTACTACCTGAAAAGTGTATGTGAATAATAGTTCGCACTTGTATGATGTATTAGATGTCCATGCTTTGTAGTGGTCTTAACTGACAAAGCTGTCACTTTTCTCTGGTTAATCAATTTCATTAGGCACTACTTTCATTAGATTCAAGCAGCATGAATTACTACAATTTGCGATGCAAATCTCTGGTGAAAGGGCAATTGCAAAGAAAGAAACGGGCATCTCTATGGTGACAAATTAAATTTCCTCAGTGTCGTTGTGGAGCAGAGTTCTGCTTCCCGATTGAAATCTTTATTCAGGGGCTTATTCCAGTTTCTGGTGAAGTCCTAAAAAATATAGCGTCTTAAGCTGTTAAACTCAGGGGGACTGTGTGTAAATATCAACTAAGTGTTGAAATTATTGATAATGATTTTTCATGTTCAAGAAAACTAAAAATATGCTTTTTCAATATTTGAAACAACCAGATAATTTAGTATAAGGAATGCAGAACCCCATATACTTTACTCCAATGAACATTTTAATGATGATATAATAAAATAAAAATATTTCAACTCATATGACCTTTGTGTCACGATGAATATATATTTGATACAGATTTTTTGGCTTCCGCGGTTTCAACATACATACATTTACGTATAAAGTAATAGTATACTATACAGTATACAGTTTTAATTTCTGAAGAAAAGCTACCTAATATCTCATTAAAGATAACAGAATGGCTACCTTGTGTAAATGAGTGTTAAACTGCAATTAATCCGAAAAGTTAGTAACTTATAAGTACAGTAGAGTCTCGGTTATCCGACCTTCGGTAAACCGACAATTTTTAACAACGGCTGGCAAGTGTGGGCTCTCCACTGAAACCCCGCCAATATACCTCACAACACAATGAAAAGACCTCTCGGTATTACTTCATGGCGCTGCTATCTTATTCATTACTGTGCTTCGGCCTTTTGTTTAGATTTTAGAATATTTATTATCATGTCTTATATTAAAATCCAATTTAGCATGTTACTTAACATTACTGGAATTATGTTTCCAATGTGTAATCCTTGGTTGAGATTTTCCAAACATTTTTGTGTAATTTCCGTCTACTTACAGCATTTTAAAATTGTATGTTCGGGGATATCTCTTTTCCCACAATACCAGCAGTTTACGTTTGTGGCTACTCCCATTTTGAAGAAACATACTTTAAAATTTCGGTGCCCAGACAAAAATTGGGCCAAATAAAAATCAATCTCGCCAAGTTTCCTGTTAGCATATTTGGGATACGCTTTTTGGTCCATTGAGCGACCGTTACTTCTGCCTCCCATTCGTTTTGCCATTTTGCTAGGGTACTCTCCTGATACGTTTCTTTTCTGCCATAATTTCCCTTCTGGTACGTACGTTCGCTGGAAACTAAGTGTATGGGTATAGCACCAGATATTACCTGAAGTGCTCTGGTTGAAACAGTTCTATATGCACTGGCTATTCTTATCATGATCTTTCGTTGCGCTCTTTTTAGAATCCTTCTACATTTTGGTTTCTCCAGCCAGGTGTACTATTACGCCACAGAGTGGAAAATTATGGAATTAACCACACTTGCCAATACTTCTCTGTTCCTTGGTTTTGGTCCGCCTACATTTGGCATAAGTCGTCCAACAGCCGCAGCTACTTTCTGCGCTTTTCCTGTCATGTGTCTTATGTGTGCATACATGTTCATGTTGTGACCAAGGATAATTGCCAAATTACTCACCTGCTTGTTTTTTATTTTATTGCTTGGCCGCAAAAGTTTTATTTCCTTGATTGTCCTTCTGCCCTCTAGGATGACCATCTCCGTTTTTTCAGAAGCTATGATATAGTTTTCGTTTTTTGTGAATACAATATGGCAAGTAAAACGTAGAAAGTGGTTGTTTCCATAGAAGAAACATTGAAAAGAAAATAACGGCGACAAATCCTTTTATCCCTAATAGAGGAAATGGACAATGGCAAGGACAGATGAAAAAGTTAAAATCTATCAACATGAAAGACGTTGAATAATGGCTGACTGAGGATTGCTAAGAAATCGAAACAACAGTATCAGTCTTGGAACATACTGTTAGGTGATGATGAAAATAAAGACGATATACTACAAGAAGTCATGGGTGACATAGCTCCCTTACTGAACTGCATTCCTGGCTGTGAGGACGCTAAGACTCAAGATGCGGGTAGCTGGTGTGCAGATCAACAGTTTGAGCTCACGGACTCTGGGATTTGCTGAATGGTAATGACAATGAGCATGGAGTAGAACGGGAAATTGAAGAACAAAACGAGAAGAAGATGAGTCACACTGAAGGTTTAAGGGCTTTAGAGATGGCATTAAGATACGTGGAGCAACAGCCGGAGGCAAGTGCAACTGAGGTATCGATGTTTCGTCGATGACGAAATTTCGCAGCAAGATGAAACGTCATTCAGTAGGCAGGCAGACATAATTGAAAAGTTCCTTTTCTTAAGACTCTTTGTTCAATATTGCATGGAGAATTGGTTTCATTATTCAGTAAATATCCCAAAACCAACAATAGTTTTTAATAATACAGTATACCTACCATGTTTTACGCCAGCTTCCAACTCATCTTGTACAGTGCGATCATTATAAACTTGAATCATTTCATTAGGCCATAACTTTTGAGCAATAATAGGACATAGTGTAATTTTGGAAGATTACATTATACTATTTACATCTCAGAGAAAATGTTGGAAATATCCTCCAACAGCATCTATATATGTTTGCACTCGTCTCGCCATATTCTATGAAGTTTTACGGAGATGATATCGAATTCAGAGAAGGTTATTTCCAGCAAGATGGAGCAACATGGCATACATTTAATGACACCATAGAACTTGTAAACAGTTTCTTTGATAATCGGATAATCTCAAAAGGTCTGTGTCCCCCGCCAAATCCCCTGATCTAACTTCACCAGATATTTTCTGTTGGGGGTATCTAGAAATAGAGTGTACAAGACCGACAATTGATGTTTCCAAGGAATCCATTCAAATCGAAATAAGTAACATAGGCGAGGATACTCTCCGTAAATCTTCAGAGCATATGGCGAGACGAGTGCAAACATGTATAGATGCTAGTGGAGGACAATTCCAACATTTTCTTTGAGATGTAAATAGTGTAATGTAGTCTCCCAATTGTTTATTATATTCTCCCAAAGTTGCACGTGTGTCCTATTATTGGTCCAAAGGTTATGGCCTATTAAACTGATTCAGGTCTATATGAATCGCACTATATTATCCGACATTTTCAGTTATCCGACCTTGTCCAGGGTCAGTTTAGGTCGGATAATCGAGACCTTACTGTACTATGCAGTTTTCAGTTCAATTGCTAAGAAAGGAAAAGGAAAATGAAAAGGCCTCCAAAATTTTAATACAGTGCTAAATCGGCTATTAAAATTTAAAATTAAAGAAGAAAAAAATCCCTCAAATTAAATTTTAAAAGTTCTCTGCTGATTTACAGGACAGTGACTGTAAGAATACAATGAGTGAAGATAAGAATCTACAAAATTATGCCACATACATAGCAAAGATACATAAATATGTCTAAGTAAATGTTCGGTGAGAAGCCTAATTATTACAGCAATGAAACATATGCACGGAACGATATAAAATCGAGAGTAATTCGAGGGTCAAAAAATCATTGCAGTTTTAGTCAAAATAATAAATTTTCAGTCACAGGAAAAAAGAAAACTTAGACCAAGGAAAAACGTAATCAATAAAACAAGTAAGGAATTGAAATATACCTTTAGGATTTACCAACCTTATTCTGAAATTCTTGGGAGAGAAATCTTCTCCACACAAAGTTTTTTTTCTTTCTTTTTTAAACAACAAAGTATAGAAACGCATGTAGGTACCATTAAACGCCATGATGCATGGCAAAAAATTGGCATATTTCATTAAATGATGAAGGTGGTTGTTCAGTTTCGTCTCGCTACCAAAATTATGGCCTTGCAAATTAAACATTGGCACAAAATATTGTTTTTCTAATATTCAGTAGAAGAATCTCTTGCTTACAGAGGTCCGGCCGGGATGGTTGACTAATTTTCGGGCGTAAAAATCTTTAACTTTACTTCAGATTGGAAGTATCCAATGTTTCTCTCGTAGACTTGCGGCAAGTAAATGAACCTCAAGCTTAACAAAGAGAACCTTTTGTCAGATTAAGCAGCTTTTCACGTCCCAAATGGAATGGGATGCTGAGAGCCACAGCAATTACAAAACCTTCATAATCATTAGAAAGAGAAACAGAAGATAGTCATCGGATGCTGTGTTCTTATTACTAAATCACCTTAATAACCAATATTTCCACCAAAGTTTATATAAAGTATTGGATAGTTACCTTACAAGAAAGTGCGTAGCCTAAATATTTCTTCATGTAACATGGTTCTATGGAATAGGGATGTTGGAAATTGTATTTCTAAAAGCTTTTTCTTATCAGCAAAGCAAACGCAGAAGGTGGTAACAAAATAAAAATTGTGTTTACAGAATTAATGGAATATGCAGAATACTATAATGAATTAGGTATATTTTACAGAAGAGATATAGTTCCTGATGTATATTAAGATTGAGACAAAGTACCATACATACCATGTTATACATGTAGTATTTTACGTAGCAACATACACAACCATAAACACAAATTGCATTTTCTAGAACGTCGATGTTATTGAAGTTCTATACCTAACCAATAAGCTTTGTAAGAAAAACATTTCAGCTCTTAGTTACGGTAAAAGTGGTTATAGGTCCGAAATTGGATGTATACTAAGCCATTTTGTACTTGGGAATTGGCAGCGGAATTTGTCACATAAAGATCTGCCATAATGCGGGAAGATGGGGAACTAAAGAAACATTACTGTTATTTCCAAGGTGATATCTCAGCTTTATGGCCGTTGGTTCAATCTCTTTTTTGAAGTAATGAGTAAACCGCAAAAAAATGCTGAGGTATATTAATGCCATGAAGAGATACATCACCATTGCAAGAAACAGAGAAATATATGAGAGGAATTACATGCCTATCATTATGCAGAGTGTATTGTTTGATTTCGATGTCCCCGCAGTATTAGGGTTTAGGCACCAAATATCATTATTAGGTTAGGGAATCCAAAATGCTATGGGAAGAACGGATGTACTTTTATGAAGAATAATTTATGTTCGTGCATATAACCCATGGCGCGACAGCCCTTAGAGGGCCAAGGCCTACCAACCCGACTGCCGGCCTCACGCACACTTACGCACGGCAGAGGTGACGAACATCCAACCGATACGGGGAGGAGATGTGGTCAGCATGTCGGCATCCCCCAGCCGGAATGTTGGTTTCCGTGACCAGGGCCGCTTATCTATCGTAAGCTCCTCACTTTCCTCACGATGCTGAGTGGGCACCGGTCACGCCACGGCGCAGGACGTTTGTGCATATAATTTGGTCTAAATTAATATAATAGGTTGCAGTTTATTTATTATCAAACGTTGAAAATTTAAACATTAGTTACTCTCCTCTAACCTAAAAACAAACTTAGTGCCTAAAATAACTGTTACAATAATAACAACAGATGCAAATTTTGGAAATATACCAATTGTGACTTTGTGGGCTTGTAAAATTAAAGTGAAGTTGCAGAAATTCAAAATAATCTTTATTTCCATATAAAGGAAGTTTGTACAGCACTAACAGGTTCCAAAAGTGACTTCTCATACAGACAGTAGTCGCTGGTTGCTTCACTACACATAAACAAACGAACAAAATCACTTGCGGTACAAAGGTCTACAATTAACAGTTCTCTACTTTCAACTCACAACGCAAGTCCAATTAGAACTGTTCTGCGAGCCATTGTTGCGACGGGCGCGCCAAAGAGCCAGATAGGCCAGCGCGGAGATAAAAGCTTACCGAAACAGAGAAAGAAAGAGATGGATAGATGACTGTAAGGTTCACTTTCTTTATTGTTACAGAGCGTCCCACTAATTTCTAGGCGTGGTCTATCGCATCCAGAAGGTGCCCCGAGGAAAACTATTGGTGGTACACCTGGATCGTGTGGCCTGCTACGATGGTGCTGTTCGGAACGACCGCCCTTGAGGAGAGAGCAGTGTCGCGAGCCAATTTTGCGACGCGTGCGGCCGGCGAGCGCAGAGTGAGATAGAGCAGCTCGGAGATAAAACTTGCCGAAACAGAGAAAGAGACAGTTAGATGACTGGAAGGTTCAATTTCTTCATTGTTACAGAACGTTCCACTAATTTCTAGAACTATGAGTGGAGATATAAAATTGCCACTGCTGTCAACGGAGGGGGACAGCTGTAATTGTACTTGTGTGGTGAGTTGAAATGTGAGAACTGTTAATTATGAACCTTTGAAGTATATCGCGAGTAATTTTGTTCGGTTGTTTGTGTGTGAAGAAACCAAAGTCTACTGTGTGTATGACATCACTTTTAGAACTTGTGAGGGGTGTACAAAAAGTTGCTTTCTACGAGAATAAAGAACATTTTGAATTTCAGCAAACTTTTAATTTTACGAACCCACAAAGTCACAGTATACTGTCGTGTCTACACTTCATCACTCCCACCGGACTAACTACATACCTGTATATTGTAAATTTGGTTTCTACTGCACTTATGAAGCACCTTTTGTTTTGGTATTTGAATTTACAAAACTCCTACATGCGTTTCTGCAGACGGACTCCTGAACCTTACTGATTTCTAGGAATGGATGCTGTCGGAGCACCAAATTGTTTTAAATGCACTGACTTAACCAATTGCTTCTCCTTGATCCTGAAATTACTAATGGCTCATATTCGCCAACAAACTTAAACTTGTACGTTTGATAACATATATTAATTTTAATATCGATTTCTTTACTACAATTATTTCTCTGTTCCATCTTTGTTGTACAACCATTAATCTTACTAGCCCACAGTTCGGTATCACAGATTTGGTTATAATTTACATGAGGTGAATTGTAAGCTATAAACTAAGCACTGAGTTATTGTCTCCATCCATATGAAAGCGTGAAAAATCTTGTTTGTCATTTTGGTTGTTCTGTATTAGTTAACTTCTTTTGTCTTATTCTTGTAACACACCTTGTTTTCCTTTGCACAAGTACAGCTCACGATTTCTAAATAATACAGGTTTTTGGCAGACCTAGAGAAGATTGTGTTTTGGGAACTTATTTATTCCACAGAAATTCTAGATTTTAAGTTATTGCCGACTGGATGCATAAAAGATAAATTGATGCGTGAATGAAATACCTGGTTACATCATTTAGGTCTGATATTGCAATGTAATTATAAATGGCTCATCTTTTATGTATGAAATTACCGTTAATTAAAAACATGTTTATTAATATATGGTTTCCGGGAATACAATTAGATTTCGGCATCACATTTGTGAACAATTACGTCATAATACGCGGTATCTCGTACACTAATGGGGATTTATACCATGCTTAATGTAACCAGTAAGTATAATATTCTTACCGGAATAGGATACAAAAAATCATTTATAAATGACAAAGAAACATTAAAATAAGACCTGAAGCTTTCCTGGCGACGAATAGCTCACTTTCTTCTCGGGCAGCCAGCAAGGTGAAAAGATGATTATATATCAACGTTTCGGAAGTGTGCATCTCTCCCATCATCAGGATATTTATAAAATGTTATAACCACAAATGAAATACTGGATATAACACAACTAAAACAAAGGCAACACACTATCAAAATTCGCATTACTGAACAAAAGACTGTTTTCAGTAAATTAAATGCCAGGTCAGGAGATGGCGTGAGTATAGAAAATTGTGTCAAAGAAACGTAACTACTTAACTTGATTATCAAGCTGCATTGATCTTTGTTTCTTAATTCGACCTATTTCCATTTAAGGCTGGTTTCCAAGAGGAGCTGAACTGAAATCCAGCATCACGACTAAGCGTGCTCCTTTCAGAGGAAATGGCCTAAGCCTCCTTAATCTCCGCTCCCAGTAACTGTTGCATTTTGCCAAGATGGACGTCTCCCGAAAATTGGCACTATGGTCGCTATCAAAACAATGCTCTGCCAGCCCAGACTTCTCAGGTTGCATTAAACGAATCCTCCGTTCATGTTTATTCTAGTAGCGACGGCCCTTAATCCATGGTCCGTCGAATTAAGAAACAAAGATAAATGCAGCTTGATAATCAAGTTAAGTAGTTACGTTTCTTTGACTCAATTTTCTGTACTCAGGCCATCTCCTGACCTGGCATTTAATTTACTGAAAACAGCTTTTTGTTCAGTAATGCGAATTTTGATAAAGTTTTGTCTTTGTTTATAGTTGTGTTATATCCAGTATTTCATTTGCGGTTATAACATTTTATAAATATCCTGATGATGGGAGAGATGCACACTCTCAAAACGTTGATATCTAATCATCTTTTCACATGGCTCTCTGCCCGAGAAGAAAGTGAAAGAAACATTAGTTGAAATGAGATTTTTAAAATTTATTGCCATTATTGGATGTCATACCAATATTCTCTTATTTCGAGATTCTTACCGATTTCACGGTTGGGACTCACCTATTGAAGTAAATCTTCAAGACGATCTGAAATAATCGAAAACTCGACACAAAGAGTATTAGTAATCGTATAAGTGGTCCCAAATTTAGGGCTAGATTTGTAAATTCTGTTTATTTATATTTGGTAATAGTGCTTTCATCAAGAAACTTTAAATGTATTGGATTAATATAGATTATCCCCCATAAAAGACTCGGTGTATTAGTGTAAGTGATATTTAGGGTCTAATATTATTTTGGTCGCAAGTCATAATGCTAGGAGTGGCATTCAACTTCTGAATGTTTTACTGTCCACATATAATAGGTTCTATTCGCTTCATCTGTCATGGTGTACGCGAGCGTTCAGGCCGCCCATCAGATTCAAATAGGTTGAGTGTCTTTTTTTTAATATACGTCCGCTCCAGCGTTATGTAATATCGGACGGTTAAAGAATTGGATGAAATGACGCTCAAATGAGTCCAGGGTCCATGGAGCTTAGAGTTACCCGACATTCGTCTTGAAGGATAAGGGAAAACGTCGGAAGAAAACCTTATCCAGGTAACTCACCCTGACCGAGATTCGAACTCGGGACTTCTTGAACGTGAGGCAGACATGTAGGTGGAGTGTATTATTATTTATTCATGACAATCATTATTATATCGCTTCTGCATGTTGCAACGAATTGTCTTGTGAAGCCAATTTTACAAACGTTTGTATTAGTATAAAATAGATATAAAAGTAAAGTATGGTAAGTATACTCTGTACTCAGTGACAGTTGGTCGCATTGTGTGCTAAGGAGTTTGTGCACCTGTTTTTAAAAGACAGTTGAGAATCGCGGTGCAGCAGGAAGGAGCATGTTTCATGGCAGCTGCGATGAGTGTATTGTAAATGGTTTGAATGTTGAATCTGGCATTGGATTTAGTCATCATTCTTTATACGTAACATGTGCAAGGTGTAGTAGATGTGTGAGTGCAACAATATACTTGCTTTGAGGGTAATAAACTGATTACATCACGAAAAACGACCCACATTCAGTCTCCTAACAATTTGCCGATTCTTCTTCATACAGTCCATTTAGGTTCTGAGCTTTGATTTGACGGCCACAACTCACAACATTCACACACAATCAAAAATCTCACCGTTATACTCTGTGTAATAAAAATTACCTAAAAATGATGAATGTGTACTTAGGAGAATGTTCTTATAATGGTCTCATTTTGTATTTTTATGTTCCATTAGCTAAACTGCCAGCAAACCCAAATTAATCTGTTTGTTTTACAATAATTGATGTTGAAAATAAACATTACATAGCAATTATCAAACCAAGTAGATTCATTCACAATCCTGAACATATTCCATAAACTCTCAAGGTGAAAAATAATATGTCAGAGGTGGTAAAAAGATACTTATTTTAAAAACTTAAAATATTTCCTCAATTTAGCTTTTCGTGCATTGCTTTCCCTGAGGTTACAATTTCAAGCCATCAGCTTTAATGCCCTGGACCATTCTGTTTCATTTTTAGCCATTTTTAAAGCCTCGACGCTGTGTGGTAATCTTTCAGTACGTACGTGCCATATTTAGAGCTGGGGGAGATCCCATCCAGAGCATCTGTGACCCACGGCCCTGTCTCACGTCGAGATGTTTTGTAACCGGATTTCATTTTCACCCTTTTCAACCCTTCCACCTGCGAGACTGGGTTGTGCTCTGTCTTGACTTAAATAATAAATCATATGTACGCAGCGCCAGTTATAAAATTGGTATGTCAACTAGTCGTCACCCAGGGAATTCTTCTCGTCAAAAAAATTCGTTGTTGAAAAGATGATAGGCAGATGCTGCAAAGATAACATTTTCTTTGCTTTTTCATCGTTCATGCGTAAGTTATAAATACAATCAAGTACTGAAAGGCTGCCTACAGAATGAAAATTAAAGTCTCTTAGTTATTGAAAAAAAAAACATTAAAGTCTGTTTTTATCTGGCGAGGAGTTTTTATCTTTGTCACAAATTTCAAAAAATAAAGTTCACCCATTTTATATATATATGTATTAAATACATAGGTATACCTATATACATAGGTATAATCCACGTTTTAGACATGGAATAATTCCTTAGAGAAATTCAACATTTGAAAAATGGGAATTGAGGATGAAAATCGCTGACCGTAAGCCTAAAATCTGAATGAATTAAAAATCAACGGAAAAGTAGCCGGTTCTACAGGAGTTGAACTTGTGACCTACAATATGAGCAACCACCTGAGGTCTTTCCCTTAAGTGATAGCATAAGGAACCAATGTTTCACCTATTTTCAGCTGCTATGAAATAATCGCGATAGAGTTATTGGTTTCAACAATTGATCAAATTGAAATAATTTATTTTATTCCTAAACTATACGGACAGTTTAAAAATATTTTACCCCAAGTTATGTAACAAAGAAAGTCAGTGCGCTTATTTACGTACTCCATAATATTATGTAATACAGTTTACTGCAAGTAATTTTCTTTATAAATTTGTTTTCTATTTTGAAGCTCTGTACGTTACTTCCTACATATAACATTATTGCTATATGTATATTCGTAACCATCTCCTTTTCTCTACCGGGTTTTGTATCCAAAGGTGACAGAACGAGTAACAGTGAAAGTTTGTTGCAAATTAAGATAAATGTTCACTTTGTGACTTCGACGAAAATCCAGACTATAATAGTGGAATGTTATTGATGCAATTGAGGTATATTAGTGTACATAACTCCTTATAAATTGGGTGAAAAATATGAACAGATTATTGGCCATTAATTTTAAACGACCATTTAAAGTTAATTGCTCACTTTTTTGATAGTCATGAGCGGTAGAGACCCTTAGAATGCGTAAGGGACACACTTCAATGGGCCTTTGGTAGCGTGGTAAGCTGTGAATTTTAGAATTTTAAATGGAACCACCATCTAAGCGTTATATTTTCTAATGATACTTAATAAACTAAGAAACTTTCGTGTAAAATATTTTAGAAAGTTATAGAATACAGAAGTTTTATTCCACACACAAATGATCGTAGAAAAATAAACAGAATAATGCAAAAAATCCCTAACACAATCTCTCATTTCTATAAGTTTAGGAAAAGATGATAAAATAATGTATTATAAGTATTAAATTGTTAACAAAATACAGGAGATCGTCAGTACTGCTGAAAAATAAAAGATTTAAGTGGTTAGATATAGTACTAAAACGATAACTCAACAACAGAATGTACCTTGTTTAATCAGATGAATCCAGATGGAAATTTTGCACTGTTTAGTGTCAAAAAAAGAAGTTAAAGGTTCAGCGAGATAGAAAAATATAAGTAGAAATGTTCAAGAGAAGACCTGTCTTGTAAATGAATAATAAAAATGCGTTTAAATCTGCCACTGGCGTTTCAAGAAAGTGCACACACTTGCACGAGGTATCGTATGAGACAATTTTGGTGACAGACTGGAACCTGTTTGCACTATAGTCTCTTCAGTTCGAACACTTGTGATTAGGAGAACCGATGCATCTCTAAATGTGTGTTATTTCAATTGATATTTTTGTGGTTCATTAAAATGTAAAGCGGTACCTACTGCTATACACTGCAAATTCTCAAATGTTCATTTTAGAAATAGTTTATCCACTTATTAAGCACTATCTCAAAATTTAACGTTGGCATATAACCAGTGGCAAGATTTTTTGGTGACACGTATTTATAAAATTCGTATTAATAATTTTAATTGGTGGTGTTTTGTGGCTTTTTACCATAAATTCGCATAAATTTCGCGCAAAATTTTGGTGAAGAATTAATGAGTAATTGCATAGCTCAAATTAAAAGTAACAGATAACTAGAGTTGCACAACTGTTAAAACCCTTTTTCCCAAATTAAAATATTTTATTTGAAATCAGCACATAACAGGTAACATGAATAAGATCGAATATCACACACCAGACATTGCCAAACTGCAGCATACAAGTTGTGATATTTTCGCTTTTCATACTTGTTCTTTTGTCTGTCACAATTAAGTTATGTGTAGAGAAAAATCTCTCACTGTCAGCATTTCACATCCGCAACCGAAGACATTGAAGGGACTTTTCTCAGAAATTACGGTAAGAATCATATTTTGCCTTCAATGCCCGGAGTTGATGTTACTACATTTAATCTGTTATCGTTACCATCATGACTCTGCTGTTCAACAATAACACAAAGCTATTTGTAATAAAGAAGAAAATCAGAATCACAAGTAACACCACTGGTTTTAAATGTATTTAGTGGTTTTGAGTGCTGCCATTACATGATTTAAATCACCTATACTTGATTTAGTAACTAGTCTAGAAGATTCAAACAAATGATACAGCTTTTATGGTTATTACATCAGTTTCTTTTGCACAATGGAGTTTAATTTAGACAAGATCATACGGCAGGAAACTTTTAGATTCTCTTCTACTGGCTTTCTGACATTAGAATCCAATCCGTGTCCAAAGTTACCAATCTCTAATATTTCACATTTTTTTCTCAGGGACTTAATTCAGGATAAAACAAGATGAACCACGTTTTTTTAAGATTCTAATATTGGATCCGTTATCAATCTGCAATTTTCAGAAACAAATATTGTTGCTGTTGTACCTTTACAGTATTGCAGCACTTGGTATCACAAAAATGGTCATTTAACAAAATTTGAGCAGGAACTGACAGTTTTTCTTTTAGAAAAAAATCGGCAATTACATCTAAATAGCTGGCAATGTAAACTACTAAATTAAACCAGCTAGAGCAACGTGTCAGTTCAGGCATTGGGAACACATTTAGTTTCTAAATCTGGGTGGTTTTCAGAGAGGTATTGTTTGTATTCGTCTTTTTAAATTTCGTGAAATTCGGAACACATTCCTAAGCCCTGACGGACAATATTTTCATGATAATGTAATGTCTGAGAGTAGCTTCCTACTGGCTCAGTACCTTTAGTCAGTAAAATAGGAGTTCTTGCTGTGCACGGTGTGGTATCCAATAAATAACATTTCCAGTTAGCATACGGCAAACAGTTATCAGTATCACGAACCAGTCGGATGTTGTGGTCTCAGTTTATTGTTGCACCACTTAGCTGCTATTTCAGTGTACATTATGTCACTATATTGGCTTTGTTACGTGTTAAATTTTATCTTGCTTTCGTTGAATTTGTAGACATTTTTCCATGATTTCTAGGTTCATGCTATGAAGACATGTACTTTAAATTAAAGTTATACTTATGCAATTTGAAATAAATGTAAATTTTTCTAAGCACACTAAAAGTAATAAAAATTTTGATATTTATCGCTAAAAGTATTACTTTCTAATAAAAAAGGAAAACCTGGTAAATATTGGCGAAAAAATCGTTAAAAACAAAAACTCTTGCCCCTGCATATAACAAAGTTAGACTTAAAATTCAGCGTTACACATTTGGGAAACACTTGTTGCTACCATTTATGGTGCCTGCACGAGCATTAGCCGATGAGAATAACAAAGTCAGCACTGCGATATTCTTGTAAGTTATAAAAGTATCGCATACTTTTTCTTCACACACAGAACTTGATTGCTGAAAGGAAATAGTTTAAAATTAGCATTTGAATGCCATTTAAGTATAATGTGCGAACATAGGTGTGGAAGTATATATTAGAATAAATTCTGTCTCATGTTGATATATGCACTCCTTAAAATACCATTTTAGCAAAGGAATTATACCTACGTAAATTCCGTTATTGTTATCAAAGTTTCAGAATGCAGTAGAAGACATAACGTATAAACTTTGAGTCAGACTGAAAAATTCAATGCCATAGCCGGGATTTGAACCACGGATCTTCTGGTTTCCGTCCAGCCGCACTACCAGAAGATCCGTGGTTCAAATCCCGGCTATGGCATTGAATTTTTCAGTCTGACTCAAAGTTTCCACAATTTAGCCTACACACGGCCAGTGTGAAAGAATAATTAATTGACATAACGTATGTTCATCCGTATATAAACAAACATGGCGGAGCATTTATGTTTGGATGAACTCAAGTTTGTACTAAAATGTCATAGAAAACTGAAAAAATGTAGTTAAATTTTGGAGTATTAAGTTTGGTAAACTGCCACAAACAAGGTTAACAAATGCAAGAATCCGAGACAAGTCTGTAGTCGATTAAACGGTGCACGATGGGAAAGGTAGATACAGCAGAAGTGCAACGATAACGAGTGTTCAAGCAATCATGTAGGCTTGTAAACAAGGGACATCGTTGGGGAGAGAACTCTGTAGTACGAGGTGGCATTTGAAACATGAAATTGTATTTCTGTCTAATTTCCGAGCATGGATAGAATGTTTCAAATATCGGATAGCACTTTGTGATACACCATATACAGCTGAACAACATAAGCTAATACTGTTGCTAAAAATTAATTGATCTTTCTTTTGACATTTAGCTATCTTAGAAATTGGTGATAATTGTAAACAAGCAATATGAAAACAGCTCACAATCAGCTACAGAGCTTCAGCTTTCAATAGGAAATAATGTATCGAACTTATTATTAGCGCTCTATTATAATACTTTCACAACTTCAAACACCCGACGTTTGTCATCCCTAAACTTAACATAAATCTACTCGTAATTTGGTTTGTTAGTCATGTTCTTTAATTGATATTTCTCCGGAGAAATTTATATGCCATGGTGAGAAATGCCGGTCGACCAGTAAGATATTATAAAACCCTAAGTTAAGAAGTTCAACTTTAAATGGAAGTGACAGTTTCAAAGCTATAAAGGACAAGGTAACTTCTTTCTGTAGTTAAAACAGAATTACTTACTATTCTGTCTCCTTAGATAATTAAACATAAGGGTTGGCGAAGTTTGTAGGCTCTAATAACTAAATTAATATTTTGTTATTTTAAGGGACATAAATACTAATGTTTTAATCAAAATAACTCGAAGCGCTGTTATTTATGCTTTCAGATTAAGAAATTGTTACAATCACTTCCAATTTATGCGTTTAGTTGTTACGCTTATTTAGAGTTTCCGACTCTATTGTCATCCATGTATACCACACAAAGAATACAGTGTTTTAAGAAATGTATATATGAAAGTGCTAAAAACGAAGTTCGAGTCACGGAGTTGGGCGAGCGCGTAGAAGACCTGGCGCACCACGTTAATAACCTAGAGGGAAAGGCCAACAGCAACACCAAGTCCCTGAACACCATGGTGGAGGACATGTCGGAAGAAGGTTGAAAGACCTGAAGGCCGACGCGCCGGGATGCGCGCGTCAAACCACCGTACGACGGCACGTCAACTTCCGAAATCTTCTACCGCCAATTCGACACGGTGGCCAAGCACAAGTAGTCGCCAGAAGAGGCCGCACAGTTAATAGCCAACCTGCAAGGACGGGCCGCAGAGGTTCTGAACGCTATCCAGGCAGCGGCGAAACCAAAGGACATCTGGGAGGCCCTGGAAAACCGTTTTCGGAAATCACCGCTGGGTCGCAGCCAACTGAAATCAAGGACACACCAACCAGGGGAGACGCTGCAGGCGTTCGCCCTAGCAATTGAACAGCTGTCCAGCATAGCCTTACTCCACCTCCCACCCCAGTTCGTGTCCCTAGAATCCGCTTACACATTCATCGTCGGGGTTAATGTCAGAGGTTCTACTCCTATTAGTCCTGGACCCGTAGGACCAAGGACCCGGGCCTCCTTCAACCAGGGAGTTACCCAGCTGTCCCAAAAGGGCGCCCGGTGCCTCCGTGGGGCTTTCCATAGGGCAAGACCTACAGACTAACAAGCCCCCC